>JADLZN010009572.1:0-460569 GCA_018155175.1 Sinocyclocheilus anophthalmus | reverse complement strand
CTTTACATATCTATAGTTCTACATTGTGATTTCCTATCCTGTTTGAGCACTGGTTATCCAGCACTGGTTATCCAGATTTGGTGATCCTGAAAAGTTCCTATCCGGATCAGATTGATCCAATCCGATGTTGCTTTAAAAAACTGGCTCCAAAAGTAAGATGGATTACGTGATCACGGATCGCAAAAAAAGGATTACTAAATCCGGATCAATTTTATCCGGATTAAACCTTTTGAAAAACCGGGCCCTGAAGAGTGATCGGTTCAGCCAGGTAATCTGAATCTGAATCTGACAGCCTAGGTAAATGAAGGTTGGACACAAAATATGCAAAAGAGTCAGGGTCACCATCAGCAGAAGAAGTATAGAGGTTAGAGTAAAAAGAGTGGAAGGCGATATTAATGTCTTTTGGGTCTGTCATAATGAGTCCAGATTGGGATTTCACTGCTGAAATATTAGCAAACTTTTCACTGTTGCATATTTTTTAGAGCTAAAAGGTGGCTTGGTCTACTCCCTTGAAAATAGTAATTCTGCCTGGATCTTTGAATCAGGAATTCTGCCCTGGATCTCAGTAATGAATTAAGTTCGGACCTAACTGCCATGATTTTGCTGAGTGTATTGTCTGAGAAACAACATTGATTATCTCTAGTCAGATTTTGGAGCTGTGATTCCAGTTCAACTATCTTTTTGTGACAGTTTTTCTGAAGAAAAGAGGCATATGAAATTTTGTTATTCCTTATAAATCCTTTAACTGCATTCAAAGTGTTCACGGATCATCCACTGAACCTCAGTTAATTTAAATGAACTCCGCAAATTTATTTCTGAATTGACTGCAAAAGTTTTCAATTTAGGGTTAAATTGCCATCTAGTGGCACGAGATGGCCGAGGGGTTAAAGATAATATGCACAAATTTCCATCATGATCCGACAGAGATAAGGAACAGATATCGGCATCACGAACAGCTGAAGATACAGTAGAAATGAAAATATAGTCAATTCGCGAATAGGATTTATGAGTAGCAGAAAAGAAAGTGAAAGACTTAGCAGAAGAATTCCCAACTTTGTTGGGAAGTTGAACTGCTGCTCCTGCTCGTGCTCATCTTTTCCAAATGGCGTTATTTGCTCGTTAAGTCAACACGTGCAGTGTTAAAATGCCCCTATTGGTTAAACTCTGCATCAAACGTAAAATGCGCATGAAGCAAATTATCGAAAACTACGTAGATGCTTGTTACCATATTTACAAAAGATTAATTGTGCAGGCCTACAGAGCCCTGTGCGCCCGCTGAATTTGACAGTCTGTGTCGATGTCGAGTTCTTTCCTGATAAATTATTCAACAAACCGAATAACAGACCCCTTCTCTGTATCCTCTGGCACTCCGAAAGTGCGCTGGTTATTCCTTCTAGACCGTAATTCGAGGTCAATCCGTTTTTCCTTAATTTTTTTGTGTTCTTGTATAAAATGTGTAGTAGGCCATCAGTCTCGGAGCTCCAGCACTCCATTTCTTCAACACGCAACAAAGGGGCTTCAGCTTTTGCATTTTGCATATTCATGGAATATACACGCTACAAATTAGTGTTTCAAGTTCATCATCAGCAAAGACCACCGAGGAGCACTGAAATGTACAGTCTAATGGATTAAATGTCATCTTAAAGGCCTACTTTGTGTAATATACAATTTGCAGTGATAATTTGATTTGGATATTTTTGTTGGTGTTGTTGATGCTTTTAGGCAATATTTCATATAACTTAATTAATTTATAAAGTTAAGATACTGGAATTGTGAGCATAGTGACATTTTACCCCATTACTTGACATTTCTTTTGATAAGTTCCATACAAGTTACTTACACTCTCCAAAAGAAGGTTCAAAATCTGTCTCAAAAGAAATCCCTTCCAAGTATTAAAATACATAAACATTAGTTACTATAACGCAACCTTAGGTTTTAAATGAGGGGACAAGGTGACCCTTTAAAAGGGGCACAGCTCTAGTGGACAAATTGTTGTATCCATTGTTTTATTTGCTGTGAATCAGTTATGCATGTATAGTTCTATAAATTTATAAAGTCCTGTACTGTGTTAGAGAAAACACTCTCTGTCTTTCTGTTGATTTCAGAAATGCCTCACCCCTCCTTTTTACCACTATCTAGATTCCCCACATATACATTTCTATCTCCGTGTAGTATTTGTAACTATCTCTTAATTCATAGCGGAGGTAGGGCATGCTTAAATGTATACGTTAGCTTCTCTTGGTTCAAATGTCCCAAATGAGGATATGATAGCTAGGAATGAGGTTCGTGATGAACTATGAAGATAGTTCAGCATCCTTCGCCAAGTCTATTCCTAATATGTCCATGTTTTTCTGTACATGTGGCCATTTTATATAAAAACATGTTCTTGGCCAAAGATCCTACGTGTATGTTATTCATATCCTCATTGGTTAAGAGGGTGAAACTCCCCTCGACATGCCTATATAATATCTGTATTTCTATGAATAAATTGAAGTATTGAGGATACATTTGACTGTGTGTTTTCTTACTTCCCGGCTGTCTATTTACACTTTGGGAGACTGAGAAGATTTCAAGGTGGCAAAGAGATTTCCAGGAGGGAAAAATTTTTCATTAACATAATTTTTTTCAGTCTGCTTGTTATTGACATGTATTCCTCAATAACTGTGTATGAAAATTCAGCTGAAGAAGACAGTGTTGTTCTGAATCCTTAGACAGTGATTCTTAGTGAATGAGGCTAACATTATGAGGTAACATTAGGCTGCTTTAAGCTGTAGGCTAACCTGGAGCTGGTTCACTCTCCAGCTATGAAACTAAGTAAGTAATTATATAAATTAGCATGGTAATATTGTGTATTGGCGATCTCACAGGCTGACAATAAGACGATATGACTATGGAGCATATCGGCCAACACCTCCCACCCCCTCTCTCACACACACGCAGATTGCAATCCTACTGTATATGTACAGTAGCCTATGTACATTGAGCACTGCTGTTCAGTTGGCTCATTTAAAAACAGCAGCAATGCATAATTCTGTAAAATTGACTTTTTTGAAAACTCTCACTGAGGTGGGAGAGAACTCTTTTTTTCTCAAATTCTGAAAAGCCGGGAAAATACTACTGTGAGGCGAATTATGAATGTAATGTGTGCTCAGTCAGGGTTTTCAGTCTGTATTTAAAGTAATTTAGTGTGCGGTGTGTAAATAATTTAAGACCAGCTGTTGCCAGTCATTCTCATTATTTTTATTATATTTTCAACTGACGTGGCGACCTGTTTCCGAATATGTAGGCCAGGCCTATTCATTTAAATAACAAATTAAAAAAAGAAAAAGAAAAAAATCAGAAACATGACATTTCTGAATATAATAATTTTACACACTTTAATTATATTGAATCTATTTGAGGAAATATGATGAGGAAATACAGTTGGCCTACCTTGAATAGGCTATCTCTGCTGTCAGAGTTTCCAGTGTTGGCAGCATAACATATTGGGAGAGTTGTACATTTACTGTAGACTGGTGAAATTAAAAATTAAAATATACAGATAACATTTTAAATGACTTCTGTTTCGGAATAAATAAAACAGTATTTAATTTTAGTTCTAACTGCTACTCAGGTATTGTATGTGGACAGGTTGTAACTACAGTTTTACGATGAGTGTCTTCCACTGTGTTCTACGCTTTATTTTTCAATAAGATCAAGAAAAGAAGATTGAAATGACCAGAATATTGAGTCCAATTCTGTCTGTTAGTTAGTCTACTAGTGCCCACTCACTTTTGCCCACCCCGACCAAAAATAAAATTCTGCCTCTAGAAAAATAAAATGACTCCCTTCTAAATGTATCCTGGGTTACTTCCGGCTTTGTTATACCCCCTGAAGGTGTTGCTTCCCCCGCACAACACCAGAGGTCTCACTCACTTGAATTCTGATCATGTCACACTTGTGTCTCATTTCCCTAATTTCTGGTGACCTATTTAAGCTCTAAGCTAACTATGCTAACAAACTATGCAAACCATGTTTCGCCACTTGCAAGCTTTTTCTGCATTAGCCTTCCTGCATTAGATTATGAAAGCTTTCTTGCATATTATGCATATTGTATTAAAATATTCCAATGGAAGGTGTGTACATCAGGGGGGTACACACAACACAGCAGATATGGGTAATGGTAGGTAGGATGAACAGCTAAATAAAACTGAGGCAGGTTAACCAAACTGACCATATAGTGCTCAAAAAAAACAGTCCAGAATAATAGTGAGCAGGTGAGAGATCCTATAGGAAACGCTGGTGGCTTGGAGGTAAATGTTGAAGATCACAGGAGACTTGGAAGTAAGTAAAAGAGATCGCTGAACACTTGGAATGGAACAGGTAACACTTTGATGAAGATTAACACATTTGAGACAGCGTACAAACAGACATGGGTTATAATCATGTTCATAAAAGGCAGGAGATTGGGGCAGGCAGCAAACAGACAGAATAAATAATCCAAACAAACCAGGCAGTAGTCAAAAGGGGCTGGCAGCAAGGATCAAGATAATGATAGTTCAATCAGAGTCAAAGCCAGGCAAGACAAGAGAAAAATTTACGCTCAGAAGCAATACAAGACTTCGTACTGAGCCTAGCATGCTCAGTGCTTAAATAGTCTGTGAAATGCAGAACAGGTGTGGGTGCAATCAGTCCAGGTATGTGGGTTCTGAGGAATTTAGTCCAGGATCTAATATTCAGGTGAGGGGGACCTCCGGTAGCCGCTGAAAGGATTTTCACAAGGAGCATCTGATAGTCCATAAGGGAGTCCAGACACAAAGTGCAGGCTGAGTAGTACTTTTGTAATGTTGATGATGATTGTAGAGATGAGCTGCAGGTGCAGTTTGATTAGTGGCTGGTGAGAATGAATGCTGTGGTTGAGTGGAGAGAGAGCCTGGTGTGTCTCTGAGTGTGACAGCCCTCTTCTTGCACTCTTTTGCCCTCTATCAATTTGATTTTCTGTTGCTGCTTTCATGATAATTGAGACAATGCACACACCTGACGACTGGTCAGACAAAATTGTGTGATCAATACTTAAGTACATGAAGAATAGCTAAGTTAACACTAGCTAAACAATTACTGTATGCACCTTTTATGTCTAGTCCAAAAAAAGGTTAAATGTGCATTTACTGCTGCAAAGTAGGCCTACACATTTAGAAATGTTCTCAATATCAAATTTTCCATTTTCACTGTGAACCCAGAATGAAGCTGGTCTAAACTGATATAACCACTTAAAACACTCTACATTACACAAATGTATATTTACATGAGTTTACATATTCTAGTTTATCTGGGGGTATAATTTTTTTGTATATCTTTCAAATTATTTAATATAACGTGGGCACATTACACATCACACTTGTAGGGTCACCACACGAGCCTCATGCTGACATTGATTCAACACCTCACTGGAAAGATGAAAGCATCCATCATTCTCCTGATTGTCATCTGTGGACTGACTAAAGCTTTGATTAGAGAGCATTTCTATTTGACCATCCCAAAAAAACTGGACTGATGTTCAGAGTTACTGCAGGACATATTATGAAGACTTGTCAACCATCACAAGTCAAGAAGAACAAGACTTGCTAAGACAGCTGGCAGAAGGAAACAGTTTAGACAAGTGGATCGGTCTGTATAGTACGGAAGTTCTAAGCGGCCATGCAAGTTCTAAGCGGCCATGCATTATTTTTTTTTTCCCCTTGTTTTCTCGTTATAACGACTTAATTTTCTCGTTATATATAAAAATAACGAGAGTTTTTTTCTCGTTATAACGACTTATTTTCTCGTTATATCGACATAACGAGAGTTGTTTTCTCGTTATAACGACTTAATTTTCTCGTTATATCGACATAACGAGAGTTGTTTTCTCGTGATCTCGACAAAGTTTTTTTTTTATTTTTTACAATGATTGTTTGATCTACTGTTGTTATAGTAACGAACTCAACTTTGATTCGCATCTGATGGACAGACCATGCGCTCTTACTGTAGCCTAGGTCGTGGATATTTCAGCAAATTTTGCTTCGCCTAGTAATAACGTCTACAATACAAAAATAAAGGCTGATCAATCACGGTTGATATTTCCAGAGACAGTTCGCTAAACATTTTGTTTGTGTAATTAGCATGTTTAAATGGTCAAAGCAACACCACAAACACAGGCGGAGCGCCTTCAGGATGCAGAACTATTCTAAAATCTTTTAGAGCTGCTTGGATTCAACTCACTTTCAATTTTCCTTTTATTTGAAAGAAATTATATATAATTTGTAATTTTTAGTAGTCATATGCTGTGACTGATATCATGTGCATTACAAGCTTCTGTTTAAAAAGAGCGTTCATGTGTTTTTGTTTGTGTGTGTGTTTGTGTGTGTGGTGTGTGTGTGTGTGCTTGTGTGGTTTTCACAAAGAAATGTAGAAAACACAAAAAATTACAACACTGTAGAACAACACTGAATTAAATTAGCCTATACACATTACATATAAATCACATTTCTTATCAAAATACATTTAATGATTAACAATAAAGATTAAAAATAAGGAAAAGAGGCACATTACAAATAGCCTACCTCGTTTACTCCTGGCCACATACTACTGTAGATAAACAGAACACCCCCGCTTATTACCCAGTCAACATTTGTGTGTGGGGCCCATGTGGGTTTGACATGGGCTGAAAAAGTGGGCCCAAAATGGGATTGTCCGCGGGTTCCATAATGGCCCAATGTCAATTGCCCACATGGATTTCATGTGGGATTGTACTTGACAACAGGTGGGCCCCAACTGGGCAACATGCGCAAGACCCATCTTGGCCCCAGCTTTATTTTTTATGTGGGTACTACAAGGTTACTACATGGGCTGAAATATGGGTTGTAAGTGGGTTTGTCCACGGGTTCCATGTTGGCCCCGTGCAACATACCCATGTAGGTTTTATGCAGGATTTCCCTGGGCTTTAGGTGGGGCCCAACTGGGGATGATATGCAAAACCCATCTGGGTCCCATCTAAATATGGGTTGTAAGTGGGTTTGTCCACGGGTTCCATGTTGGCCCCGTGCAACTTACCCATGTAGGTTTTATGCAGTATTTCCCTGGGCTTTAGGTGGGGCCCAACTGGGGATGATATGCAAAACCCATCTGGGTCCCATCTAAATATGGGTTGTAAGTGGGTTTGTCCACGGGTTCCATGTTGGCCCCGTGCAACTTACCCATGTGGGTTTTATGCAGGATTTCCCTGGGCTTTAGGTGGGGCCCAATTGGGGATGATATGCAAAACCCATCTGGGTCCCATCTAAATATGGGTTGTAAGTGGGTTTGTCCACGGGTTCCATGTTGGCCCCGTGCAACTTACCCATGTGGGTTTTATGCAGGATTTCACTGGGTTTTAGGTGGGGCCCAACTAGGGATCATATGCAAAACCTATCTGGGTGTTAGGGTGGGCCCAACAAGACAATATGCTTAAAGCCCACCTGAAAAAAAAATTTTGTTTTCAACACCACACAATTTTTTAAAGCATTAGAGCACACAGTGAGATTTTCCTTTTATTTGAAAGAAATTATATATAATTTGTAATTTTTAATAGTCATTATATGCTGTGACTGATATCATGTGCGTACCAGGATAGGCTTCTGTTTGAAAGCGCGTTCATGTTTATGTGTAGATGTTTGTGGTGTGTGTGTGTGTGTGTGCTTGTGTGGTTTCCACAAAGAAATTTAGAAAACACAAAATATTACAACACTGTAGAACATCACTGAATTGAATTAGCCTATACACTTTACATATAAGTCACATTTCTTATCAATATACATTTATTGATTAACAATAAAGATTAATAATAGAGGCACATTACAAATAGCCTACGTCTTTGAAGCCTGTCCTACTGTAGATAAACAGAACACCCCCGCTTATTAACTAACAATCATGTACCTCAAAGAAGCACAAATAAAGACATAGGCAATACCATATAGGGAGGTGCAAACAGAATACAGTGACGGCAACCTTGGTTTTAATAAACAGTTATTATTTTATGACACAGAACGCATTGGTGAAACTCATGCATCTAGCAAAAACTTAATACACAAAATAATCATATTGATTCAAGCACTTAACATTTATGAATTAATTAAACGTCAGTAGCCTAATGAACAATACTGTACAAATTATAGCGATCACGAGGTAAGTCCTATTCTATCCCAAACGCGTACAGTAAAGTTGACATACAGCATAGCCTACAAACCCCATCGTTATATTCAGAGAGGTCCATAGTGCCACCTTTTTGCGCATTTTTGTAACTTAGAGAACAACTTTTTTTTATGTCGATATAACGAGAAAATTAATCGTTATAACGAGAAAACAACTCTCGTTATGTCGATATAACGAGAAAATTAAGTCGTTATAACGAGAAAACAACTCTTGTTATGTCGATATAACGAGAAAAATAAGTCGTTATAACGAGAAAACAACTCTCGTTATGTCGATATAACGAGAAACTTAAGTCGTTATAACGAGAAAACTCTCGTTATGTCGATATAACAAGAAAAATAAGTCGTTATAACGAGAAAACAACTCTCGTTATGTCGATATAACGAGAAAATAAGTCGTTATAACGAGAAAACAACTCTCGTTATGTCGATATAACGAGAAAATTAAGTCGTTATAACGAGAAAATTAAGTCGTTATAATGAGAAAACAGCTCTCGTTATGTCGATATAACGAGAAAATAAGTCGTTATAGCGAGAAACAACTCTCGTTATGTCGATATAACGAGAAAATAAGTCGTTATAACGAGAAAACAACTCTCGTTATGTCGATATAACGAGAAAATTAAGTCGTTATAACGAGAAAACCAGAAGGGGAAAAAAAATAATGCATGGCCGCTTAGAACTTCCGTAGTATAGGAGCAAATCCAACATTAATCAGTTTCTGTGGTCTGATGGAAATTAGTTTTCTTACTCAAAGTGGGAAACCGGTCAGCCCAATAATCTTTATGGATTTCAGTACTGTGTGTCCTTAAGGCACAACTGGTTTGACTATGAGTGTTTTAAGTTATATACTTTTTTCTGCTACAAGACGGTCTTCATTCTTGTTAAAGAGAAGAGGACATGGGAGGAAGCACTGCTGTACTGCAGGACTGACAAAGAGCTGACAAAAAGAGGCACAAGAGAATCTCAGACAGAAAGTGTGTAGACAGGTCTGCGCTACCTGGTTGGGGAATGGTTCTGGGTCAGCAACCGGCCTCTGGGGATTCAGACTTCACTGCCAGATTGCCCATCTCAGCCCTATCAATGTGGAGCCCATAACACTAAAACTGACAATTGGGAGAACAGAGACTGTGCTGAGAAGCTCAACTTCCTCTGCAACTGAAAAGAATGTTAATTTTACTATAGCAGCCTATTGTCAATAAAGACCCGTATCATTGATACAATACTGCTACTGAAATCTATATTAAATGCATTTTTCCTTCAATTTTAGCAATTAATTATAATCATTCAACATTACAGTATAATTGAAAGCCATTATTTATTTATTTTTACCTTTAATTATGCTTTGAAAAACATATAACTTTTAATTTCAGTGAACTTAAAACAGTCATCACATAAACTATAAATTGTAGTTATATGCATAAACTTTAAATTGAATATAGATTAATCTTCTTTATTCAAACAACAAAAGTTTAACACAAATTGGGCATTTTGATATTTATGTGTGTTGTGTCTGCGAAAAAGAACTCAATTGGCTTTCTGTGCACACGTGTCAGATATTTGCATGCCCGTAGCCCGCAATGAGGTCACCGAGGTCCGGACCTCGGTCAATTTTTCATGTTCAAAAATACAATTAGTTCTCTGAATGACTAATTTGCTGTTTAAAACTCCTCATATGAGTGTCTGCATATATACTTTTAGACAGTTTGCAATAATGTTTAGCGTCTGTGGTATGAAAATGATGGCTTCTGTCACAAATGAGACTCCTGCTGTGCCTCCTGCTCACCCACATGCCCTGAGATTGGAACTTATCCCTATCCACACACACATACACGTACACACCACCACCTTACCTGGCTTCTGAATTGCCCTGCACCTGATCCCCATTAGTGACTATTATATTAAAACAGCTCCAGACCTCCCTCCTTGCGAAGTCTTGTATTGCCCCGGTGTACATTTCTGAGTGTTTCTTTCCGTGTCTGGCCTCTCTGTGTATTACCTGAACTGCTTCTCTCCTTCTGATTGCCTGCCGCCTGCCCCGAACTCTTGCTATTGTTTTACTGACCACTGATTGTTTGCTGCCTGCCCCGACCCTTTACACGTCCCTGGATAACGATTCGGCTTCTCTCCTCTGTTGTGTTTGCTGGCGTTTGACCTTGCCTGTTGATTACGATTTCAATAAAGCTGCAAATGGATCCTCACTCTGTTGAAGCCTCGTTACAAAAGACTTCACCAACACACGATTCAACAGCTCTGGCTCATCTAACCATGGAATTATCCGCTCAAGCGAACTAACTCGCTGTTCATCAACACCAGCTGGCGTGACTAATGACACTGACGGAGGAGCTTGTTGATGCGCCTTCGAGCTATGCGCCTTTCATCTCCGGATCAGCCTTAGGAGTCAGCCGAGCATGGGCACCGTATCCCCTTCCACTTCCCCCCTCGATGACTCCCCTCGCCTGGCTCTTCCAGACAAATTCGACGGAGACCCCACGAAGTGTAAGGGATTTCTGTTACAATGCTCCTTATTCGTTAACCAACAGTCTGCGATGTATACCAATGATATCAGTAAGATTTCCTTTGTATGTTCACTACTAACTGGTAAGGCTTTAGAATGGGCTACGGCAGTATGGAGGGAGGACGGATCAGCTTTCCCCTCATTTAGTACTTTTCTCCGAAGCTTCCGAGAAATATTTGAACATCCTGAAGGAGGTAAAGATGCGGATGAACAATTGCTCGCCTTATGTCAGGGCAGAAATACCGCAGCTGAGTATGCCTTATCATTCCGCACCCTCGCCGCTCAGACTGATTGGGTCGAAAGCAAGGTGAAACTGATCTTCCGCAAGGGACTAAGTCTAGAACTACAATCGGAGCTGGCGTGTAGGGACGAGGGGAGAACGCTCAACCAATTCATCGAACTGGCGATTCAAATTGACAACTTGATTCATTCTCGTCGCCCTACCAGAACCATACCCACCAGTCATCCTGTTCCAATCACTTCCTCATCTTCCTCCTCTGTGGAACCCATGCAGCTCGGATACACTCACCTGTCCCCAGAGGAGCGAAAGCGCCGAATCACTCAACATCTCTGTCTCTACTGCGGCCAAGCTGGCCATCTCCGGGCCTCCTGTCCCACACGACCGCCTCTTCGTAATTCCTCTGTGGTGAGTCCATGCATTCAGGCACATCACTCCAGTACACGCATAAAAGTACCCATAACACTGTCCATAGAGGGTAATAAGATATCTACCTCAGCGCTACTGGACTCAGGGGCAGCGGGGAATTTCATGTCACATGAATTTGCTCGACAACATAACATTCCTCTAATCCCTTGCAATTCTCTGCTGGCTGTGGAGGCGCTAGATGGAAGTCCTCTTGGTGAGGGAAGGGTCATGCACACCACCATGGACTTATGTCTGGAGACCGGGACCCTTCACACGGAGAACATTCGTTTCTACATCATCACTTCACCACATAATCCGGTAATTCTCGGACTTCCCTGGTTACGACAACATGACCCACTCATCTCCTGGAGGAAGGGTCGGATCATTCAGTGGGATCCTTCATGTCAAGCCAAGTGTCTGAGCAACAAGCCAGCAATCTCAGTTCAAGCCGTCAAGCTCACGGACGAGTCAGCTTACTCGTCTACACTTCCCACAGAGTACACAGATCTCATTGAGGCCTTCAGTAAATCCAAGGCGTCAAAACTACCCCCTCACCGTTCTAGCGACTGTGCTATTGAACTACTGCCAGGTGCAACACCACCCAAATGCTGTATCTTTCCCTTATCTCGACCCGAGTCAGAGGCTATGAAGAAATATATCAACGAGGAACTTTCTAAGGGATTCATCAAGCGGCAACCTACCTCTCAGCATGATTCTTCTTCGTAGAAAAAAAAAAAAAAAAACAAAAAAAAAAAAAATAAAAAGAAGGCTGTCGACGTCCAAGCATCATTACCGGGGCTCAACGACATAACTGTTAAATCCGCACCCATTGCCCAGTTTACCACCCGGCCCTTGGAGGCACTTCGCAAAGCAACTACTTCTCCAAGTTAGATCTCCGCAACGCTTACAATCTCATCCGCATCAGAGAGGGTGATGAGTGGAAGACAGCTCACCTGTACTGGGCACTATGAGTATTCCGTTATGCCTTTTAGCCTTGCTAACAGTCCTTCTGTGTTCCAATCCTTCATCAATGACGTCTTCCGGGACATGCTGGATCGTTGGGTAATCGTTTACATCGATTACATCCTTGTCTACTCCAACACATATGAGGAACATGTACAATACGTGAGGTCAGTTTTACAAAGACTCAGCGACCATAAACTGTATGCCGAAGCTGAGAAATGTGAATTCCACCAGACCGGTACATCATTCCTTGGTTACATCATCAGTCAGGATGGAGTGGCGATGGCGCTGTTCTTGACTGGCCACAACCGGTGACACTAAGAGAACTACGTTTCTTAGGATTTGCAAATTTCTACCGCCGCTTCATCAGAAACTTCAGTTCCGTAGCCGCCCCTCTAACCTCCATGACAAAGAGAGGCTCTGCACATCTCATATGGTCTACCTCAGCATTAGAGGCCTTTACGGAACTCAAATCACGCTTCACATCTGCTCCCATTCTTCATCACCC
The DNA here is from genome assembly GCA_018155175.1 of Sinocyclocheilus anophthalmus. Lineage (NCBI taxonomy): Eukaryota > Metazoa > Chordata > Actinopteri > Cypriniformes > Cyprinidae > Sinocyclocheilus > Sinocyclocheilus anophthalmus. The sequence goes on along the minus strand of JADLZN010009572.1, from coordinate 447,730 downwards.
TGATCCAGAGATCCTGTTCATAGTCGAGGTGGACGCTTCAAATACTGGCATCGGGGCCATCCTCTCACAGCGGCATGGTAATCCACCTAAGCTTCACCCTTGTGCCTACTTTTCTTGCAAGCTCAATTCTGCCGAACAAACTTATGATGTTGGTAACAGGGAATTGTTGGCTATGAAAGCAGCCATGGAGGAATGGCGACACTGGCTAGAAGGATCAAAGCACCCCTTCGTTGTACTGACGGATCACAAAAATCTGGAATACCTATGATCTGCTAAACGACTAAACCCCAGACAGGCCCGATGGGCGCTGTTCTTTACACGCTTTAATTTCTCGGTCACATATCAACCCGGTTCCAAGAATACCAAGGCTGATGCTTTGTCACGTCAACACGACTGTCTAGATCCCAGTAACTCTGAAGAAAGCCTTGTTTCCCGGAATCATTCATTGTGGCCGCCCGTCCAGTGGGACACCATCCGGCCTGTTACACCCCTTACCAGTTCCCAACCGACCATGGTCCCATCTGGCTATTGACTTCAGAAAATCATAAATCAGAATCAGAATGATCTTTATTTGCCCGGTATGTTTACACTACGAGGGAAATTTGTTTTTCGGTGACAGAAGCTTTCCACAGTGTACAGAATGTACAGTGACGGAACAAAACCAGTAATAAAATAAAAATAGAACAAGTAAATAAGGAATAAAAATATATAAATTGACAATTGTGTGTGCAGGTACATCACTGACCTCCCCAAATCCAATAACAACACCACTATACTCACCGTCATAGATCGTTTTTCCAAGGCCTGTCGTTTAATTCCTCTCCCCAAACTACCGACAGCTTTTGAAATGGCTGAATCTCTATGCAACTTTGTATTTCGTTTCTATGGTCTCCCTGAGGACATTGTGTCAGATTGAGGGCCCCAATTCACATCCAGGGTATGGTCAGCTTTCTTTCAAAGACTAAATGTCAACATCAGCCTCACCTCAGGATATTATCCACAATCTAATGGCCAGACGGAATGACTCAATCAGGAGATCGCATGATTCCTCAGATCATACTGCCAACAGAATTAGACTGACTGGAGCCGTTACCTCATGTGGGCAGAGTACGTTCAAAATTCACTACAAAAACCCTCTACTGGACTCACTCTGTTTCGATGTATAATGGGTTTCCAACCACCGTTATTTCCATGGTCAGGGGAACCTACTGAAGTACCTGCTGTCAACGACTGGCGAGAACATCTGGAACCAAGCTCACACACACTTGCTACATGACAAAAACAAAAGTCGCAACCTGATCGTCACCGTCGCCCCAGTCCTGAATACACCCCAGGGCAATGGGTCTGGTTGTCTACCAGAGATCTCCGCCTCCGACTCTCATGCAGAAAACTCAGTCCCAGGTATCTGGGTCCCTTCCAAATTATTAAAAAAATTACACCAGTTTCTTACCGTTTAGCATTACCCACTAATTATTGCATTTCTCCCACTTTTCATATTTCACTTCTCAAACCCGCTGGTGGTCCGAGAGCGGAGGAGGAGCAGACCAGTGATCAGGGTCCTCCACCCATCATGGTTGACGGCGAGGAGATTTACCAGGTTCGAGAACTACTCGATTCCAGACGTCAGGGTGGCACCCTCCAATATCTGGCAGACTGGGAGGGGTATGGCCCGGAGGAACGTTCCTGGGTCAATGCTAAGGACATCCTCGACCCTACACTCACCAACGAGTTTCATAGAACGCACCCGGATAAGCCGGCCCCTCGACCACACGGAAGACCCCGGCATCGCCTGCCTCCTCGCGTCAGGAGCCACTCACAGGGGGGGGGGTGCTCTGTAACCAACGCGACTCCCCTGTGCCCTCCTGCTCACGCACGGGCTAGGGAAACTTCTCTCACAAGCTCCTGAGTTTGGAACTTAATCCGTATAATAAACCACACATACACATAACACTTACCACCCACACACAAAATCCACAGACCTGCGCTTTGCCCTGCAACCTGATCCTCTAGTTACTATTAACCAGCTCTCCTCCACTCTCCCTCTTTGTGAAGTCTTGATTGCCCCAGGTACAGTTTCTGAGCATTTTCTTTCGTGTCTGTCCTCTCTGTGTATACCTTAACGTGCTTCTCCCCCCCCTCCCCTCCCGCCTCCTTCTGATGCCTTCGCCTCCCCCCGTCCGCTCCCCTTTCCCGTACTCTTGCTATTGTTCTCTTACTACTGATTGATTGTTTGCTGCCTGCCCCGACCCTTTGCACACCCCTGGATTACGATTTGACTTATCTCCTCTGTTGTGTTTGCTGGTGTTTGACTTTGCCTGTTGATTACAATTTCTAATAAACTGCAGATGAATCCTCACTCTGTTGACGCCTCGTTCCAGCTGCGAGAAAAAAAAACCGCGGAGGTTAACGAGGCTTGCGGCGTTGTGATTATTAGGGGGCACATCTTTCAAAAGAGAAAATTACTGTCTGCTCCTCTGGAATTCTTATTGGAGTAATTCCTTTTGAGAGATTCCTTGGAAAAAATGTGGTCCTAACCTAACAAATATTCTAATCACACTACTAAATATTTTATATTATTATTTATATTTTTAATACTATTATTTAAGTTACTACAATTTTACCCTGTCAATTCTTTTTTTTTTTTTTTTTTTATGTTTCCTGAGATTTGCTGCCCTCTGCTCCTTTTGTGGAGGTGTACAATGTCGATCCGTCAATCTTTTTTGGGAGTGTGGTCCATGACCATGTAGTTTACCCTTTTGGAAGAAATTTTTGTACTGTTTTGTACTGCTTCTACTATAGACATTTTTTTTAAGGATGTCCTTATTTAGGTTTTCATATCTACCACGAATCAAAAACAAGTAGGCCTTTTTTCTAATAAATTCTATTTTATTATTTTTACTTTCCGCTATAGCCTCGGTTTTATACATAACTTAAATTTTTTTTTTTTGTCTGTTAAAAAAAAACCCTATATTTATTTATTTTTTTTTGTAAAGCCTATGAAAAATGCTATTTGGAATTCACCAAAGAGCCTTAAATCTTAAAATCCTAGTACGTTGTGCATGAAAGTTAATAACTATTGCTTTTTTCTAATGTGCTACTGAACTATGTGTATTTAATGATTTAATGGAGGCAGGGATTTAGTAATGTTTTATTTTTTTAAATTCATAAATTTAATTTCTTTTTTATTATAATATATTACCCTTAGGCTTACTGTTTTTTTTTTATTTTCTTCCCTCCCCTGTTTCCTTTTGTCATATTGTTTATATCTGTTTTTTGAGGCTGTAAGTTGTATTTTCAACACTTTAAAACATATATATATTTTATATATATATTATATATAATATCCCCACGCTGCATACAGGCGGGCTCGGTAACCCCACTGCTTCAAAAAACCTACATAAAAAAACCACTCTCACTTAACAGATAGCTACAGACCTGTCTCCCTTCGTCCCTCCTTCCCAAATTCATAGCCGAACCACCCTCCCCTACAAAAGAGTTTTGTTGTTTTGTTTTCCCCACCAATATCAATTTGTTTCTCTTCTTTATCTTTCACAGAACAAACAACCTGGATTGCTAGCAACAGTCAGGTTTCAGGGTGTCCAAATTTTTCAACTGGACTGGGCTACTGTGTCACGTAAGCTTGCGGATGCAAAAGCTGATTCAATCATCCATTTCTTATTTCTGCGGGATCTTATCTGCTGCTTTGACACTGGTCAACTCAGATCCATCCTGTCTGCCCTCTCCCGTTACTGGGCATCACGGGGATCCCCTTCTTCGCTGGTTTGAATTCTATCTCACTGGTAGGTCTTTCAGGGTGGCTTGTGTAGGGGAGGTATCCAAAGCACATCAACTTGTCACTGGGGTGCCTCAGGGATCAGTTCTTGGACCACTCATTTTCTCCATAAACCATCACTGGGTCCCCATCATACAGCACATTTCTTCATCCTACATTGCTAATGCGTGGATACCAGCCTCTATCTTCATTTTCACCGATATCCAACGGTACTGCACGAACTCAGGGCTGTTGGCTGGCGAACCGCTCCTCGTCATGGATGAAAGAATTCACCTACAAGCTCAACCTGTCAAAGACTGGCTTCTCTTCTTGTTCTTTTCTGTTCCTGCTCCCCTGCCACTCCAACTCTACAGTATGATTTTTCCATCTAGCTAGGTTCTTCTACAATTACCCCATTAACTTTGGTCAGAAATCTTGGTGTATTCTTTGATGACCATCTGACCTTCAAAGACCACATTGCAAAAACTGTTCAATCTTGCAGGTTTGCATTGCACAACATCCGAAAGATCAGACCCAAGTTACCCCCGTTCTAACGGAGCATGCTGCCACCACTTCTCGGGTCCAGTGCCCTTGTCATATTTTCTAGCTGGACCTACTGCAATGGCTCTACTGGCTGGACTTAAATCAAGCAACAATCACCCTCTACCAATGATTCTAATGCAGTGGTACCACTGGTTCTTCAATGACCCATTTCTCAACACCTCTCTATTTATCTCCGTTGCGCCTGGCACCGGTTGCGGTCGATCAATCAAAAGACTTGCTGCTTGCCTATAGAACAAGCCCCATGTCAGCACCCGGCTACTTACTATCTATTTCCACTCACTACTATGAATCTACATCCCCTCCAGTAGTCTGAGATCCGCTAGTGAGCGACGGCTCGTGTTACCATCACAGAGAGGCTCAAAATCAACTTTCCAGAACATTCTCGTTCACCATTCCTGGCTGGTGGAATGATCTTCCCACCCCTATCCTGAATGCTGAATCCCTGACAATTTTCAAACAACAGCTGAAAACTCATCTCTTTAAACGCTACTTGACTTCATCTCAAAAAAAAAAAAAAAATTCTCCCCTCTCTCTTTATTTATATTATTTCCTCTCTCTCTCTCTTTCTAGCTTGTACTTATTTGAACAATGTATAGAAACTTGGTATTACAATCACTTCCTGTGTCTGTTTGCCTCTTTAAGAATCACTTTATGTATCCCCCTCCCCCCCCCCCAATTGTAAGTCGCTTTGAATAAAAGTGTATGCTATATGACTAAATGTAAATGTAAATGTAAATATATAGATACAGGTGCATTCCAATAAATTAGATGTCCATTTGTTCATTTATTTCCGTAAGTATCAACTCACTTGTTGTTTCACCAGCACTGCTAGTAGCACAGTAACGACCGTCTTTTGGCGGGCACTTATCATGCTTTTTATGTGTTCTATAGTCTCTGTAACCAGCCACAGGATACCAAGTAAAAATTGGGATGCTGCAATTAATTGTTAAATAATTTTTTTAAATATGTTAAACTGATAATAATATAATAATATATAAGATATAAATGATAATGCACAATTAAAGTGTTAATTTTGACAGCCTTAGTTTTAACAAATAAGCAAATAAAATGCAATAAATAATTTAGGGGTTGATGTTTATGAAATTAAAACGTAGTTAATTTGTTTGTTTTTGTTCATGTATCTGAAATTGTAATATAATGCATTTTTATGCTCTTGTTAAACTGGAAAAAATATCTGACAATGATGGAATATACTTATGAAGGAATTTATTTAGTGTACGGTTACACTGTGTTTTAGGCAACATTTCTGTATGGTTATTCAACTGCCTTACTTATTTTTCATTACATCCTGTTATCAAAGTGAATTCAGTAATTTCCCTATGAAAATTTGAGTGGAACACTCGATCCTCTTTTAAAAATTCCAGTACATGCGGTAACTGCAAACCTTTACATGAGTTTATACAGGAGTTTACATAATTTAGTTTTTCAGGGGATGGGTTCAGACATCTCCTTATATTAATTTACATATCTTTTAAATTATTTATACATAATGTGGACACATTACACATCATCATCTTGGAGGGTTACAACACAAGCCTTATAGCACTGATTCAGCACCTCACTGGAAAGATGAAAGCGTCCATCATTCTCTTGATTGTCTTATGTGTACTGACTAAAGCTTTAATTTGGTAGCATTTCTATGTGAATATCCCCAAGAACTGGACTGATGCTCAGAGTTACCGCAGGTAATATTACAAAGATCTGTCAACCATTACAAGTCAACAAGATCAAGACTTGCTTATACAGCTAACAGTAGAACTCTCAGCACACAAGTGGATCGGCCTGTATAGGAACACATCCAACATTAATCAGTTTCTGTGGCCTGATGGTATATACTGTCCTCACGATGCGCTGCTCTGCAAAGCTATGAGGGATGAAACTCCAATAATGACTCAAGGTGTAACTTTTCCTGGGTTTAATTGAAATTTCTTTTTTCCCTTTTTATATTGTAAAACTGAAAATACAGAACAAAACAGACATATCAGTATACAAATACACTAATAAAAAGCTAAACACAAAACATAAACAAAACATAAACTACCTGGCAGGGGAAATTCCCTACACTTTGACCAACAAGACACTTATCTTATATGAAACAATCTCTTTATTTGCAGTCATTTTTACCAAGAAACTTTAGATGCCCCGCTATCGCCATGTGCTCTGGTTATACTCCTTTTGCTTTTAATTAACAACAATAAATAAAATGGCTTGAACAGCCCTAGAATGGGAGTTCATTACTCAAAACCATAACCTTCAAAATAAAAGTCCACATAAGGCACGAGAAGGTAATCCACTCCCTGTCAGGCACTATCACTTAGTGCCACAACTGATTCTTAACATTAGGAACACAGTCTAAGTGCCTAGAATGCATTGGTACATTATTTTAAATTGTTCTCTGATATCCTACATATACTGTATGGTGGCCTTAGGTAATGGCAAAAAAAATCCTCCAGAACTGTGTGTAACATGTCCATTTACACCCTAAGTATTTGTTCCCTAGAAATTAAATGGTTCTGTTTTTTATTAACCTTAGTGGAGGGTTCATGAATAATAATGTTGAGCTGTTTCACAAGTGCGGCTCATATTTCAGTACTCACACCGCGAAAGGAAACGGGAACTATATTTGCAATACTGTCTCTCTCGCATTTAAATTGTTGGGTAAATTTATACTGTATATATAACTGTGGGCATCCGGGACCGCTGTAACTATGCTGAGGCATTGAAACTGCTTTTTCGACGAATGGCCGATCGCTTTTTACTTTTTCCACTCCCCCACTTTCAAGATTTGCGATCACACGTACTCTGTTTATACTACGGAGTGGCGGTACTTACCACACATTTTACAAGATCATATGCTTGTCAGTGGTTCTCAGGATCTTTAAACCATTCGCCATCATCCTCAGTCAACTCTTCTTACTCTGTTTATCCCGTATGTACTGTACTGTCACAGGCTAAACCACGCTAGCAAGCCAAGCTAACCATGTCCCTTAGGTGCAGTGGTTTTCAGTACTGTTATATATAAAAAACAAATACGGGCATAATCGAAACACCTTGTGTAATTAGGAAATAAATTTCTGAACTATATGTTTACAGTGGATTTGTTACCTTATAATCTATGTATATATTTTATCTCAAACTGTGTTAGAGTTTAATTAATTTAAGTGGATACAGTATTAAAAAATATGAAAAAAATATGGTTTCAGTACTGTATATAAAAACAGTAAAGGCATAATCTGGAAAACCAAGATTTGTGCATTATAGGGAATAATATTCTTAATATTTTACAGTTGGTTTGATATATTTATCTCAAACTGTGTCAGAGTTTGATTAATTTAAGTGGATACAGTATATAAAGCATATGAAAAATATGGTTTCAGTGCTGTATATAAAAACAATAAAGGCATAATCAGAAAAAAACAATTCTTGTGCATTATAGAGAATAATATTCTGATTATTTTACAGTTGGTTTGGTACGTTTATCTCAAACTGTGTCAGAGTTTAATTAAATTAAGTTAGTACAGTATATAAAACATATTAATAACATATGGTTTTTCAGTCAGGGTTTTCAGTCAGTGCATTATAAAAAAACCAATAAAGCATAATCTTACAAAAAACACCTTGTTCATTAAATTGAATAACCTTTGTATATTTACAGTTGGTTGTGAATTAAAAACCCTTATCTCAAACTGTTCAAGTTTACTTAAATTTTAAGGTAGATCCAGTCTATAAACCATATGAATCCAATAAATGGTTTCCGGGTGCTATATATAAAACCACGCCAGGCATAATGCTGAAAAAAAACACAAGGCCTGTGCTTAAAATTGAATACTATTTAGATATTTTTTTATTTTTTTTTACGTTTGGTTTTTGATACGTATCTCAAACGGGTGTCAAGAGTATTAAGTTAATAATTCATTTCAAGGTGGATAGAGGTAATGTAACATATGAAAATATGGATTCAGTGCTATATATTATAAAAAAATAAAGGCATAATCTGAAACACCAAGACTTGTGCATTATAAGGTAATATATTATGAAATTGTTCAGTTGGTTTGATTACCTTTATTCTCACAAACGGTTGTCAGATTTAATTAATTAAGTGGAATACAGTATATAAAACTGACAAATATGGTTTCAGTAGTGTATATAAAAACAGTAAAGGCATAATCTGAAAAAACAAGCCTTGTGTATTATAGGGAATAATATTATGAATATTGTACAGTTGGTTTGATACATTTAGGATCAATGGTGTGTCATTTATGGATTTATATTATTGCAACATTAAAATTTTAAAAATTATTATAAAAAAACAACCTAAATTGTAATCGCCAAAAACGGAGCTTTGTGCGAAACAGGTATTTTTTTTTTTCCGAACATTTTTAGTATTGGTTTTTATAGTATAATGGTCCATGGTAGTTAAATTATTTATTAATTTACAATGGTTCATTTTTTTTTATTTTTTTATAAATAAATTATTTTTCCTAAAATTAATCCTTGTGCAACATACAGGCAAATATATTTATGTCTATGCTGATTTGTTCTGGGCGTCTCAACAACATAAAACCGCCCGCAAAGCAGTTTAATTAGCCAAAAACCCACAATAAAGTCTAAGAATGTAAACGTCAAACTCCTTTACCGCCGTTACCGTTTACAAGTACAGAAGAAGCTCAGCAGATCGGGCCCCGATACCGTACGATGCAGCATCCCTAGAAACTACAAATATTTCCTACTTTAAGGCTAGTCCAAGGTGACTGGCTCAAAACAAACTGCCTGCTAAATTATCAAGCCCCATGAGCAAAAATGGCAGATTTCTAATTGCGTCTTTCTGACGAATTCCTGTGAAATAAATGAAATAAATAGCAATGCTTATAAATAGCTTCATGCAGTTATTTAGACCTCCTTGTACTGAACAGAAAGTAAGCAAGTAGATGTATTTAGCAATGGTGTTCAGTCATTATCCCGCCACCCCTCATCCCAAAGCGTCACACGGAGGGTCCACTGAGTCATTAATTATGAATTCTTTCAACTGATCGTTCTGTTTCTTCATTCTTTTTCTCCTCTTTTTCACCCTTTTTTTCTTTTTTTTCACCTTTTCTGTTCTCACCTTCAACTGTGAAGAGGTTCAACCAACCTGGACCGTCAGTAACAACCTGAACCCCACTACAGCAACCTAGATGAGGTTTGACACTGACTTGTCAGAGCGACGAAGACAAACAAGAAAACAACACATAACTGATACCGGATCAGACACAGAAATGACTACTTATCAATACAAAGAAATGCTGAGAAACAACACAGGTGAAAAGCACCCATGATTCAAGGAGGTGAAAATACAAGTTAAGAGGTACAAGAAAAGAGAAACAGAGATGGTGAGAGACGTCATAGGGGAACTTACATCTTACAGTATACTTCCACTTCTCTCTTGGCCTTTTACCATACACAACAGTCACGCCAGTATAATGACTCATGGCAAACAATGTGCACCGAACAGCTATCATTTTGGACCTTAGTTTTTTTAAAAAAAACACACATTGGTCTGATAAAACCTTTTAAAAAACAATTTAACAAAAAAAATCAAAATCATGGGCTACTATGTCTTCCAGATCATTTGTAACCTTGCCGTTTCTCTCCTACTGCTATCACTTGGCGTCAGCGGCACGACAAATGGTGAGTATTAAGATCAGATGCTCTATTACATACTAATGTCATTCAGTAATATATTGTTAATTGTGATTTCTAGGGAACGTTGTGGTATATGTATGGCAACAGTTGTGGTATGTGTATGGTTTTGTGTGTTGCTATTTAACCTTTCGCCTGACAAACTGTTTTCTTTTCAAGTAGATTATTCATTTATTTTCCTACTCAGTAATAGGAAACACATTTAATGTCTGGTTTGATATGCCTTGGTTCAGCTTGTATGAAAAGAAGAATTGTTTGATTGTGTCATTTGATACAAATTTGATACAATTTTTAAATGTTATAGTCAATTGAATACTGTTTTAGTTGTTGGAGTAGTAAAAAAAAACAATCTGCGATGTAATATAATGTTAATGTCATGTTTTGTTATGCATAGTAGTAATAATACCTCCTACATCTGAATCATTAACCCATGTTAGATTAAATGATATTAACTGAAATTCCATTGACTTAGTCTTTATGCCAATATCAGCAAGTAGATGTTCTAAAAAAATAGAGCTCATGTCTGCATTAAATATTATACCTCGCAACGGATTGGGTTTGGGAAGTTTGGTTACAGAATAGTGGATCTAATTCTGATTAACATATAAAAAAAAACAAGACTATTTTACGAGCCAACTCGGGTGACGGTTTTTTGTTTTTTGTTTTTTTGTCATAGTACTGTTTACAGCATAAACATTCTTATAACTATTGTTTAAAAACTCTGTAATGTAATAAGGAAGATGATTTCACTTTTTAACACCCTTAAACCCCACCCTAAACCACATACCTTTTCGGGATTGAAATTATTATACGTCTATGTTTTGTGGATTGATTGATTGATTGATTGATTTTTAGTGGCTGATATCAGTGACAATATCAAACGTACTTAAAATCTCTTTAGGCTTTTCTCGGTCTACCTAAATTTTTTTTCCTGTTTTCCTTCATTCTTTTAGGGACTGAGATGAATTGTATTCCAGTGATCAGAGTGCCACGAAACACAGTGTTTAGAGCTCCAGTTATGACCAAGTTGAAGATAAACTGTACTATAACTCTACAAGGATGTCACAGGAACCCAAGAGTCTCATGGTGCAAAATAAATGGAAATAACTGTAAAGCTTTAAATTACTCACTTCATATAAGAACTGAGAGGAAGAGCATCACAGAACATGAATGGGTGGCTTTTCTGATTTTCCTAAACATATATTGGCCCTTGCACATGAATATACTTCACATTAATATCCAATGGAGATACATTTCCTACAGATGTAAAGAAGGTGACACATCTGTAAGCCATACTATTAATGTCACTGTGACAGGTAAGATACATTATCTGTAGATTCCCTGGTAAAATGCATTCAGACATTTTGTTGAATATAAATATGTAAATACTTTATTATATTCACTAGATAAAAATGAGGATGAGGTGTCACGCAATCAAAGCAACACACGTAAGAGCCTGAACATTACAATTCATGACACTACTGGTAACATTTTGCTTGGACAAATGCATCTTCATGTTGATATGAACCTATGATAAGACCTATGACAACAACTCTAAAATATTATTTTGTTCAATTCCTTCAATATTAGGTGATCGGAATTCAGCAGAGGAATGACGTTGTAGTTCAAAAGGATGATCTCAAGTGGCTATGGCCATATGTGTACATCTGCAGTGGAATAGCAGGGCTGGTGGTCATAGTTATAACAGTAACATTACTTATTATCAGAAACCAAGGTGAGTGGTTTGCTAATTTAAACAAAACTTTACTGTTCTATTTAGCTACAATAAAATTCTCCTTTTAGTTCTTGTTTCCTTGGATGATCCTGTGAAATTTCCCATAGGGACAAAATCGACAAGAAAAGATATGACAACTAAAAATCAGGTATCTTTTATTTTAATTTTGCTCTGTCAAACTGTTTATTTTAAAAAACACCTCTTACTTACAAATAAAGGGGGCTGATAACGTGCCAATAGAAGAACCTTTTTTTTTTTTGTTGTTGGGTCTAAATGGTTTCATAAAGAGCCTTTAACATCTGAAGAACCGTTCTGTTTCACAAAAGGTTCTTTGGGGCTAAAGAAGGTTCTTCAGATTATAAAAAGGTAAGAAAGAGATGGTTCTTTAAAGAACCTTTGACTGAATGGTTCTTTCTGGAACCAAAAATGGTTCTTCTATGGCATCGCTGTGAAGAACCTTTCGAAGCACGTTTATTTTTAAGAGTGTATCTGTTGAAAACAATGTTTTGGTTTTAAAGGATTTTAATTTTTTTATGATTTCACTTCCACAGAGCAAACCTCATCACAACACCCATTCCCCCTCTGTTCAGCTGACCTCTGCTTTATATCGTGGCTGTGAAACTCCACCTGTCAGAGTTTCAGACGGTAGCCACAACGCAGTTGACACAGAAAGAGGAGAAGAAGAGAATGCTCTGGTGTATGCTTCTTTGAATCACCAGGCTATGTCAAGAGGGCCGAGAAGAACAGCACGACAAGAACCAGAACCTTCAGAATATGCGGCAATCCGGTACCGGTGATTCAATGAATCATTTACTCAGAAAGTTTAAAAAAGAATACTGAGAAATGACCAATGAAAAAATGGTCACTCATTTGCTATTCTGTATTAAGAAATCAGTTTAAAATACTGTCTGTGAGGAGCAGGAGTCCGAGCTTTTGGACACCTCTGGGTCACATAGTGCAAATGTTTGCTGGAATCTCAAAAGTCCAGCAAGAATTACCAGTGTTCTCAAAACAATTTAATAGCTCTCTTTTCTGCCCTACTGAAATAAATAAATAAATGTGGAGAGTGATGTTGCACATTGTAGCAGGTATTAAGCCACACAATAAATGACAATGGCTTCTAAAATGGATAACCCTATGTCTATATGCAATGTGCTATTTTGTTAAACAAAAGAAGCGATTTTTGAAAATTGCTGAACTTGTATTTATTATTTCCATGTGGTTTGTTTGGAGAGGTCTTAAGCGATGAGAATAAAGGTTCCTTTGTGCCGTTATAGTTAATAGTGGTGATGTAAACTTCCATATTATTATAAAAATATATAGTTGTATTTATCGTCATAGTTATCATCATAAGGCCTTTACAGTAAATATTTTACGTCACTTCATTCCTTTAGAAATGATGATATATCGAAATAATGTTGTTGTTTTTTTTCTACTCAGAAATGTATTGTAATTTTTCTAATAGATCACCAGACATAAGTATTTTTCAAGTTGTGATCTGTAGAGAATCTTCACAGAGTACAAACTAAGAAGCCCACAAGAGCAAAAGCATGCAAAGACATTTCCTGTACGAGCTAAGGGGAGACTGCAACTTACCAGATATGAGGGTGGGATTCTTTACCACCCACAGTGAAGAATAGTACATACGACCTCCTTTTTATGCATTAAAGGTCACTATTTATACTGTACGCCCACAATGAAGAAGCAACACTGATTACGCTTGACATTAGAAGTTAGAGAAGTTTTCTCTTGGAACACGTATTAGAATTAACAGTTTCAGAATCTATTGACACGACTCTCCTCTCTCCCCCTTTGCTCCAAGATTTAAACAAAAAATTGTTATGGAAATTACTGTGAAGATGGATGTTAGCTGTAATTATTGTTGTGAAAGACCTAAACTGTGGGAATCATAAAAATAATTCAAGCACCATCATTAATAAAAGTTATAACTTTCCCGCAATAAATTCACAATAACCCCAAGAACGACATTCAACTCATGGGGCCTGTTAACGTGTGCTTCACGTAGTAGATAAAAAATATCAAACCAAGGGGTATCTTCAAAACAAATGCTACTATGAGCTTTCTTCCGTTTTTGCAATGCCTTTTACTGCTGTCAGTGACTTTATAGTAATGTTGAAGCCATCACCTAGCAGAGTAACCACAGGTGGTGAGTTCGCCAACATACCCTTAGCATAAACACACAATTTTGACAACCAGATTTTTTCTTCATTTTGAACAATACATATATTATTTTATAATTTGTTACAAATGTATATGTGTAATATAGTGTATAGCACCGATGTTGTATGTACATTCTCTGTGTGTTGTTATTATAAAAGAATACCACTCACCTTTTATTATTATTTTTTTTAAATAATGCAATGACAATGCATCCATATTCTTTTGGGGCCACTTTTTTCCAGTTCTGTCAGAAAGCAGAAATTTTCTCTCAGTTAGTTCCCTGTAACAGGTTTTATTTCTCATGGTTTGGGTTGTCCTGAGAATTATTCACTAGTATATATTTACTTTTGCTTGTATCTCTTCTGCTTTTCAACATAACACCACAACAGGTTATAGAGAATTGAGAATACAGAACTCATGACACCACTTTTAATACAAACTGACCATCTGAGAGTCTAAGACTCGAATTATGAAACATTGCTACTGCAGAACCATCATTTCAATATGTTTTTGGGAGAGGGGGAGCAGGGGCGCCGGACAGGGGGTAATAGTGGAACTGAGTAACAGGGGCTCGTTGCAATTGCGTACATACTAAATGTGATTGTGCTATCGCAAACCCCCTCACCCACAGAATGTGATTTTGAGGGGGCCCCATAGCAAATTCAGTGCACAGGGCCCAGAATTCTTGGAGACGGCCCTGGGGAGGCTTGTAATAAAACATTTAAAAAAAAAATCAGTATAGAGTGCAGGCTGACAAGAGAAGGTTAAGTTAAAGTTATGTGTTAAAGGAATAATTCACACAAAATGAAATTTGCTGAAAGTATACTTACCTTCAGGCCATCAAAATGTAGATGAGTTTGTTTCTTCATTGTAACATATTTGGACATTTAGCATTACAACACTTGCTCATTAATGGATCCTCTTCAGTGAAAGGATGCCATCAAAATGACCCTAAACAGCTGATAAAAACATCACAATAATCCACAATTTAGACGTGTTTAACCTGAAATCATTGTTTCACAATCACAAGTCCTCTATCCATAACATTGCTTTCTCCAGATATTATATGATAACACATGTTGTTTACTTTTAGAAATGTCAATGTTTTAGAAGCAAAATATACAAACATATGTTTCTTAAGATGGCTGCATGCAGCAGTGTTATATTTGTGGAGCGAGTGTTTTAGAACAAGTCTTTGAACAATACTGTGAACGAAAACCACGGAAAATATTAGATCTGCTTGGCTGTCAGTTGCAGAATGCATAAATGCACTTTCTGGAGATTATCTTCTCCAGTCTTGTGGACAAATGACTCACCATATGATGCACATAAATCACACCACCTACTGGCATAATGATATAACCTGAATGGTCAGTGAGTGAATCGACCAAAGCTTTTTGGTGAATGGATTTAACAAGAATCAATTCACTTAGGGTGCTTTCACACCTGGCCCGTTGTTTCGGAACCTGGCTCGTTTCCCCCCTTAGCTCGGTTCGTTTGGGCATATGTGAACACGGCAATCGCGCTTGGATCTGCGCCAAAACAATCGGTCCGAGATCACCTGAACAAGGTGGTTTCGGCTCGATTGAAAACGAACTCTGGAGTGATTTGTGTGTAGTGAGAAAGCAATCTGACCGAAACGGGAAGACCCCCCAACTCACCAGTCTAGATTCACAATGTATAAGGGTTAATGGATGTAAGTTTTCCGTGAAAAGCATTGTGTTGTTGTTTGCCTAATACGTCAAAATGAACCTGTGAATGTCGGTGGGTGAGCACGACTTCGCCATTCAAAATAAAAAAAGTGCACTTTTTCATTTTATAATGCCGTCTTATTGCTCTTCTTTGTAGGTGCATTTTAAAAATGTTTTTCCCCATCAACCTGGACCCTGGCTCAAATGATAATTATTCCAAAAAAAACAATAAAAGCCCCGCAATGCGGGGGTGTCATCTTTCATCCGAGGATGACAATCGGACAGCTACAGTGGGAATCCCCGGGAAATAGAACTCATGGAACTTTGACCAGTGAGAGAACAGTTTACTCGCGCGTGACTTGTATTAACAAATTTGGTCCGTTTTGAAACTTTGCCGTGTGAAAGCGAACCACACCAAGAATAAAAAACAACATTATAATCATTTTAATCCCTGTTTCAGAACAAAGAAATCGATCTAGAGGTGTGAAAGCACCCTTAATTAATCAATTCACAAAATATGAACAACACAGGCCCTGATTTTGCTGGTTTTTTTGCTATTTTGAATTATGACATTGCAACCACAATCCTAAACATAAAATCCAATATCACAAAAAGAGATCACAGGCACTTCGGACATATTTTACAAGGTGACTACTTAGTTGGAATTTGTATGGGGACCACCCCTAACATCGTGCCTAACCCTACCCCCACAGAAGCGTCACCTAAATCGTACAGGAGGTCCTACCATAATTGATACGAATTCGTACGGATTAGCCCACCTCATTAAAAAACAGTTGATTAATGGCCATAGTTCAACTGTCCTTCTAAAGGTCATGGCTAAACTCTCCTTATGTCCCCAACGGCACCTCCCGCCCCTTACGCAGCGGGCTTTTTTAGTTTTCCCCTTCCAATCTAGACAATTGTGCGCGCTTCAAATGTGTGTTAATGGGTACAATGGCCGCAACAATTGTGCTGTACGGCTTAGCAAAGACGCAATGTGACTAATAATAATAAAACAGTGTCTAATCTACTTCTGTTGCATAGATAGAAAATCTTCCAAGGCCTCTATATACAACCATTTGAACATGTTCTGGACACACTGTAACCAGTAATACTGTGAAATGGTGGGACTTTTTTTTTTCAAGTTTCATTTAGAGTAGGTGGATGAAACACACAATGGGATGCCTCTCTACCCTCACAATCACCATCGTGTTTCCTCTTTCAGAAAACAAAGTGCAACTACATATAGTATTTGTGATCCAACAGTGTTTCAAGAGTTGATGAACAAGTCCATAATTACTTGTTTAGTTCAGAAACTTTATACATACTTCCCATTAATAACTTGGAGGTGGGCAAAGGAATGAAACACTCAAATGACATATAGCTAAACTTTGAAGCTAGGATACACGTTCCCCAAAGACGAACGTTAAGTAAAACTTCACTTAATTTAACTTCAACGAGGATAACGTAGGCAAACAAAAGCCAACGGTGCGCATTCGAAAATAGTGTGAGAACTGTTGTTTGTAACTACACCATCAAAACTTCAAGTAGCATATGTTATGACTTTTGTTCTTGGTATGTTAAGACGAGAATTCCAGATCACAGATTTATGCTTTATTTAGATTCTCTTTTAGGGTATGAGCCTTCCAATTTGCTAGTAAAAATGGTTTACAGAATACCACTTTCTAATAAATAAGACAGTGTAGTTTTTGTTCTGTTTGTGATAAATGTTTGTATTTATACCTTGGAGACGTGGATACTATCAATAGAAGACGTTTAGAATTTTGTTTCAGATCATTCGGAGAATGAACTATGTGTTGTGTGTGTGTGTGTGTGTATTGTGTTGGTGTGTGTGTGTTTGAGTGAGAGAGAGAGAGAGAGAGAGGAGAGAGATTGTAAGCATAAGGGACAGAGCTGTGCTGTATCATAAAGTCACGGCTGAAGAGCTGTTTTTCGAATACTATACTTTGGATACACTGCTTTTTTGCATACGTTTTTTTTTGCATACTAGTATGGAATATTCAATTTTGGATGCAGAGGAAGTGTGGAGTTTGTACACTTCATGCCTCGCTGTGCAGCTTTAATTACGGAAGGCGGAGAGCAGGGGCTGTTAGTCATAATTCTGATTATGAATGACAAAATAACCTTATATAATTCATACACTACATGGTTGAATACATAGTGTATAAGTACATAGTGTATAGTGTGTCATTTGGGACGCAACTTAAGTTCTCATTTGCATCTTATTGTGCTTAAACTGTCAACTGCACACAATGTTATGTCAAAAACACAAAGTTCACATAGTCGGTTATGTCAGTGAATGTACGTGCATATTACACTCTTAAAAATAAAGGTTCTAAAAGGGTGTTTTTTCAGTGATGCCATAGAAGAACCATTTGTGGTCCCACAAAGAACGATTCAAAGGTTTTTTAAAGAACCATCTCGTTCTTACCTTTTTATAATCTGAAGAACCTTTTTTTTCACCACAAAGAACCTGTTGTGAAACAGAAAGATTCTTCAGATGGTTTTAACGGTCGTATGGAACTATTTAGACAAAAAGGTTCTTCTATGGCATTGTGAAGCACCTTTATTTTTAAGAGTGTAGATTGGTGTATTTAAGTGACAGCAGTGTAATATACATACTGCAGTCTGTGCTGTTAATATGAATCAAAGAACAACAGAAAGGCAGCATTAGAAAAATTAATTTAGAGGACTCACTCAGGGGAGGAGCTAAGATAATAGGTCCAATTCTGTTGCCAGTCGTGGGCGGGGCCAGTTCCAATTTGACCTCACTTTGGAGTACATTCCTGAATGGCTCATTTTGAGACACCATTTCTGTTTTATGGGGAAAATAACAAATGGAATGGATGGATTTTTACCACAGTATGTGGTTGAGTACGCACACTGCAGACACATAATTACGTTCAAAAACAATATAAAAGTGTATTCTGAATAACAGATTCCCTTTAAGAAAATATTTGAGAATTTCTTTTAAGAATTGCATTGAGGAATATTATTACAAATTTCTTGGAATTTTGTAATTATCATATGATGTCTTAAACAGTGATTTCCTGTTACCAGTGGCAACTAAAAAGCCATCAGTCATGGTATAAGGTAAGTTTAAGAGGGCTTCTTGCATGATACAGGAAGTGGTAACTCCTTAGACTTCCTGTGGTTCTGTACATAAACGGAGCTCTGTAAAAACATACTTCGCCTTTGGCTTTGGTTGCACTAGATAAGATGCAAAGAATGTAATGTAAATGTACTAATGTACATTTTTGGAAAGATATAAAAATCTGCACACTGTGTCTGTCTGAAAGCTAATTTAGGCCTTCATTAAACTCATAATTTACTCAAGTCTTAGTCAAGTCTCAAGTAATTCCAATAATCAGTTAACAATGAATCTCAAAAATGTATAATATTTCTATTCAAAAGGGTGATTTCAGTTGATGTCATGCATTCATATATTTTTTTTACACATTACATCTTGAACAGAACAGAATGTAAGCAGAGAACTCTTTTTGAGAGAGACCATTCAAAAAGAGACCATTTTGAAGGCTCAGGAAACCGTTGCAGGTGTTTTGAGTTGATTAGCTGATTGGCATGTCGCCATATTCTAATTTGTTGCGATAGTGAATTGGTGTTTTTTTTTTTAAATGTCAGCCAAAATCATCACAATTAAAATAAAATAACCAAAGACTTAAACTACTAAAGTCTGTGTGCATTGAATTTATTTAAAAAACGAATTTCACAATTTGAGTTGAATTACTAAAATAAATGAACTTTTCCACGACATTCTAATTTATTGAGATGCACCTGTATTAGACAAGGCTAACAAGGCCACCCAAGACCGTCATGGCCCTGTTTGACTCTGGCCCTAGAGGTCTGTGAGAAATTTGAAACAAATCAGACCCTAAGTGGCACTATCTTGTTTTACCGCCTCGTATTTTCACACGTAGTTCACACATACAGACACTATTCAGATGTTAGATCTCCTCTTCTAAACACTTTGCATCTAGACAACCACTAACTTCAATCGAACCGTTGGTAATTGTGACTACGTAAAAAAGTTTCTTTTTTGAACACTTCCTAGATGGTTCATCAGGGGGTTTTTATACACTCACATTCTCGGAAACGCACAAATGATTTTCAAAGAGCAAAATGGCATACATCCGGTTAATATCTCCCAACGCCTTTAAGTGTGTTCAACCAAACAGGGATTTGTTTTATGACAACCTGCCCTGGCGGTTTTTACCTGCCAGTTTGGCACAGTGCCACAGTGGTCAGATAATGAAAAATGCCAAATGGATCTAAGCCCATGGACCCAGGAAATAGGGGTGTGCGGAGTGGTGCTGCAGCACCCCCTGTTTTCACATGATTGCAAATGCAACGCCATGTTTGTTCATTTACATTTTTCAGTTTTAGCATTTAATAATTTATTTGTAATGATCTCTGAAATGTAAATTGTAAGTGGGCTATAATAAACCAATGTTTATTTTTATAAACATGATTAATTTTACTTGTGGTGTTTTCTATATGGGATTAGCCTATCATAATCCTCATGAACACGTGACGCTGGAACGTGGTATCAGACATGAATGCGAACAAGATTAACTTTAATATAAGGAGATAATGGCGCAAAAGCGAATATCAGATTTTTTAAAATGCCCATCCCGGTAAAAACTTTCCAAAATCGGCATCCAAATAACACCAGCCCCAGCACGAGCACCGACGAATGTGAACCCTCCCCTCTTCACCCAACGTGGACACGCACAGCACCCCCAACCGAAAACATTTTCCCGCGCCCCTGCCTAAGCCTGTTTTTCTGTAATTATTTGGCATATTGGCACCAAACTATGTGTATGTCATCATCACCCCTAGTTAACCAAACCACATCAATTTGGGAGCAGCGCCACCTATTGGTGAAAAGTGATAAATCATTGAATAATATTTCTAGTGATTGTATTTATGATTTTTGTTTTAGCCTTTTTGGATAAAATCATCTTAAAATGTCTATAATTGCTCAATGGTCTTTAAACGCTTGAACCCCGGTAATTGCTGCTTGCACCTATATTTTTTTTTTTTTAAAAAAAGGAAAATTTGGGGGGGTGCCTAAAGGCAGGTTGATTTGTTGCTAAAAGTTGCTAAATGACATTGAAATGTCAATGTGCGATGACGTCTTTATGAAACAAAAACATAAACTTTTGTCATTGCTTATAATAAACAATGAGATTACCCAAAATGGCTTGCCATCTCAGCGAAAAATGAGATTTGAAATATGTTAATTTAGATTTGTTCGTAAAACAATTATAGGTACAAGTTACAAACAAAGTGTATCATAAATTAGTATTGAACAATTGCAACTAGCAGCGTAATTCACACATTTTGCGTGTAATGCTAGGCACATCTCTCCAACTCTTTCCAGGCTGATGTGCTTGGCTGGCAAGCTGTTCAATGATTCCTCTTTTTGTGTAATTTAGAGGTAAAATGTGCCTTTTTATCATTTGAGTCACTTTTTAAAAGTTGATAAAAGTTGTCAAATTAAAAAAAAAGGCTAAATTTGTTGCTATATACGTGCAGATTTGCCAAATCTAGCAAAAAAGAAAAGAAAGAAATTGCTAAATTGGCAACACTGCCTACTGATTCTTCATCCTTAATCTCTTCAACATTTGCATGAAAGTTCAACCAACCTGGACAAGGTTCAAACAACCTGAAACCACTACAAACACACTAGATGAGCTTTGACACTGTTAATGACGAAAGAAGGCTAAGAAGAAGAACAACCATCAGAAACAGACACAGACACAAAGCCGAGTAACAAATTCGCCTGAGAAACAACGCAGGTTAAAAGCACCTGGGATTCGAGGATTTGAAGATAAAAGTTAAGAAGGTACAAGAAAAGAGAAACAGAGATGGTAAGAGATGTCTTTGAAGAACTTACAGCTTCCAACACATTTCCATTTCACTCTAACATATTTGCACACACTGTTGCACAGCTCTCATATTTATATTATTTTTTAAATATGCATTTTCTGATAAAAGAACTTCAACAAAAAGCAACTCCGTTTTACAGATTATCCTGGCCACTATTCTGATATTGATGTGTGTCAGTGTCATTGGCACCAAAGACGGTGAGTATTAAGACCTGCCCTATAGACTGTCAGAAATATTTTCTTAAATGTGATGTTTGGGATGTATTATAGTATATTTGTTAAAAGTGATGTTACAGCATATGTGTGCAATGCATTTGCCAGATAATGTTAAAAGGATTTTGCGTTATTTACCTGACGTAACAATATAATATATTGTATTATAAATTAATTCATAATATAGCACATGCTGGTAAATACTTGCTTCTAATAATTTAATCATTTAGATGAAGAACCTTTGACTTTATATCCAAAAGCATAGAAGAAGCCAAAGTAAAGCCTCAGACATTAATGTGCCGCATTGCAATAATTGGGTGTGGTGTACGGTTACTATCAAATCTAAAACCACCTGTATAAAAACAAACAAACAAAAAATAATAATCTAAACCATTCACTATGGGTACAGGGTGAGGTGTTTCACCATTTACAGAAACAAGATAAAATTGGTTAATTTGTTCTATAATGTTGTGTTACATGTTTACATGTACATGTTACACCAACATTCTTAATAGTTTAAATAACAGTTTCAGTTCTACTGAAGATTAAACAGCTTACTTTTTCAGTATTGTGTGAAAATTCTATAATAGTCTTAAACAGTTTTATTTAGTGGATGATGTCAAAGCAGATAACTAAAGACAATTCACTAAAAATTAATTTCTCTCTCTCTCTTGGTCTTCCTATTTTTGTCCTTCATTCTTTTAGGGACTGAGATGAATTGTATTCCAGTGATCAGAGTGCCACGAAACACAGTGTTTAGAGCTCCAGTTATGACCAAGTTGAAGATAAACTGTACTATAACTCTACAAGGATGTCACAGGAACCCAAGATTCTCATGGTGCAAAATAAATGGAAATAACTGTAAAGCTTTAAATTACTCACTTCACATAAGAACTGAGTGGAAGAGCATCACAGAACATGAATGGGTGGCTTTCCTGATTTTCCTAAACATCTCAATGGAGGATACAGGTTCCTACAGATGTAAAGAAGGTGACACATCTGTAAGCCATACTATTAATGTCACTGTGACAGGTAAGATACATTATCTGTTGATTCACTGGTAAAATGCATTCAGACATTTTGTTGAATATAAATATTTAAATACTTTATTATATTCACTAGATAAAAATGAGGTGTCACGCAATCAAAGCAACACACGTATGGGCATGAACATTACAATTCATGACATTACTGGTAACATTTTGCTTGGAAAAATGCATCTTCATATGTTGATATGAAACTATGATAATGACAACAACTATAAAATATCATTTTATTCATTTCTTTCAATATTAGGTGATCTAAATTCAGGTGCAAAGGATGATCTTAAGTGGCTATGGCCATATGTGTTCATCTGCAGTGGAGTGGGGCTGGTCTTCATAGTTATGACTGTATCATTTCTTTATGTCATTAGACACCAAGGTGAGTGATTTGAGTGTTTAAACTAAACATCACGGTTGCTTTAAAATCATACTAGTTTTGTGTTTCCTTGGATAATCCTATGAAATATTTTAGGAAGAAAATCTACAAGAAAAGATAAGGCCAATACAAATCAGGTATATTTTGTTTTAAATATATCTGTGGAACTGTTTATTGTATGTTGAAAAATACATTTTAAAATGCTCTGTTTTCACCTCCACAGTACATGGATACACAAAAAAATGACCTGCTTCTTCCTCCCCATCTCTATCTGAACTCAGACCTGCTGACATCTGTTGTATACCGTGTTTAAGAAACTACACTGTCAGAAATAAAGTACAAAGCTGTCACCACTCTTAAAAATAAAGATGCTTCACGATGCCATAGAAGAACCTTATTGTCTAAATGGTTCCATAAAGAACCTTTAACATCTGAAGAACCTTTCTGTTTCACAAAAGGTTCTTTGTGACGTAGTAAGGTTGTTCAGATTACAAAATGTAGAAAGCGATGATTCTTTAAAGACCCTTTGACTGAATGGTTCTTTGTGGAACCAAAAATGGTTCTTCTATGGCATCGCTTGAAGAACCTTTTGAAGCACCGGGGTGGTGCCCTAAGATACAAAAGCTAAAATGCACATCTTTTTACCCTATTTAAGCCCCGAAATGTACTATTACTTTAAAGGTACGCATTAGTACTTTAAACATAATTAGTGCCTTCAATAAAGGGTAGTGCTCTAGTAATTTTTTGTAACCAGTAGACCTATGGATAGCCAGAGCAACATCAGAAAACAGAATAGGTAAGTTTCGTCTGAATATTTTTTTTTGTGTGCCATCAGTTTGTTTAAAATACTCATTAGTCTAATAAATGATAAAGTGATGTGAATACTTAAGAAATTCAGTTCATATATATTGCAGTTAATATTGCTTTGAAGTAGTAATATGACCAACTGTGGAAAATATTACTCCATAATTGCTTCAACATGGTGTGTTGTTTTGTATTTGTAAACGCTGATTTTAATAACATTTTTCTTAATAACTTTCCTCATAAAACATCACAGAAATACATTTTTGCCTGCACAACCAAGATATACTACCCTTTTTTTTGCTTAAAGATCGCTAAATGATTTCGAAAAAACACCATCTAGCGACAACTACAGCCTATAAATGATGATTGGCAAACCATTTGTAAAAGAGATTATATTTCAGTATATTACCTGATAAATTTTTAAGGATTATTAGTTATATTTTCGTATTTTATAATTCGAAAGATGTTTATGATCTTTGCTGCTAGACCTGGTAGTTTTTATTATTATTAATTAATATTATTATGATTTATGAGTGGGTGGATGGAACACACAGACCCCTGACTCCACCCTTATGTTTATTATCTTTTATTAACAATATCTTTTTCATCTTATGCCCGACAATCACACAAATTGATTAACAAAGATCATGTTTCCTTTATTATTTGAGAGGTTTCAGAGAACTTCATATAAAACACAAAGAGCTGAGAAGGGGAATGGAAATACCTCATTTCAGAACGACACATGTTTTAAGCTATGAGTGTAATTCCCTCTAGAGGGAAAATGTTTGCAATAATTGAATCACTTTAATCCAAACATCAAGACAATAACTTGGCACCAAAGGCCAAATAGGTGCTCATGTCTAAAGTGTTTCCCCTGATAAAACTTTGTTATTTTTATTACACACATCAAAACATCAGTAAAGCTAACAATACAATTTTTTTCTGGCTATTGACTTCTCTATGGTTACAGAATGTCAGAATGTCAGCTTTCAGATAATATAAGTCTGCTGTAGGTTACTTTAACGAGTATGATTCACTAGAGTTCGGCTAAAAAAAAATGCTTCACTAAAATATACCGTCTAGAATAAATTAGGCATTTAGTGTTGAAAGTGTTGCAATTCAATTTTTGTTTTTATACTGTTACACTGAATATCAGTTATATTAGAAGACGTTGACTAAGATTCGTCTGTGATTCAGACAGAGGGAACACCGTTGTTTGGTCAGGGAGAACATCTGAACATAGCAGCATTTCCTTTCATTTCAGGCAGCCTGAAGAAAGGAAAAGGAAAAATAAATGTGTTAACGTCCTAGAATTACAAAGCAAAAGCCTTCTTCAACAACAAAAAGTGTTCAATCTAATCCTGCAGCTAATGTTTTACTTAATGTTCTCCATCTTGAGTTGATACAAGGCTGGGTTGAATGGTGAACAATGTTCCTTTATTATTCCAGTTGAGGATTTTTCCTGTCTCTCATGAGATTACATCAATACTGAAACAGAATGAAAAATAAACTATGTTTACAGCTTAACGATGCTGCCTGGGTCATTCCTACTTTGTGGTACATCGTCATGTCTCCATCAAATAACTAACTCTTACAATAATGGGTAACATGGAAGTTAGTTAGTCTTTTATCATAATAGCACATACTTTTAAAACATGATGGTGAATTTAATCAGTTTGCTCAAGAGGATGTGACCATTTCCCCATGTCCCCATGGTGCTTCCAATATGAAAATCTGGATTTTTAACAAATATTCCTTGTGTTTATTTCCCTCCATCTCTCTATGAAAATATTATTTAAAAAAAATAATAATTGTATTCAGCATTATATACCGCATAAACATGGGCAAGTCTATTTATAGAGTATAATTCTGGTCTGTTATACAATTAAAATATTTATTTAAAGCATTTACATTTTTCTAAATGTTACAGAGGTCAAAATATGCTGAATAATAAGATCAATTTACCCCTTTCTCTCTGTTTAGACAAACTAGTAAATTCTCAACTAAACAAGTTACTACAAATAGTCCAACTCAAACCGACTGAGCCAGAGGTTTACCGCTCACATGCACAGCAGTGTTTTGACAAACACCACAGAGCCACAATGTTTCCACTGCTCAGAGAATATATGACAAGCTCTGCAAAATACACTAAGATAAGAAAAGGTTTTAGATTCCAATACTGGAAAAACATTTTTAATACAATAAATAATGCCCCTAGTGAGCAAGTCAAAGGTGACAGTGGCCAGGAAAAGCTCAACAAATATGTTTACATAAAGAGGGAGAAAAATCATGGGAGGAAACAGGCTTGAATGGGGGAGCTCATCCTCCTCTGGAAACTTCAGACAAATGTGACACTCAACATTTAAGGAACAGCTACACAGTTTCGAGCCAAATGGAATGTAGCATTAATTTCTAAGGGGCCAAAGGGTTTAAAAGTCAATATTAACATTTAAATTCTTTCTTCAAGCACATTACATGTCTTATTGTGAATGATTCATCAGAGCTTGTTATTGCAAAGAAAAAGTTTTTCTTTATAATTTTTAGAATCTCAAAATACAAGTCAAATAGCTCTGTAGACATCACTCTCACTCCATTCTGTATTAAACATTGAACATTTTTCATGATTTAATCAAGTCCTAATGAATAAAATAATGTCCCTTCCCATTTTTTTCTTGTTCCCATTTATTTCCCGTTTCACTCATAAATAAATCCCATCATAGAAGTAAAATGAGTTGTAAGCGCAATTCACATTGACTCTGTGTTTGTCACACTTTTTTTTTTAAATGTTCCTTGACTCTTTAAGAAGCACTTTAGATATTAAACGGTCATGGTAAGATGGGCTTCTTGCAAGAGACAGGAAGTGGTAACACCTTAGACTTCTTGTGGCTCAGCACATAAACGGGGCTCTGTAAAAACATACCCCACCCTTGGCTATGGTTTCACTATAATCTTTGCTACTATACTTTTTTTTTTTTTTATCTGACAACAAAACATATTTTAGTGCAACTTTCTGAAGCAATAAGGTTCAAACCAGAAATCACAACTGAGCAGAAGAAATTTAGGACCACTTCACTGATTAGAAGTCATGTGTTTAGTGCAGTAAAGAGCAATAAGAGGACGACTCAATGAACACAACGTGAACAGAATGATTTGACTTCCCGTATGTGTGGCCTGAGGCACTTTTTTTTTCACTTCCCGAGGCCTCTTGTGCCGATCTAGCTGCCTTGGTTTAAACAAAATAGGAAAGCTTTTCCTTTTTGAACTCTCGGGTGACCTGCAGATTCTAAGGGAGGAAAGTGGAAGAGAATGAAGCAGGAAGAAAGACTTGAATAAAGAAGACAGATTGTGTGAAGTGAGAGGTTAGTGAGTCATTCTGGTGTCTCCCTCTCGATTTCCAGCTATACATTTCTCCAGTAGCTGTTTTTATCAACTCCTCTCTAAAAGGTTTCTGGGGTATTTAATTACAATAGTGCAGTCTTTAACTTTAGAGTGAAACACAATATATCACATCTAAACCTAAATCACATCTAAAAATCTAAATGTATAAAGTATTTACATATTATATAATATTATTATAGGTATATTTTACTATTTGCATAATAATATTTTACTATTTCTATATGGAAATGGAATATGACATATGGCCTATCAAGAGTGATACTGCCATATACATTGCATATAAAACAATATATAATTTTTTGTACACATGCACAGGTGGGATGAGGGAAGTTTATATAACGTATAAAATCCCCATAGCAAAATTTGTATATGTACATATGTTAATAAAATCGATATGATCTTTTTACATTATGGCAAACTTCCATTAAAACAACATATGGGAATCTGTATATTTATATATGTTTTTGTAATTTTTTTTTTTAAATGCATGTGTATCTTTTATATTTACTTATATAATATCAACATGTATTGATGGGTTTTAGGATTACATGAAATATGATCAAATGTATTACACAGACTAGATACGTTAATATATGAAATTGTTCAAATTTCTAATAGGTTAATATGTCTTACTACATATGACAATATATTTCATACGAGGAAATTGAATGTATGTACACATTTTACATTTGTGTATGGGTTATATAGATATGTTTTACGGGGTGACCTGACATAATTCTATACACCAACATAAATTTTAAAAGCTTGGTTTTTACTTCCAGCACAGTAATGCAACCTGTGATCATCAAATTTCAAAACTATATTTACTACATGTATTATTATTTATTACATTCACATTTATTTAGAACTTGTTGTTTCAGTTAGTGTCAAAAGCCGAGAGTTTAAAAATCAAATATTTACAGTATTTACCCCAAGTGAACCCTTTCTTCTTCCTGTGCTTTTTCTTGCATACAAACTTCTACATGCTTTCATGTGTACACCCTTATACTGAAAACGTATTATAAGCATGGATCCGACAGCCTTTATTTTACATTTATCTAATAAATTGAATAATACTTTGTAAATTATTATAAAAACTGAACATGCCATGGGATTAAGCATTATATTAATGTGAAACACAATATTAAAGTGGACAGACATTTTGTGGTGCTACTGACCATATCAGCAGGTGAAGTTAGCACCTCTTCAGGCAGATACACAGACATATGAGCAGCACAAGGGCCACACAGCTGGCTGAAATGGGAATGACATGAAAGTTCCTATCTGCAATATATAAAAAAACCTAATATTAACGACAGTCTAGAAACAAAACCATCAAGGCATAACAGGAGAAAAAAGGTCAAGTTGAGTACGTTTCACTCACATTTATTCAGAGACACATAGATTGCAGACTCAAGGCCTTGGTGACGAACTTCACACTTCACAAGTTCATCGTCCAGTAGCTCAGCCTGCATTTGAATGGAACTGACCACCATTGTGGTGCCGTCCCCTAGCTGGTAAAATGATGTGACAGCAGAGCCCAGTGTTTGATTATGACCCTCCACGTTCCAGGAGATCTCTGCTGCAGGACGTGACACGGCTGAGCAGTTCGCCTCAACAATGTCCTCTGATACGGTGACGTAACTGGCCTCAGGTTTGGGTAGGACTAGGAAAATGACATGAAGTTCATTATGTAATTAGTGTATATAAGACATTAACATTATGTTCTTTTTAACAGAGTGAAGATTTTTTAAATATGACTGTAAATCAGTTAAGCACTTCACTTGAATTAATTTCATGATATGACACTTAATTAACTACATTAATCACATATCAGTGCATTTGCTGGAAATTTGCCCCAATTTAACTTAACTAAAAGACACTGAAACACTGAATCGACATTATAAAAGGTGAAATATCTTGAATATAAAAGCTTGAGTATAATTAAGCAAATGTGGGCTAGGGTGAATGACACCCACATATTTTCTGTACTTATGAATAAAATTAATGTTAACTTAAAATAGAATAAATATACAGTATTATTCATTTATTTGTTTAGTTTAGGAACCTATGCTCACTATTAACTAGGTGCTTATTAGCATGCCTATTATTACCATATTGGCTGTTTATTAGTACTTATAAAGCACATATCAATGCCTTATTCTGCACGACATACTTTAGATACCTTATCTTAAGCGGCAAATTAGGAGTTTACTGAGGCAAAAGTCATAGTTAATATTTAGTTAATAGTGCGAACTGGTCCTAATAAATTGTAACCAAATATATATGTTGATGTACTGAAATAACTCAAACAAAAACTGAAAATAAAATGAACAAAAACTATATAGACATAAAAAACTAATAAAAATGACAAAAACACACAACAAAATTGTGTTTTATTAACATTTAAACTACATAAAGCAGCACACTCAGAAAAATATAAAAAATATAACAAAAAACGAAAAAAATATTAATAAATACTATAATATTATCTTAATGATACTAAACTAGCACTTATAATTTCAACTTGGCCTACTGACAAGTGAGGACCATATCTATCTTTTAATTTGTTTTTGTTCCATATCAAAGTACATTTTTATTTTGCACATGCATTCAAACCTTTATTATCTGCTAATTCCACCAGTAATTGCAGCAAATTACATTGAATTTACAGTCCTAATTTTAACATTTTACTTCCTTTTTAAAACTTTAGACATAAAATCCATAGACATATCTTGTGTACTTTTGGTTGCTGAGATAATGTTCAGCTGGGAACCCTCACAACAGTCTAAAGTGTGCCAAATATGTGAACTTTGTATATGTCCATTACAAATACTGTACTGGTCATGTAGAACTTTTCTTTGTTGTATTGTAAGTGGTAGCTTCATTCAAAAGACAAAAGAAGGCACTTGTGTTGTTCTGCTGATTACAAGCCATCAGACGTTGGTCATGTCTGCGGCAGACTCCATCAAAGAGGGACTCTGTGACATAAGTCAGATAAAAGAGAAAGAGACAAACCATGACAAGACGAGGGGAGACTGATTCTCTGTCCACTTTTGTGACTGTGTGAGCTTTCTGGTGACAACAGCCAGACTGTTTGGGGAATATCAACAGAGGCAAAGCAAACACAATGGAGCTCTGTTCTAGAGGATCAGAAACGCAGTAATCGCACTGGCCCTCATCCCATTATATCCCCTAAACTACAGTCACAGACAAGCATTATAACCAGTGTCAGCTTTGACTGATGGTGAACTTCCTCCCCAAGAAGAATTTACCTTGAAATGAAAGGGATGTTTTCAACAGAGCAAGAAATCTTGATGCTAATATCACCATTGCAAAACAGTTGCATGAGATAAAGACTATAGCACATTTTGTTATCTCTCTGTAATTTATAGCGATACTGCACCGAAACAGGAAATGCCACAGCAATAGATATTGCTGTAGAAATATAAGTGTATTTTCAGAGTGAACAAGGAAGAAATCCATCAAATTAAACTAACAGTTTACCCAAAAAATGAAATGCTGTCATTTACCCAATAGTACAATAAAAAAAAAATATCACATATGTCAGGGGTGGCGAATGTCGGTCATGGAGAGCCGCAGCCCTGCAGAGTTTTGCTTCAACTCTAATCAAACACACCTGAACAAGCTAATCAAGGGTCTGAAGGGTTACTAGAAAGTACGGCAGGTGAGTTTTAATAGGGTTGGAGCTGTGCTCTGCAGGACTGCGGCTCTCCAGGACCGGAGTTCGCCACCACTGATATATGTGGTCTATATGACTTCTGTCCTAGTTCTCTTTAGCGCTCTCAGTTATTGACTCAATTCAGTCACAGGGGTTCTGAAGTTATTTGGTCAATTTGTCACACATAGTTATCATATGGCTTCTGAAGATTTGCAATATAGTAGTAGGAGTATGAGTAGTACTTTTATACATGCTTTTTGAAGCTTGAATTTCAGTCTCTATTCATTGCAATTACATGGGAAAAAGCAACCAACACAGTCTTCAGAATTTCTATTTTAATATTAAATTGAAGAAAGAAAGTCAAGTGGATTTGGGAAAAAAAACTTAAGGGTAAATAAATTACATTCTTTACAGTTTTTTTTTTTTTTTTTTTTTCAAAAAAAATTTTTTTGGGGGAGGGGGGGGTAATTATTCCCTTAAGTTTAGTTTTTGAGGGTTTGTATGTTTTTACAAACACAGACACACACAAATACTTTATCCCTCTCTTCCTCACCTCTCACTGCGACTTTCACTGTTACAAATACACCCACTCAGACATATATTTAAAGAACTTTGCATGACCTGGAAGACAGACAAAGGGGCTGCAAAAAACCCAAACAACACTTACAGAAAATGCACACTGATTTGCCATTTGTTCACATATCGTTATTTGAATTCAAAAATTAAACAACTCAATTCAAGCCATTTTATGAATTGCATTTTCAATTTCAAGATTCAGTAATATATCACACCTGAACCAGATAATCAAGGTTTTGGGCTTTATTAAAAACTCTGACAGCTGTGTTGGAGCATCCCTAATTTTTTGCCAAACATTTTAGAGACCATTCAAATACACAGCCTTCATTTTGAAGCAAATAAACATGTCTATAAGCTCTGCCATTTGAACTTACCATAAACAGACAGACAAGCTGTCTCGCTCTTAATGCCATCTGGATACGTGTGAAACTCGCAAGTGTAGCATCCCTCATCCTCTGTCTGAGCCTGGTGTATGGAGAGCTTGGTTTGCCAAAGTGATGGATTTAGAGTGATCCGATCTTTGAAAGGGGTCTCAATGATGGGTCTGTCATTCTTGACATAAGAAGCAACAGTGGTGGTGTCCCCTTGCTCAGCTATTTTTTTCCATAAAACCTGCCGGACTCGCTTACTGAGAACATACTTGCACGAAAGAGTAAAAGGCTTTCCGCTCACAACTGTTTTATTGTCCATCATTTCCACCATCGCTGAAAGGAATATAAAAGGAAAAGTGAAGAGATTTTACATGACCATTAGTTACGAATGTTTACCAAAAAATGGAAATCATGTAATCATTAACTCAGAAAGTTTTGGTGTCCACTGACTTGGTGACACTGTATGAGACATTTCTCAAAATATTTTCTTTTATGTTCCACACAAGAAAGAAAGTCATACAGACTTGGAAAGACATGAAAGTGAGTAAATGATGACAGAATTTTCATTTTTGGGTGAACTATCCCTTTAAGACTATGCTCAGGTAAATATTTGGAAAATGTGCGACATATTAGCATACGCCCATTGCCTTCACTTGTTATCAACACTAACTTAGGCTGATAAAATAAAACTTATCACAAACCCAATGGCAGTTTTTATCTGATGTAGAGTCGTGTGGTTTTGTGATAGTTTGTTGTCAGTTTTTTAAATAAAAGAGGCCAGGCAGGATGGTGGTTCTCACCACTTCCTGTTGGGGCACTATTTATAACCAATCGTCAATGTCTTGTGAGCACAATGTAATAACGATCAATAACATCATGAAACCATCTTGGAAATTGCATACATTTTCTACATTTTTGCAGTCTCTTTGATGAGTAATATTTCCTTCTAAATTCATATTTTCAAATCATCAGTGGGAAAAAATATCAAGAGCACAGAAACATGCTGTGGGTATTTTTAGAAAGTTTGAAAGTGATTACCAAGCCTCACCTGTAAGTGAAAGACATGTCCTTCCTCTCTGCTGCCCGGTTGGGTACACATCAAAAAGACACTGGTAGCAGCCCTCGTTGGCTGGCGCGGCTCTTCTGATGGTGATGACGCTGGTGTGAGCTTGTTGACCTGCAGTTTGCTGTGAAAGCTCGACTCCATCCACTTTGGTGACATGATCATTCTTATCAGGCTGATAGTGGAGAATAGTTTTATTTGCTATGTCTAACCACAGTACTTGTTTTAAAACCTCTCCTGTCTCCATGGTAATATTACAGGCCAGCATGAAGGGAAGTCCAGCCATCGCCTGAAGATGAGGTGGTGCAAGGACCTTACCTAGGACATATTGACAAATCTGATATCATTTAAAATGGTATACAACAAATACATCCACCTCTAAGCATTTTTTAAGTAAGCATTTTAAAATAAGCATTTTTTTTTTTTTATTAAACTTTATTTTACTATTTTTAGGGGGCATAAAGTATAAAATGTCAGAGTGGTACAACTGTTCTGATATCATAATATCGGAAAATAAAAATATTAGAAAAAAGATCTATTAAAACACTGAAATATTAATAAGCAAATATTAATTAGAAGCAAAAATGCTTCACTGCTTATTATTTTTTTAATAGTTTATGAATAAACTTGTCTGCCTAATAAAAGTCATGTGGCATAACCAACATGCGGAAAAAAACATAAAACGCTATGCAGATATAGAAACCTGTTTCTGCAACATGATCATTCTAATAATAATAATAATAAAATCAATCGTGACTTTTTTCTCACAATTCTAAGATTATATAACACAATTCTGACTTTTTTTCTCAGAAATGTATTCTGTGGTGGAAAGTGGAATTGCGATATGTAAACTCGTAATTCAGAGAAAACAGAGATATAAGATATAAAATAAGATATAAGATAAGAGATTCAGAGGTATAAGATATAACCTCAGATTCGTGAAAAGTAGACTCAGAATTGCGAGGGAAAAAGTCAGAATTCTTGCAAGTTTATATCGTGCAATTCTAACTTATTTTCTCAGAATTGTGAGAAAAAAAAACATTTTTTTTTTGTAAAAATTACATTTAATGGTTACACTAATGTAGTCATTCAGTTTAATCTCTTCTGGAAAATGGCATAAAACCATATAAAACCAACATGAGCACAAAGAATACATTTCAAAGAACCATCTGCTATATTTGTTTAAGATCTGTCCTTTCCTTTATCATGGACAATCTTATATGTCATTGACCCACATTCTGCTCTAGATCTTAGACATTCTAATGCTTAGAAAGGAAACCAAACAGGCACCTTGTAGTCGAGAGAGCAACATCAGTGTCAACCACACTTGCAGAGATATTGCAGAGATAGATCCACACATCTTGACCTGCAAGATCATTTTAAGTATTGGTCAGAAAAGTAATGGGCCAAACAAACTTTCAAGTTAGACAAATAGTGTTTTACCATACAGATTTCCAGAGTCCTATCTATATTAGTCATGTGCATTAAAGTAGACTCTACATAAACAAGTTTCACAATGGCGTAGTTCATTACAATGAGCAACCAGGGCAGTACCACCCTAATGAGCACTGCTACATTGTGTGAAATGTCTAAAAAAAAATACAACACTGACAAAGTCAGAGAATTCAAGTTACTTACAGCCACAGATTTGTAAAGAGCAGACAGTCCACACAACATCAGTTCAGCTCCTCAACAGCCATTGCTTTGTAATAAAAATAAAATAATAAAATAAGACATTTTATTAAAGATATTAATAAATTAACTCGAAATATCACACAAATAAGAAGTTTTTGTTCTGTGTGCTGCTGAAAGACACATTTCTATTTGGTAGCATACGGCTCAGATTCACATCTGACTTCAAGGATATATATTTGTTCTACAAGTCTTGTTTATTTTGGAATTTGAGAATTCACTGCACTATTTATGGCAGTGGTAACAGTGCAATTCATCATTTTTGGATTGTTTGGAAATGTGTTTGTTATTTGCCAAGTTTATTCATGGCATGAAAAACAAAATCTCCTACCACCTGCATCCTGTCAAGGTTTATTACCTCTCTGGTACTTTAACAACAGTTTAGGTATCAAACTACCACTTTATTGTCTAGACTAACATTAACTTGAGGAAATAGCTTCCCTTGCCCTTTACACAAACTATATGATTAAAATCACTTGTGGCTTAACTCTGCCAGTAAATCTACAGAAAGAGTGGTTCCAGCAGATGATTTTTTGGGCCACATGGCAGATGCTTCCAGGCAGCCACACGCCCCTGATGACCTCAAATGAAAGATCATAGTTGGGCCTTTTTTTCCCCTCCATTTCGTTGTCCAAAAAAAAAGTAAGAAAGAAAGAAAGAAACTATCTTCTCCTCTATTTTTATAATTAATTTATTTGCTTTAAATTATACACAAAGGAATTTGAATCATGGTTACATTTTATAATAACATGTAAATTAAAATGATAGGCCTATTATAAAAATATAAACGTTTTATATTATGTGTAATGATTTAAATGACAGTCTATAAATCATGATCTGTTGAACAATATAATACGTAATTATGTGTTAATCTGTAATCCAGATTGAAGAATCATTTTCTGAATATAAAGTCTTCGCAAAATATGTGATATATAGACAAATCACTCAAGATTAAAAAAAAAACTAAACTCAAAGTTCCATAATTAAAGTCATTTATAGAAATAATTAACAGAACGCATATACATAGACATGAAACAACCGGTGTAATTCAATACATTTCGGGTCTACTTTAACTAGTAACATTTGAAATTATTCGATTAAGAAAATATGCATTATTATTTCTGTAACTTAAGAAGAAAATGAAATGGTTGCAAAAACTTAAGCGTCTGCTTTGATTTCACCTTTATTAACAAGAATAAGCGACTCACCCTGCAATGCATGGCTACGTTCATCCGTATTGTAAAAATCCAGTGGCTCAGCGTTATTCTGGGATGTGTGAGATTCGGGATACGAATGGAAGTGGAAGTTCGCGCATGCAGTCGTGGGAAGCATAGCAATCAGTGTTCAGAGAGGCCCAGTGACGCTTAGCGCATGGAAGCGTGCAATCACTAGACCGAGTAAACAGCGACATCTAGTGGTGGGAGCCTTCTGAATTCAAAATCTACAAAAACATTTCTCTCTCTCTCTCTTTTTTTTTTGGTAATATGCCAACCTGACCCAATTAAAAATATATATACTTTGAGGAATATACCTTTTTAGAAATATACGTTGGTTATGTTCGGGCACATAACAGGCCGAAAATCAAGTTGGCCATGCTAGATGAGAGATTGAGAACTAGTTTACAGTACAGTAGTTTTGCAGGTAGGTATATTTATATATTTAGTAAATTCACTGTCATTTAAGTTGTTGTTATTTTGTTATTTAATAATTTAACAGCCTAAGATCAATACTGTAGACTTCATTTGTCATCATTCACAACCTAAAACTGGAATAATTATGTCTCACTGCATTGTAACTGTTGCTATATTGTGACATGTTTTCAGGTTTAAAAAAAGTGTTGAATGTAATTTCTGTTCAGATGCATTTCACTGTAACTATGCTTCATTATGAAGTCATGATGAAACATTCCATTTCAGAAAATGTATTCAAATTACTTTGTCAAGATGCATAGTTTTAAGTTTTACCAATTTAGTTAAAGCAATGGAATACACCAAAAATAAAAGCAATAGGAATAATTTGGCCTTTAGATGTTCTTTAAAGGTCAGATACTGGCCAAGCTGTCCCCAGGGCTGAAAGTGAAAGTGAAGTGACGTGTGGCCAAGTATGGTGACCCATACTCAGAATTTGCACTCTGGATTTAACCCATCCAAAGTGCACACACACAGCAGTGAACACACACACTCACACACACACACACACCAAACACACACACACACACACACCTGGAGCAGTGGGCAACCATATTGCTGCAGCGCCCGGGGAGCAGTTGGAGGTTCGGTGCCTTGCTCAAGGGTCTCACCTCAGTCGTGGTATTGAAGGTGGAAGAGAGTGCTGGTTATTCACTCCCCCCACCAACAATTCCTGCCAGACCTGAGACTCAAACCCACAACCTTTGGGTAACATTTACATTTAGTCATGTAGCAGACCACTTTTATGCAAAGCGACTTACAAATGAGGACATAAAACAATTTAAAAGCAGTCAAAACTACCCAAAACAAAAAGCACACTCAAAGTGCACATGACAGTCCTCGGTTAGCCAAACGAGGTACGGTGGAGCACAGGGTGTATATTTACATATTATATCTATATATAGATATATATATATTTATATACAGTGGGTACGTAAAGTATTCAGACCCGCTTAAATTTTTCTTTGTTATATTGCAGCCATTTGCTAAAATCATTTAAGTTCATTTTTTTTCCTCATTAATGTACACACAGCACCCCATATTGACAGAAAAACACAGAATTGTTGACATTTTTGCAGATTTATTAAAAAAGAAAAACTGAAATATCACATGGTCCTAAGTATTCAGACCCTTGCTGTGACACTCATATATTTAACTCAAGGGCTGTCCATTTCTTCTGTCATCCTTGAGATGGTTCTACGCCTTCATTTGAGTCCAGCTGTGTGTGATTATACTGATTGGACTTGATTAGGAAAGCCACACACCTGTCTATATAAGAACTTACAGCTCACAGTGCATGTCAGAGCAAATGAGAATCATGAGGTCAAAGGAACTGCCTGAAGAGCTCAGAGACAGAATTGTGGCAAGGCACAGATCTGGCCAAGGTTACAAAAAAATTTCTGCTGCACTTAAGGTTCTAGAGCACAGTGGCCTCCATAATCTTAAATGGAAGACGTTTGGGACGACAGAACCCTTCCTAGAGCTGGCCGTCAAGCCAAACTGAGCTATCGGGGGAGAAAAACCTTGGTGAGAGAGGTAAAGAAGAACACAAAGATCACTGCGGCTGTGCTCCAGAGATGCAGTCGGGAGATGGAAGAAAGCTGTAGAAAGTCAACCATCACTGCAACCATCACTTATGGCAGAGTGGCCCGACGGAAGCCTCTCCTCAGTGCAAGGCTAAAAAACACCTGAAGGACTCCAAGATGGTGAGAAATAAGATTCTGTGGTCTGATGAGACCAAGATAGAACTTTTTGGCCTTAATTCTAAGCGGTAAGTGTGGAGAAAACCAGGCACTGCTCAATCACCTGTCCAATACAGTCCCAACAGTGAAGCATGGTGGTTGTAGCATCATGCTGTGGGGGTGTTTTTCCAGCTGCAGGGACAGGACGACTGGTTGCAATCGAGGGAAAAATTAATGCGGCTAAGTACAGGGATATCCTAGACGAAAACATTCTCCAGAGTGCTCAGGACCTCAGAATGGGCCGAAGGTTTACCTTCCAACAAGACAATGACCCTAAGCACACAGCTAAAATAACGAAGGAGTGGCTTCACAACAACTCTGTGACTGTTCTTGAATGGCCCAGCCAGAGCCCTGACTTAAACCCAATTGAGCATCTCTGGAGAGACCTAAAAAGGGCGGTCCACCAACGTTTACCATCCAACCTGGACAGAACGGAGAGGATCCTGCAAGGAGGAATGCGAGGATCCCCAAATTCCAGGTGGTGAAAAAAAAAAAAAAAACTTGTGCATCTTTCCCAAAAGGAATCCTGGCTGTATTAGGTCAAAAGGGTGCTTCTATTAAATACTGAGAAAAGGGTCTGAATACTTAGGACCATGTGATATTTCAGTTTTTCTTTTTTAATAAATCTGCAAAAATGTCAACAATTCTGTGTTTCTCTGTCAATATGGGGTGCTGTGTGTACATAGAGGAAAAAAAAAATGAACTTAAATGATTTTAGCAAAAGGCTACAATATAACAAAGAGTGAAAAATTTAAGGGGGTCTGAATTATTTCCGTACCACTGTATATATTTTTGCAGATTTATTAAAAAAGAAAAACTGAAATTGATTACCAAACACATTAAATACATTATTAATTATCATTCCCATAAAAAAACCTGTTTGAAATATTTAGAATAGGGAAAGAAAACTTTTTGAGGTTATTTTTTTAGTTAAGGTTACCTGTTATATACCTAGTAGCCTATAGTAGACTGATAGCTTGTCTTAAACTAATATGACTAACTTCAGTTCTATGTAAATAAAGAAATTAACTCCACTCATCCAACACCAACAAAAGACACAAAAATGGCTGTACTATGTGACTAATTTGATTTCCAGACATAGAGAGAACTGAGAAGTCACAGTCATATTCTGCCATATGAATAAAAATGTTAGCATATTTTGTATTTGTATAGTTTTATGCCATACAAATAAAAAGATTTCTTTAAATGTCATCGGTTTGTTCATTGTTGCACAAAATGAAGGCCTACACAATAATTTGGTGACATGGAACATCTTACACACTGTCATCAACAATAGGCCAAACTACAATGAAAACGAAGAAGAAGAAAACATACAATCTAAAAGCAGTATGGTCCCAAACAAATATTACAAAATATGCTAAAAGTTATTTTAGCATATAAAACTCTCAAGACGTGTGGAAGGATTTCGTGTTTCACCATTAGAGGGCGCCCGTGTTTTTCACTGCATATATAAGATGCTCAATCCACGCGACAGCCTTTTCAGCTGAGCCCACGATCAGGTCACGGCCAGCGCTGTTCTCCTCCTGACACCCCCAAACACAATCCAACAAAATGATCATCTATAAGGACATCATCACCGGTAAGAATAGCGTCTAACACGCCGTTGCAGTCCAGAATGTTACGTTTTTACCAATATTTTTGGCGTCGGATGTTAAATTGTTAAAAAAGAGCCGGTGGTCTCTCACGACTCGCTGCGGCCTAACTTTCTTGAATGCAGTTAGCTTAGTGGCTAACCAAGCTACAACACCGTGTAGGCTCGCGTTTCGTTGCTGAGCTCCTAAATAACTGTCAATCTTACGATTGCGAATTTTTTACGCCAAAACTATTTCAGGATATGAAAGTTCGCTTTATATTCAAGCAAATCTGACGGTAAATGGGAGTGTTAGCGGCTGAGTTAAAACGCCGGTTCGCCAGTTTGGGGCTCGGTAGAAGTTGTGCTGTTAAGTCATTTTAACACCCATACTCTTCCAAAATATGGCTTGTGTTGAAAAATAACATATCTTTTTGTGATTGTTTTTATTTTAATGACAGAAACGGACGACGAAGAAAACTAGGGGTTTTTTTTTTTTTTTTTTCAATTTCAGAAATCTTTGAGATGATGAAATAAGCGCTGAACAGGGCGTGTTACTAGTCTGGCCACTTCACTTAACTCTTCACTTTAGTCCGCTTTTCTCAGGTCCTTTAAATGTAAAGGTATATATAACATGCATTATGCGGGAGTTATAAACGTGGGACGTTAACCATTATCTCGAACATTGACGGATATTTCAACGCTTTCCGTCGTTTTGAGAGAACACGTTTATTCATTTTGCTTTGAGAACATTCCAGTGAACACTGCTGCTGACAGGGATGCGATAAATTCGTTTTGAAGCGTCCATGTGAAAAGGGAGGAAGAAAGGGTAAAGAGGTGAATGAGTATTTAGAGTAAACGAGAGGTTGTTGGTGCCGTTCAGTGCATTGTTCATCGTATGTTAATTAACCCCTCGCTGAAAACCCTAAAAGGCGGGGGTGGGGAGAGGAGCTCTCTATCTATATAATTTTTGGGTGTGTGCAAGTAGTTGTACCCTGCCTCGACTAAGTAATTTTTAGTCTGATGTGATAACATTAACCAAACTAATCTTAAAATAATCTGACGCCAAGCTTTTGAGCAGTAAGGCTCTCTTATGGATGTACAATGATGACCAACTTAGGACACCTTTGTAGGTTGCGACCTATGAAAACAAACCATGTTCTGAGTACATGTACTGGATGGGCTACAGCAAGCTGATTTGAGACCTAAATTTGTCTTTCAACACCATATTTTCTAATTGAGCGGCAACTGTACAACCAATGCTAATATCTACAGAACACTATGTTAGTGCTGAAGTTTTTACCCTGAGTGATTGGTCAGCTAGTCAGTGCCATACGTTTATTTTAAAAGGATACTCCACCCCATGTCGTTCCAAACCTGTAAAAGCTTAGTTCGTCTTCGG
Organism: Sinocyclocheilus anophthalmus; assembly: GCA_018155175.1. NCBI lineage: Eukaryota > Metazoa > Chordata > Actinopteri > Cypriniformes > Cyprinidae > Sinocyclocheilus > Sinocyclocheilus anophthalmus. The sequence continues at coordinate 406,512 of JADLZN010009572.1, read as the reverse complement.
AACGCAATTTAAGATATTTTGGATGAAAACCGGGAGGCTTGTGACTGTCCCATAGAGTGCCAAGTAAATGACACTGTCAAGCTCCAGAGAAGTATGAAAAGCATCGTCAGAGTAGTAGTTTTCTTTTGTACGTGAAGAAAACAAAAATAACGTCTTTATTCAACAATTCGTCTCCTCTGTGTCTGTCCGCATCACTGTAGCTCCACTTTGGAGAATATGAGCTGAAGTATCAGTCTCTCAGAGCCAAAATAACCAGAACACATCATGATGGTTAATATAAATGACAGGTATTCTGAACGTTGTCTGGTCTCATTATTTTTTCACAGGGGATGAGATGTTCTCCGACATCTACAAAATCAAAGAGTCTGAGAATGGCATGATGATTGAAGTTGAGGGAAAGGTATGTGGGTTATTTTAAACCAAATGGCTTTTTAAAAATTTATTTTATAAGTGAAAGCCCTCTTCTGGACGTACAATGATGACCAACTTAGGACACCTTTGTAGGTTATGACCTATGAAAACAAACCATGTTCTGAGTACGTATCCTGGATGGGCTAAAATTTGTCTAAATTAGTTTCAAGACCAAAATTAGTCTAAATATTTTTGAAATCAGTTCTGCAGATATTTACATTAATTGTACTGTTACCAATCTTTGTTAGTACTGAAGTTTTTACCTTGAGTGATTGGTGTGATATCAGCTCCAGTCATTACCTCTGATTTGCAGATGATCAGCAGGTCGGAGGGAGACATAGATGATGCGCTGATTGGTGGCAATGCGTCAGCGGAAGTTCAGGATGAAGGCTGTGATTCTTCCACTGTCAGCGGTGTAGATATTGTCCTCAACCACAAACTTCAGGAGACCTCCTATGACAAGAAGTCTTACACAGCCTACATCAAGGATTACATGAAGGCGTAAGTCATAAAATCACCATTGAGAAGTGCATGTTGTACTGTAAATATCATGGTGAATGTTAATTTTCCTAGTGTTATGACTTGAGTTTATGCATCATTGACAGCTCAGAGTCTTGCATTGTGGCCACCTGGGTTTTAAAATGTTGAGATGCTAAATTAAATGTCCTCACGCTTTCTGCCTGCCCTATGAGTGGCATGTAAGATTGAATTGGGGACTACAAAACTTTTACTTAAAGCAGCTGTACTTGGTAGTTTGCAACACTAAATGAAACCTTATTATTTTGCTAATAATTGCTATTTTTGTTTTTTATAACAGAGTGAAAGCCAAGCTACAGGAAGTTTCACCTGACAGGGTAGACCCCTTCATGGCTAACGCACCAGCTGAGGTCAAGAAAATTCTAGGCAACATCAAAAACTATCAGGTGGGATTCAGTAATGGCTGATACTGTCACTGCTGTTTTTGTATATTCTCAAAAGTTTGAGATTGGTAAGATTCTTGCTTTCGAAAAGTCTCTTCAATCAAAAATACGCTGATATTGTGAAATATTGCAATTTAAAGTATTGCATATAGAATATAGTATATTATATATTTGAATTAATATATTAAATATTTAGTATTCGAAAAAATTATTTTTAATATATAGATAGATGGATAGATAGAAATGAATATAGGTTAATGTAATTTATTCCTGTGATGCAAAGCTGTTTTTCAGCAGCTATTTCAGTCTTCAGTTTCGCATGATCCTTCTGAAATCATTATATGATCATTTGCTGCTCAAGTAACATTTATTAATATTGGCGTTAAACTGCTGTTTCACATTCGTGTAAACTGATCATTTTTTCAGGATCCTTTGATGAATATAAAGTTCAAAAGAGCAGCATTTAATGCATCCTTTCTGAGTGAAAGCAGTGTTTCCCATACATTGATTTATTTGTGGCGACCGCCACAATATCAAAACTGACTGCCACATAGATTTTCCAAATGGCTTTAACTTTGTTGAATAAACGAGCACTGCACGTTTCAAAATCGAAACCCGGTGCGGGTGGTTTTATATCACTGTATTTCTGAAGGAAACCGACTGTCTTCAGAAAATTTGATGTCATTTTCATTCATTTGTAGGTAAGCCCGGATATTTTAAGCAGCGTTTGTGAGTGGAGCGCTGCTTTGTGTATATGAATAAAAAAAAAAAAGACAAATTCCATACGTGTACAGCCGTTACCGGTGAAACCTCTATTTCTCCCTCTCTGCAAGCACCTCCTGCTGGCAGAGAATGAATTTGCATATATATGCTGCCACAAATAGAGTGCAAGTCTGTGGGGAAACACTGGAAAGTGTTCATTTCTTTCTTACTGACTCCAAACTTTTGACGTTAAAGTGAAAGCTCTCTTACAGACGTACAATGATGACCAACTTAGGACACCTTTGTAGGTTACGACCTATGAAAACAAACCATGTTCTGAGTACGTATCCTGGATGGGCTACAGCAAGCTGATTTGAGACCTGAATTTGTCTTTCAACATCAATTTTCTATAGATATTAGCATTGGTTGTACAGTTGCCACTCAGTATGTTAGTGTTTAAGTTTTTACCCTAAGTGATTGGTCGGCTACAGTCAATGCCATACGTTTATTTTAAAAATGACTGCCCTAAACTTCTAAACGGTTATGTTAGTGAAATTAAAAACAAGACTTTGTTAACCAATCAAATGTAATGCTAAATGGATATTTCTATTGAAACTAAAGACATTTTGCATCAGTCTGCAGTGACTCAAAGATGGTGTGCCGCTAACTGGTTTCTCTCCACCTCCTACAGTTTTTCATCGGCGAATCCATGAACCCAGATGGCGTTGTTGGTCTCCTTGACTTCCGTGAGGATGGCGTCACCCCATACATGCTTTTCTTTAAGGATGGTTTAGAGATTGAGAAATGTGTAAGTTTATGAAGTTGTCTTTTTTTTTATGTGTTATGTTTGTATAGAGTTGTCTTGTATATTAACGATTAGAATGCTCTGCTCAAATTATTGCTTACAAATAGTGTTTAGGGAATCATTCTCGTGAAGCATCCACTGATAGGCCTGTTGCCATAATTTGTGGCCTCCGGGTTTGCACAAGGATGCAACGGTAATATTCCGCATAATGTCTGGCCATCCAGAAGGTGGCTGGAAAGGACTAAATTGAGGAGAAAATGACCATTTCAATTGCTTTTGAAAGCATCTAACAAAATCTGGTGACATGATAAATGTTATCTTCAAGCTTTTTTATAATTGTGTGCAAAAGTGTTTGATGATATTAGCTTGAGACAAAACTGATTGTTTCTCTTTCTCACCATAGTAAACTTCCCAAGTGTCTACAAGTTACCCCTCCAGCTCTGGCCTCTGCTTGGTGGATCTGGCCCGTGGATTAAACCAATCATTCCTCCTCATCCTTTCTATCAGGACCAGAGGCTCTTTTAACTTCACGAGGCCACTTTTAATTTCTTGATTGGCTTATGCCCGTCTACGGCGAGAAGACGTGAACTCTCCTTTCATGAAATTAAAAACAGGACTTTTAGCAAGCCAAACCACGATGTTAAAAGGTTGTGGTAAAAGAAACTGAGTCATTTTGGGGTTTTCTTTTATTTCTTCATCATCGAGGTGAAGTTGACTGCTGGCTTCTCATTTGCTGTGCATGTCAGCTTCTTGTTTCAGCATATGTACAGTTGTAATTTTCCCCGCTCCATATTGAATCACACGATTGTATAGGATTTCTTGACACCATTGTTGAATAAAGTCAAGCTGCTGGCTAAGTGAAGTTTTTGCTTGTCAACTGTTTAACTTGCCTTGTGTCATCAACTTGAAACGTGATAAAGGGAACGGTTGATAAAGGAAACCATTCTAATCAAGGGTAAAGGAGATAAGCCTCTTTTCAAGGTAAATTGGAATGCATTACATCAGAGGTGCCCAAATATTTACATGTACTCCCAACTAAAGATGTTTTTAATCAAATTCACTGAAATGTCTAAAGAATTATCCAAAAATAAATAAATAAATTAGAAATTAAGATGTGTAAAAAAAAAAAAAAAAAAAACTAATTTAATAACAAGATAAAAAGAAACTAAATTGGAAGTAAAGATGCTTCAATGTTTTACCCCAATTTTCCCACCTGGTTATATGGCATGATGGGCAAAATCAACACCAACACCATGAATAGCTGCATGTAGTACTTTGAACCAGGAAAACGATTTAAAAATGATTTGATACGTTATGCTGTAGATGTAGACTCCGAGTAATGAAAGACATGCTTATATGTTTACGGTGATGGTATTTTTTGTTTTGTTTTTCAGATAGCTCTGACTTGCCAGAAATAAAGTAATTCCAAACTTTACAACAAAAGCAAATGTTTAAATGCCACAATAGGAGTTTAGACAAGTAATGGTAAGTTACAGATTATAATAGTGCATTTGTGTGAGCAAACAGTTGAGACTTATTCAGATGTGTATTAAAAGCACAAATGCCCCTGGTTTTTGGGTGAAGATTTGTGTCTGACATTTGCATGTAGAAGTGGTGTTGTGAATCGTCTTTTAAGTCCCTGATAAGCACATGAAAGTGTCTTTAGCGTCGGTATAGAGCAGTGGTTCCCAAACGTTTTGCAGCGTACACCCCTTTCTGGTGTTTGACACATGTCAAGCACCACCACCGTACTCCGGTTAAACGCCACTTTTTTAACTGCAATAATACAAGTATTCACTGTATACAGAGCTTGACATGAACTCTTTTGCTCACCAGCCACTGTGGCTAGTGGTTTTCCAAAATTACTAACCACTCGGCATTTTCACTAGCCACAATTTTGTTGCTGGAAAATTACATTTTATATGACTAAAGTTACTGCATATTACAATTTACTTCAAGGTCTTTTATTCTTATTTCTTTTTGCTTATAAAAAGGGCATTTCCCCCCTAACCTTATTAAATGCATGTCATCTTTCATATCAAATTCTTACATTTTAGTAATAATTACACTTAATATAATAAGACAATATAGGTCTGTTACCAATCAAATGAAATCAGTACGAAACCGATATCTTTCCACTGCAGAAGAAACAGAAGCAGCTGAAGTGGCATTTAGATGCATTTACACAGACAATTTAATGAAGCTGAAATGTAGCATGAATGCATTAACACAGCAACATTACAACAGCATAAATAATGCTGTGAGCTTGGTGTTTTACATCAGGTTTTTTTTATTTACAAATATGAAAAGTTGTAAAAAAGAAAGTTACTTTTAAATTTGAAAGGAACACGCAGCAGTGGCAGCCAATGTTGGACTGTCTAATGGGACGTCATTGAGGCGTTCAAACGGCTGATTCATTCAAGAATGAACCAAGCGCCTGTCTTTATGAATGGACCACTAAATCATTGACTCAAATTATTAATTAAAAAATGAATCATTCAGTAGCCTAAAGAAACACCGCTGACGCTGTGAGTTGCTCAGAGATGCACAGTTCTGCTGCTAAATTTGTTTGGAACTATTTTCGTTAAACAAATCCAGCAAAAACACACATTGACATTATTGTACTAAAATATATGCCCCAAGTCACTTAATATTAACTACTCGTTTGAAGTCTTGTTTAAAATCAATGTTGAATTTACAATCATACTGATTTTCGGGGAAAACTGCACTCTCTTTGTCGTGTCATGTTAATTAGTTAGGCTAGGCTTTTTGTAATAAATATACAAACTACATTTTTTACCGTGGTATGTTTCTTCTGTGTGCAGTTGTGTTGAAGCTATGAGATTGTCTCACGTGAGTCTCAACTGCCTCGACCTTGTTACTATTGATTATCCATGAATTGAATTGCCGTTTACGCCAAGTGTAATAAAATCTGAATCATTCTCGCCGAAATTTTGGTGCTTCTCTAATTCGACGTTTTAATAAGATTAGATTAGTTGTCCGGTCGGGCAAGTCAAATTCTCTTTCACTTGCCCCTTCAAAAAAAGCACACAGATCATTAAAAGCATTCTCTCGCGCACCCCAGTTTGGGAACCAAGAATGGAGAATGCCAAATGCATAACGATGCTGTGTAGTGTTAAGCTGCTTCACCCCTATTGAGCCTTGCAATTATTCAGGCTGATCTTTAATGTCCTGCAGACGTCCCACACATATACACTTTTAATGCTTATCCAGTTTGTTGGTACCATTTGTAACCGACCCAGCTACCTACAGAATTTTCTAAGAGATAGATTTGCGGGTGCACAATATCATTGGTTCTGGTGCTAAACAATGACCCCGTTTTTGATAATGAGCTGCTTTGAGTTTCTCGTTTTTTTTCATAACCATAAATTTTGCTTTCATAATGGTCACACTTATTTAACAAATCAAATGTATCTGATATTAAATCGTTTATTTGAACTTAACTATTTAAATATATTTTATTTAAATATTTAACCCCAGTCCTGCTGAGTGAATTGTAAAAAACAAAAAAGTTTCACATCGTGTGCAGAAACATGGAAATTATACATTTTTTGTACCACAAAAAAAAAAACTTTATTCAAGAGCATTTAAGAACACAAAATACCATCTAAAATAAGTGTTTCAATCAGAAAACTAAATCTGAATAAAACAACTGTTTACCATTATTCTATCAATGTTTCTTTAAATAAGAAAAGATCCAACATCTCCCTTTATACACAACATTAAGATGAGAAGATAAGTTCTTTTCATTTTCAGATGACGGAAGATTTGAACAACTCTTACTAGTTTTTTTTTTTTTCATGGGAATCACTCAATATAACGAGCATAAAAAAACTGCTTAGCATTATAAAATGCCACAGTTTTCTGAGGACTCTAAGAACACAACCTAAAAACATCACTGTGAAGAAATTATTCAGAAACAACCATGGGTTTGAACTTATGCGGGCGATTGCTTTTTCCGGTTCATAGCATCAATGGTAACAGAGCTTGAAAATGATGCATGTAGCTCATTATTAGTCTCGGTGTAGTGTCGGTACTTATCTGGGGTTTTGAGTCCAAGGGGTTCTTGTGGGGCCTTTGACATTGTCTATGCCAAGTCTCGAAGAATCTCTTCAAATAAAATCTAGAGAATAAGAAAGGGAAGACCTTATCCGTGAACACTACGGCTAGTGTAAAGGCAGGTAATTTGATCAAAAAATTGACAGTAATACTTAATTCGTTCCAGAATATTTCTATCTTCCGAATTTTTTATTTATGTAACTTTTTATTAATAATCTGAAAAAAAATGATCATGGTGTCTCACAACTTTATGCAAAAACGATAGATTAAGCCGCAAACTATTTTCATCATTGATAATATAAGAAATATTAATCAGCAAATCAGCATATTAGAATGATTTCTGAAGGATCATGCGACACTGGAGACTGGAGTAATGGCTTTGCCATCATAGGAATCCCTTTTTTAATAAATTGCACATTTTACAATAGATTCAAACAGAAAACAGTTAATTAATTAGTTACAATATTTCTTCTTTCAAACATTAAAAAATAATCAAAATACAATGGCCAACCCCAAACTTCTGAACAGTAGTCTATGTGTGTTACGTAGTGTTACTGTAATGTAACTCACCACAGGCTGTTTTGTGATGTCCACCAGATCCTTAATGTTATAATACTGATGCTTCTCAAAAGCAGAGAACAACATGTCCAGCACCTGCTGCTTATCTGCTCGTGCCCTCTTCCCTTCTTCTTTCTTCTTCTTTTCATAGTACAGCTGAGGAAAAAAAAAAAAGGAACAAACGGAGTGTGCATCAACAATCAACTGCATATCAGATACTTCAGACATCTGTTGGACGATGCAAAAGCTTGACCTACATTATAGGAGTGATTAGCCACAGGTTTGTAGTTGGTGGTAACTGCTTTGTCAAGCTGTTGAGAGAACCTCATGGGTTTAGATAACTCCTCGATCTGCAGTCTGCAAAATAACACAACATCCTTTATGAGTTCTGGCCATAAGCATAATGAAGTTTATGTATCAGACATCACAGGTCTTGAAATAGATTGTGTGTGGACCTGTATAGACCTAAAATAAAATCTATTTTCTTTCTCTTTTTAAAAATGCAAAAAAGTTTTCATTTAAGGTTTAGAGTTAGGTTAGTGCTCACTAGCTAGTGTTGCGAGTTCAGGATGTTTGTGTGGCACACAGAGTTGCTGCACATATAGAGCTTTTGGCCCATAAATTAATAATTTATGAGTTTCTATGAGAATTTATAATGCTTTCGGTGTAGGCATTACACAACATTTTTGGAACAGAGCTAGTGTGTGCATATCTGAACATACTTCTTTAGCTTCATGTAGTTTTCACTGACGGCCGGTCTGCATTCAGCTCTCTGCACCACCACTCCTTCCAGTGCAATTTTATCTTTGTGAGAGAAGAGAGACAATACTCAATGACAGTTGGAATTATGCAATCGCTGCTGCAACACACAGCCCATTACTGCTCAGTCATTACATCAGCAGTGAGAGGCCAACAGTGCATTTTGTACATTCGCTGCTTCAGGCTGTGAAATTTTCAATACACCAATTCTTTAAATTAGGTCACAGAAAGCATTTCTAAATGCTTTTTTTGTTGGCTGATTGTCAAATCAAAGGTCATTAGAGCATTATATCCTGGACCTCCACTCAAGCAGGGGGCGACGGTGAGCACTCACCTGGGCCTGTACCTGTACCTGAGCCGCCGGCCTCGGCATCTGACTGCCCTACGAGAGGGATGGCAACATGAGAACATGCCAAAGTAATCACGGCAGGCCAACCCTCACGGCAGCTTCTTACACAGCAGTCAGCGAAAGCAAACGCACAAATAGACACAAACAACGCAGATACGACCAACAAGCCACACAGAACCTCTGATCAGTCAGTTCATGAGTTAGTTTTACTGAAGCCATTGAGGAAATTGATCTAAATTAATCCAAAAACCACAAACCAAAGGTCCCTACCCTGTCTTCAAGGATGTGGAGATTCATATAAAACGGTGTATTTATAATAATAAAAAAAAAACTTGCGTTCACTACCAAATAGTTTGGGGTCAGGATTTTTTTTTTTTTGAAGAAGAAGAAATTAATACTTAATGCTAATAATATTAATACTATTTAAGGACGCATTAAAGTAATCAAAAGTGACAGTAAAAAATAAATAAAAATAAAAACTATTCATTATCCTGAAAACAACAACACAGGGTTCCTACACATTTTCCATTTCAAAACTCAAATTTCCAAACCTCTCAGTAGATTTTCAGACCATATTTAACAAACAGTTCATACAGCATTATTTTCAGCTTTATATTTTGTATATAGTACAGTCTTGAGTCTTATGTAAAAAAAAAAACAAAAACAAAACTATTTTCTCTTTTTTTTTCATTAATTTTATTGCAAACATACACAGACTTTTGCATGCAAACAAGAAAGCTTTTCATGCCCTCGAGAAACTATTCACACGCGCACTGAAATATTTTGCTTGCTTTCGCATTTTCTAGTTTTATAAACTATAACCCATTTCCACTGCCATCTTACTGTGAAGAAAACGAAAGCATGGATGAACATGAATTAATAGAGATCTATTTGCTCGAAATTTGGCTTTCCTTAGGGTAGTACCTCTAATACCAAGGCCTAATGTGCACTTTAACATCCTCTGTGGTGGCAGAGAAACTATGACACGAACTGGGCTGATAATATGGCTGTGTGCATTGCTCTATTTGCCAAGTTTAATGGTCTATAAAAAGACTGGTATTGTATATAAAGTGTTAAAAATCTGGCTTTCGTTAGGGCAGTATGTCATATTTCAAGTCCTTAGGTCTGCTTTAATGCATAGCCAAACCACACCGCAAAATGGGCTGATGGCACAATAGATGGATCAGAGTGCATTGTCCTATATGCTAAGGTTTAATGGTTTCTTGTGCACACACAGGTCCTGCAAAGGTCCTTTTAGAGGCTCTGTAATATGGTGCTAAGAATATCCTGAGGAAAAACCTGCAATATAACCTGTATTCTTGCATAATGAATAAAGTGCACCTTGAATTCATTCAGTTGTATTTGACAGTCACTAAAGAATGACTAAACAGCTGCCATGAAAACACACTTCTTGTATTATTTTCAGTAAATTTATAATTTTCTATTATACAAAACTAAATAGGGGCAAAAGTCTAGAAATGCAAATATTTTTTTCATACTCTTCCAGACCTTGAAATTACTCAAATCAAATTTCATACTTTTCCAAACTACGTAGGAACCCTGAAAACAACAACAACAAAAAAGTATAACTGTTCCACCAAAAAATATTAAGCTAGGCTAAAATTCCCTGCCATAACAGGACAGAACTACCCAATTAAAAATGTATTAAATTATAAAATTAATAGGAGAAAGATTTTATAATATTTCACAATATTACTTTTTTTTTTTTGCGGAACATGTCAGAGAGAATGACACCAGGCTGACGAAACACACAAACATACGAATCTATAGGAGCAGTACAATATCTGTATATAAAAATTTATTAGGACTAAAAAAAAAAAAATATTTTTGAACAACTGGTCCCAGGACACTTAACAGAAGAGAAGTGGCCAGGCTTTGGAACTCAAGCACCTTCACAACAACTAAAGAAATCCTCACTTTCACGACAGAAAAACAAGAATTAGCATGGAAACTATACAGAGTTGGTCATGCGCACATACACCCAAGCTACACAACACAACTCCACATTAATCAAGGAATAATTAAGGCAGTGAGTAGATTTGGTTTCCAAAATCAGTGATATTTGAAGGCCCATTCTAATGTCATCTACCATTAAAACACCACAATCACATACACTGATTGAGAGGCAGAGGTTAGCAACTGCAAAAGCTTAAGAGACCAGATGAAAGCTATTACAACCTAATATCTGATTCATCTCACACAGCAGACAAAGAATAACAAGAGAAATTAAATAGAACTGGAGGAAAAGAGTATGAGGCAACTGAAGTTTGTACAGGAAATCCCAGAGACGGCACGGAATGACTTACCAAATGAGCTGTTTGAAAGCAAAAGTTCAGTTAACAAAGAAAAACACGGAAAAAAACTTATGACACTTTATACTACACGCTTTAGTTATGTAAAATTACTAACATGACATACCACGTCCCCATGAATTTCAAGAAAGCGAACTAGCCAGGACAAGATTAATCGAATGCGATTGTCATAAGCATTTTGATAGTAATGCCGGTTCTGTAATCAGCAGGAAATCATCATCACAGGCTTTCAGATGGAGCAGCATTTACTACACATAGCCGTAGTTCACTGACAAGTTACGGGAAAAAAAAAAATACAATTAATACAATCGCAGACGATTTTATTGCGCGATTCTGAAATCGAAGAAATCGTTTGCGATAATGACAGCTGTTTCCATAGCTTCTTAGTGAACTACGGCTCTGTGAAGTAAATGCTGCTCCATCTGAAAGCATGTGAAAATACCACATTTAATAACATGTTTTTACTCCAAACTCATAACGTCAGTCGAGTGTTTGAAATAAAACCTTCTGTGAGATGATGTGGCTTCTTACACAGAATAAGGCACACAACATATTTCATAGTATTTAAGCAATGATAAAGGCATTGCATTATAAATATACTTTATTTTGATGAAAATTATAATAAGAACTCAGATAAACCGTATATTGCCGTAATCGTGTGTTTATTAGTCACGTTGAATCAATGAAAGCAGTTGAATCTTCTGTTTACTCAGCTGCAGCGATAGGCATTTTCTGGGTTTCTTCTGCGAGGCGTATTTGGAGTTTCAGCGCGAGAGCGCCCTCTGGCTTTTGTATGGAGATTTACTGCTGATCACAGAACCGTGCTTCACTGAAAGATATGCATGATAATCGCAGCTTCTGTCGAATCGCGATATCGATTCCATTTCGTTTTATCGTGCAATAGTACTATATTCAGCACATCTATGCTTTCATTGTTGATGTATAGGTGCATCTCAATAAATTATAATGTTTTGGAAAAGTTCATTTATTTCAGTAATTTCACTCAAATTGTGAAAATAGTGTATTAAATAAATTCAATGCACAAAGACTCAAGTAGTTTAAGTCTTTGGTTCTTTTAATTTTTAAAATCATTAAGATGATTTTGTCTCACATTTAACAAAAACCCACCAATTCACTATCTCAACAAATTAGAATACTTCATAAGACCAATAAAAAAAAAACATTTTTAGTGAATTGTTGACCTTCTGGAAAGTATGTTAATTTACTACATGTACTCAATACTTGGTAGCGGGCTCCTTTTGCTTTAATTACTGCCTCAGTTTGGCGTGGCATGGAGGTGATCAGTTTGGCACTGCTGAGGTGGTATGGAAGCCAAGGTTTCTTTGAAAGGGGCCTTCAGCTCATCTGCATTTTTTGGTCTCTTGTTTCTCATTTCCTCTTGACAATACCCCATAGATAATCTATGGTGAATCAGGTCTGGTGAGTTTGCTGGCCAAGTCAAGCACACCAACACCATGGTCATTTAACCAACTTTTGGTGCTTTTGCAGTGTGGGCAGGTGCCAAATCCTGCTGGAAAATGAAATCAGCATCTTCAAAAAGCTGGTCAGCAGAAGGAAGCATGAAATGCTCCAACATTTCTTGGTAAAAGGGTGCAGTGACATTGGTTTTAAAAAAACACAATGGACAAACACCAGCAGACGTCACGGCACCCAAATCATAACTGACTTCAGAAACTTCACACTGGACTTCAAGCAACTTGGGCTAGGAGTTTCTCCACCCTTCCTCCAGACTCCTAGGACCTTGGTTTCCAAATTAAATACAAAAATTGCTCTCATCTGACAGAGGACTTCTGGGCCAGCTGGGCAACAGGCAGTTATTCTTCTACTTAGCCCAGTTTAAAGGAGACGCCTCTGATGTTGGCTGTGGTTCAGGAGTGGCTTAACAAGAGAGATACGACAACTGTAGCCAAATTCCTTGACACGTATGTGTGTGGTGGTTGGGCTATTGATGGACTTGACCCACAGCATCAGGTCCCAAAATGTTTTTTTTTTTTCCCTTGTGAAGTTCACTCATTCTTGAATGGATTTTGCTTGACAATCCTCATAAGACTGCAGTTATCTCGGTTGGTTGTGCATCTTTTTCTTCACACTTTTTCCTTCCACTCAACTCTCTATTAACATGCTTGGATACAGCACCCTGTGAACAGCCAGATTCTTTGGCAATGAATGTTTGAGGCTTACCCTCCTTGTGAAGGGTGTCAATGATTGTCTTCTGGACAACTGTCAGATCAGCAGTCTTCCCCATGATTGTGTAGCCTAGTGAACCAAACTGAGAGACCATTTTGAAGGCTTTGCAGGTGTTTTGAGTTGATTAGCATGTCACCATATTCAATTGTGCGATAGTGAATTGGGGTTTTTTTGTTAAATGTGAGCCAAAATCGTCACAATTAAAAGAACAAAAGACTTAAACTACTTCGGTCTGTGTGTATTGAATTTATTTAATGCACGAGTTTTAATTTTAGTTTAATTACTGAAATAAATGAACTTTTCCGTGACATTCTATTTTATTGAGATGCACCTGTATATAGGTTGAGACGAGTAAAATCATTCATTTCATAGTGTTGTTGCTATTATGAATATTTTCAGTTAAAATATGGGCAATTAAATATGCATATATTCATATGCTGTGCGTATAATAAATTTACCTTTCAAATGAACACTGCCTTTTCTGTCATCTGTAATTCAGTTATTCAACTAAACTGTCCAAATACAATTTTAAATAGAACAGTTGATTCTTTATATAATAAAAATACCAAAAGACATTTATAAATTCTGTAAAAGATTACCCAGAAAGGGATCCTTAACATTTTCTGTAAATTATTTTACATTTTGTGCTATAACTACTAAATTAGCAAATGTTTCTATTTATTTCTTATTATAACACATTGGTTGATGCATCTTCGTCCTGCACGTGCTAAACATATGTTACAATTTAAAGTGCACATTGTTCTTAAGTGACCATCTTCTAAGTATTCTAATCGAGCAGTTCTGAAATCATGTCATTGGACATCAAATGATGTCCCCAAGAAGTACTAAAACTCTTTATCATAAAAAAGTAAAAATGCTTTTAAAATCTTGAGATATTAACATAATATTAAAAAATAGGAACAATCAAATAATTAGTCAACATTTTTTTGTGAAAAGACTTAATAAAGAAAGATATAACTATGTATTATTAAAAATGGTTAATTTACTGAGTTTATTTATATTTTTGCACTTGTTATAATCAACTTTTTACAATATAACACTACATGGAAATTCTCATCAATTAACAACAAATGTTGTACTTTATCTTCATATCATTTAAATGCACAGCAGTTCACAGCATTGCATGTAGTGGCATCCTGGTTCTCACCTGAAGAGTTTTCAGTAAAAACAGTCAGAGTCTGTCCACCGACCGTCTGCAGAGTGAATGGATGCTCTCTGGGGGCCCGTACCATAGAGGATTTCTCCCCAATGGTGTCCACGGTGGTCAGCTCCTCATTGAGTGTGAAAGACACCTGTCAATCAATCAGAAGAACACTGAATCCACCTAAAGACACAAGTCTCGAAGATAAAACACTGAATGTTTAAAGACATACGCATTACCTCTGCTTTGCCTTGATTCCTGTACAAACAACAACAATTGTATGAATATTAATGTTTTGAATTAACGTTGTGCCTGTAGTACTCCATCACATGTAGATGATACCTATTGTTGCTACATACTTGCATATTCGGAGCTTTCCAACTTCTCCTCTCCCCGTTGCTTTGGCCCATTGCTGTGACAAATACTTTGGGACCTTTATGAAGTGTATGCAAACATAGCTTTAAAACAAGGCCCACTTTAACGTGGTTTTAATAATTACACTGCACAACATATAAACCATATTGCCATGCGAGGTATTTGTAGATGCTAAAGCCATGTACAGCTGGCTGTAACGTTAGCTGTTCATCATCGAGCTATTTAAAGCACTTACTTTGACCAGCCATACACCCGTGTTCTGCTTTGCCCCGGTTAAATCCACCTCTCCTTTGTCTGACATGCTTGTTAATAGTTTAAATGTTTATATTCTAGCTATTTCATGTGGATTTAGTGCACCTCTTCCACGCTACACACTCGTTAGCTAACACTCCATCAACAGAGCAGGTTGTACGGTAGCCCGTTAGGACAAAAACCAAACAAAAGCGCGTTGGTTAATGCAGATGCTACGCATTTACAAAATCCGAGATTTTGTGGAACAGTTAACAAATAAACAAGCATTTTCTTTTTGTTAGCTCACCCAGTAATAGTTGAGTTAGAGTAGGATATTTTAAGATATAAAGGAGATATTTTCTACGTCGCTTTGTCGTTTTATATAGTCAATAAACACTGCCCTCATTTCTGGTAAATGCAACTGACTTATTTAGAAGTGAACATGTTTTTTTAGAGGTATTTATTCACAGGAATTATCACACTTTACATTTATGATAGCATAAAAACGTCCCAGAAACAATTCAGTTGAGCCTTATGGCCTCTACTCTGCGAAGAATTATGACTTGCATCCTTAAAATTCACCTTCATGATTGTTTGCATTGTAACATTAATAATTATCATTATGAATGTTGATTCTCATTACTATAATATAGCAAGTAATGACACAACAAAAAGTTGTAATGGTCCTAAAATAGTCTTCGCTTCATTAAGCAAAATATCCATTCTTTCTTTCTTTCATTTTTGGGGTGAAGTTCATGTGATCTGAACATGGAATATTCTATGAGGAAAGCACACTCTGGTAAACAATACGTGACCCCAAAACATAAAACTGTCAGAATTCAGGGGAATAAAATGCTATCACTGGATATAAACAATAATACTTATATATTCATTACTTAGTATTAAAAAGGCGGACTAAAAACTTTTAGAAATCACAAAATTATAGACATTTTAATGCATTATCTTTTACAATCAGACATTAGACATATAAAAGGCAAATTTAGGAGGAACCTCAGTAGGTCCTCTAAATTTTACAAATAATTGTCAACAAAGCACATAATGTTTTGATGATGATGCTGCTGCAAGCATTCCAATGCAGTACAAAGTTCCTTTAAAAAAATCCTTGACAACAAGAGATACATTTGCTGAATGTCCCTCAAAGGAACATGCGGTCTTTGCTGTGTGAAAAGCGGGTGTTCAGCTCTTGTGACTTCTTGAGCAAAGCTTTTTTTTGAGCCTCATCAAACCGATTGACTTGGAGGTCGGCGTCTCTGTCGAAGGGTCTTCTTTCCACAGGCTTTGAAGCATCCTCCTCAGCTTTTCTTTTCATCTTCGTAGTGTGCATACTGATGAGAGATTCACCACGCTTGGATTCCTAAAAAGAGATGGGCATTCTGAGACTGAAATTCACATTTTTATACTTAAGCAGTCACAGCTGCATGTAGCAAACTAAAGGTGTGGTCCATCAGAGTGAGCTACTCCAAAATAAATTGTTTTTAACTGTAGTTTGGATCAAATAAATGCTCAAAAAAAAAAGTATTCCAAACTTTTTAACGGTGATATATATAATATTAATGCCATTTTTTTGACTATCTCATTCAAGTACAATTTGTAATAAATCTTAAAGCTGGATTTAACCGAACTTACATTATATTTTGAAACTTTTTCAGCCATCTCAAGCTCTTTGTGAGACAGACAAGGTCCATCATCCTTGGCAGATTCACCTTTTTCCTTAGCCTCTAGTCGTTCCTAAGCAAGACAAACAAGAAGGGAATTTCAAAACAGTCCCTGAAATCCCTCTTTTCCAAAAACCAGTGGCCAAAAAAAACAACAACAACAACCTTTTATCACCTGCAAAATCACATATGATATCACTGGAAATTCTACCCCACATTTCACATCTGAACTCAATTACATCTATCGCTAACTCACCCTAGCTTTTCGCTCACGGTCAGTGGGAGTGTCAGTCCAAATTGAGCGGTCTTTGTTCTCAGGGCCTGATCTTTTCTTAAAGGTTCGTGCTTCCAGGCCCACATGCTGCAACTCAGGAGGCAGCTCGGTCATCCAGCTCTCTCTGAGCACTTTGGAGCCAGTCTAAAAGCAGAAGAGTCCGAGATTGTTTAGTCTGCCCACTCACTGGAATAAATCAACATCTCTTTTAATGTTGAACAAACTTAATCAGTCAAGTTCTTTATTGCCATTGTACAAGAACAGCAAAATAACTTGTCCTGAGGTTTAAAGTATGTAATCTGAAATAAAAATGGGAAGTATATGAGGCTTGAAATTAGAAGCATATGTGCAAAGATAGAAATATACAAAAAGTAAAAAGTAAGAAGAAATATACAATATACAAAAACAAATAATAATATAGTAAATGATAAATAATAATAATATACCCAAAATACTAGCTGAATTAATAGATAAAAAAAAATGTATGTTTAAAAAAAAACATAAAAAGCACTTACATCTACTCCTGTAAGTTTGTCTTTCATTCTTTGAGCTCTTCTTTCAATGTCCAATGCCACAGAGTCCTGGAATGGTCCTTTTGATGGCATGGGTCCAATGACATAATCATCATCTTCTTCACCGCTTGACTCTGCTGGTGTATAACCTGGCGGTAGAGCTGGTAATAAAAACCCTCTAGCATCTTCTTTTCCCTCTTCTTCATCTTCATCGGCATCTTGTCTTTTAAAGCCTGGAGGTAGAGCAGGTCCTACAGGTGGTCTGCAGGGGAGGGGAAAAAAACCTAAATCAACATTTACGTTTGCATGTAAAATTAGAATAAATATGATACTATGTGTGTGTGATACTACCAACTCTACACAACAAAAAAAATTTTAAAGTAGTACTTTTGTCAATTCCCGTTACCGTTCAGGAGATCCGTCTAGCTTTTGATATCCTGGTGGTAAAGCTGGTCCTAAAAACCCTCTGGTATCATCTTCTGCATCTTCATCCTCATCATCATCCTCTTGTTTTTTAAATCCTGGAGGGAGTGCAGGTCCTAGTAAAGGTGGCCTGGAGATGCAAAATGTAGTTCATCCACGACTTAGATTGGGATGCTGAAATTGCTCTACAAATGATTATGTGGCATGCTATTATCAAGTGTTTATTACCCCTCTGGTGATTTGTCTCGCTTTTGATATCCTGGGGGAAGAGCTGGACCAAAAAATCCATCATCATCCTCCTCATCCTTATCGACTTGCTTTATATCCATCTCATCTTTCACATTGCTCCTGCTGCTGTTAAAGAACCACAAAAAATTTAACCACAAAACAAAAAGGCACATAAATATCAGCTACCACTCCATATCCATCTTAAGGTGATATTTAAAAGCTTAGTTTTGTGATCAAGGCTCTGTAGTTTTTACTGTGGAGGCAAAACATATAATGCAATGCAATACAATGATGACTGAGAAATGACATTGTTCCTCAAAAGCCTGATGGATCATATCTCATGCTTACATTTTAATGAGACTTTTCTTGAAAAAAGAAAAGAAAAGATAACCGAGTAAACCTAAGTTGGACATTTTTGGCAAGATCAGATCAGATGACAGAAGGCTTGTAGTAGATTGTGTACAACAGGCAAAGTTTTGATCATATTGATAATTTAGAGGCCTTAGAAATTAATGTATCAAATACAATACAGATATGCGTTATACAGGGACTATCTCCCAAACAACATAAACTAATTGGCATTACAAAAGTGGTTTATTTATGCACAAAAACAACTTCATTAACTATGAATCACGGAGAAACCATGTATCTGGAAAACCATCAAGTATATACTGTGAAGAAGTCGGTCCTAGATGTGATGATGATGATGATGATGATGAGTATTTGGCTCTCTTGAACACAACCTCCTCTTGATCACTGTCTTCACATGAGCTGGAGGACTCTGAGGCTTTATATTTTGGAGGCAAAGCTGGACCTATGACTGGAGGCAGCATGCATTATTTATTGTGCATTCATTTATACTTCAATTAAACCTAAAGGACTGAATGACTTAACTGTTGTTGGGGAAAAAGGGGAAAAACTTCTAAAGGCAATCAGGTTTGTTATGCATTTGCAGATACGAAATAATAAAAAAAATATTTTGCAGTTCACAAAGCAGCTGCTACAATGTGTAACGTTAACATACTTGCGCCTTCTTCATCTGAATCATAATTTTTGGTTTTTTCCATCGTCGGTGTCAAAGCGGATCCAATTATATTTTGAGTAGACATCGCAAAAATGATTGTGTCAGACGAAATAATAATAAAACACACATGTATTCGTTCACAAACCCAGGAAATATGCTACGATACAATAAACACATTCTCTTATTTCCGGTCTCGAATTTTAGGGAAATTTCAAATTAAGAGTCCCGTTCAGGCGGAATCCTGTAGATGGCGCGTTATTTTCCATCAGACGCTCTTTAACGCAAACGTCACTTCTCTTCTCTGTTGTCAGCCATTGCTGTTTCTATGGGAGGCGGGACGCTTAAAAACAACAGTCGGTGTGATAAATAAGTTCCAGTTTTAATCATAAAACACGTTTTCCAACATAAGACATTTTAAACTTTGTCGTGTTTTCTTGCCACGAGGCTGTGAAAGTCAGGTGGTTAACCTGAAATAACCGAATTTGTCACCTTGCTTTGTCCAGCTGTCATCGCTTATCCGTTAATTCTTCACTTGAGCGTCTGAGCTCCTATCCTGCTGCTTGACTGCTACATTTCCATCTTTGAAGAACAGTCTTCTTATCTCACATGACAAGTCGGTAGGACTTTTGGACTGGAGCTTTGTCGAGATGCCACCTAAGAAGCCAAGAGACGCCACGGCAAACATCTCCAGCTCCATCGAGTCTGAGGACATCAGTCTGGAGACAACAGTCCCCACAGAGGACATATCGTCTTCGGATGAGAAAGATGGAGCAGGGAAGGTGACAAAACAGCTCCTGGAAAGAAAAGAGCTGCTTCATACCCTTCAAAAACTGAAGATAGAGCTGTCACAGAAAAATCTGCTCATCGACAACCTCAAAGTGGACCACCTCACCAAGGTAATGGTTGATGAATACAAAACTACTCTCTACATTAGACTGAAAGCAGTTTTAAAAGTATTTCAGCTGTGTTTGTTCACCCGTAAGCGTTAAAATGATTGTTTTGCACGTTCATTTGTAGATAGAAGAGCTGGAGGAAAGGCTGAACGATGCTCTCCATCAGAAGCAGGTGCTTGCTCTGCGTCTGGACAGCCAGCTCAAACTACAGCAGGATGAAAACAGGTACGTTTACACAGATTTACTGAGAAAAAAGATCTTTTGGAAGTAGGGATGTACAATCTGTCAGTGCTCAATTTGGTATTGGCTGACAAATGTGCCTTATTTAATTTTAGTGGTTCTATTTATAGCAAATGTAAAAGCACTTTCACACC
Organism: Sinocyclocheilus anophthalmus; assembly: GCA_018155175.1. Lineage (NCBI taxonomy): Eukaryota > Metazoa > Chordata > Actinopteri > Cypriniformes > Cyprinidae > Sinocyclocheilus > Sinocyclocheilus anophthalmus. The sequence goes on along the minus strand of JADLZN010009572.1, from coordinate 386,215 downwards.
AAAAAGTGTAATGAATAAAACTCAGGCTGAAGGAAAAGTAAATTCAAGTCTGTACAGTAGAACACCGGAGAAGAAAACACGCAGCCATAAAAAAAACAAGACGCACAATGTAGTTTATCTAGTCCTTTTGCTATTGTATGTTGAAGGAGCATCAAAGGTAGCAGCAAAAGAACATTAGTTAATAAAATGGGATTAGATACATTTGTGTTATTTAACATATTTAATTATTGCAGGTTTGCGTCATATTCTGAGTTTGCATTTCACTGTTTTAATTATTTTTGATGAATACTAAATCTGTTTTTTTTTGCGAGTGGGATGAATTAATGCACACATTTAGTCTAGAACTACAGTAACATCATGTTCACACAGCACACACAACGCCTCGATTTCTCCCAATATGGGGACAGGAGACCTGTCAGTCAATAAATAGGAAAACAAATTAACTGGCGTTACTTTTTTGAAAAAGATATTTTCTTGTAAATTAAAAAAGTAATGCGTTACTTTACTAGTTACTTGAAAAAAGTAATCTGATTACGTAACTCGCGTTACTTGTAATGCGTTACCCCCAACACTGCTAATGAATGTTAAATTAATGATTATAATAATTCAATTGAACACTTGATTGGTGCTTTAGACAAAATATAAAATAAAAAGTACTTTGCATAATTGTTTTATGCTTTGATGCATCATATTTGATACATCAGGCTTTTATGGTTCATATAGTTTGATATAGTGAGAATATGGAGCTCATACTCGAGGAGGAAAAAACATCTCACTTTTATTCAGAGGCAAAAATATTTTTGGTGCAGATTTTATTTATTATTTATATGGCCAAAAAGTAAGATAAAATTCTGATAGCTTGTAATGTAAATCAATGAGATCTTTATAATAGAACAACAGATTACTTACATAAAATGCATATACATATTAGTTGTCACTCACTGAATCTCCATAAAATTGTATTAGTAAGATGATATTTAAATCTAGTCTCATGATCTTACTCAGATCAATGTTAATGTGGATTGATTCCCTGAGTTGCCCAAAACATGAATGCAATCATTGCCAATACCATTATTGGATCGATTGTGAGCAGTTTTCCTTTCCCCTCCTCCTCTCCCCCCCCCATGACACCAACAAATCTTTATCACCAAAAGCCCCGGACTACCCATTCATATTTGATACTCACATTTTAATATGATTTTTCTGAAAATGCTTAATCAAGTAGTGTTTAATCAGGTAAACCTACGTTGCTGCAGTCCAGGAAAAGTTCATTTTGAAATATCTTGAAATATAAAATGTATTCTTACTTTGTAAACATTAGTAAACATTTCACAGCAAAAAGGCTGAAATACCCTATACTTGCTAAAAAAAGTATGTAGTAGATTGTGCACAACAGGTCTTTCAGCAAAGTTTTGATCATCTCGGTCATTTAGAGGCCGTTGAAATTCATATATCAAATATGATACATGATACAAATATGATAGGCTTTATAGGGTTGAATGTGGCTTCTGCTTATGCAGGAAGCAGCAAGCCTTGAGGAAGCAGGAAATGGACACCATTATGCTCAGACAGAAGCAGCTGGAAGAGACAAACCATCAGCTGTGTGATCGAGCAGGTGATCTCCGCAGGAGCCTGAGGGACGTGGAGCTGTCTGAGGAGAAGTACACTGAGCTGAAGGAAATGCCTGAGGACAAACTCACCATCCCTGAATATGTGGCGGTAAGCACTGAATTATCAACTGGAGTTGGGAATAAAGATTGTTAGGTTTATTTATTGGTGCTGTTGGTTACTCCCACTAACAAACTTGTGGACAAACCCTGAGCAGATTAAAAGCTTAGGTGTGTGTGTGTTAGTGTGTGTGTGTGTATATATATGTGTTTTTTTTTCTCCACATAGATTCGGTTCTACGAGGTTGTGAACCCTCTGAGAGCTCTTGTGACTGAGCTGCAAGTGAAAAAGACTAACCTGAACGAGGATCTGGACAGTCATCGTAACCAAATTAGATCACTAATGGAGGTGTGAAAAAAGTTTCTTCTCTTTTTTTGGATACTATTTTTACTACAGTCTTTAAAGTCAGTGTGAAATTGAAAATGTATTTTCAATTTTAATTTACTTGAACAATTCATCTGTTTCAATTAATCCATACGTTTAATCTTTTCTAATGTTTTGATCTCGTAAGATTTAATTAAAATGTGGACATTCTGATGAAAACGACAGACTTCTCTCTGGTGACATATGTATCATTTAGTCCGCTTTAACAGCTTAAGCAGTTTTGAGTTGCAAGATGTCAACTGTTTTCATTGGCTGTTCTAATTTGCGCTGGTATAAATGCAGAATCAAGTATTCCAGACATCTGTGAAATAATCTTTATTATTGGCATTACTACTGTTATTTCTTATTTACATACATTGCTGCTTTCCCATATCCCGACCAGAGCTATGAGGAAGAGAGGAGAGCACGCTCAGAGCTGGAAATCCGCTGTCAGAGACTCACCCTGGAACTTGCTGACACCAAGCAGCTTATTCAGGAAGGAGACTACAAACGAGAGAACTATGACAAAATCAAACGGTGAGTGGAATGTCCTGCATTGTCTTTGTGAGTCTCCGCTGTTACTACAGGCATTGCACCCTTTTAAACCATAAGAGCAGGCAACACAGAATGAAAAAGGAGCTGTGAGCACAGGACACAATCTCACAGCTATATGGAGCTCAAATAATTTAATTAAAATATTATTTTAATCCATTGTCAGCCCTAATTTTAGTATAGCCTGTCCACATGTAGACCACATGTAGATCCATTCCAAAGGAAATTACATTGTGCAAAAAAAAAAAAAAAAGAGAATCCTGAAATAAATTATCACCGTTTCCATAAAATTAGTAGCAACTGTTCGATCAATCAAAACAATCAAAAAATTAGCATATTAAAATTATTTTTGAAGGATCATGTGACACTGAAGTCTGGAGTAACGGCTGCTGAAAATTCAGCTTTATCATCACAGGAATAAATTACATTTAAAAGTCGTAAAACTCTTATTTTAACCCTCAAAGACCGAGACAGTAAAGTACTAAAAACTTGTATTGAAGGTGGAAGAGAGCGCTGTAAATTCACTACGCCCACCTACAATCCCTGCAGGTACAAGACTCAAACCCGCAACCTCTCTAAACCATTAGGCCACAAACCCTTGTTGACGCTTCAGTCAACCCCCGTGCCCAGATTGGTTCAAACTGTCACATATTCAACCAATAAACATAGGTTTTGGTTTTTTGAACCACCATTTAGGATTTTTCACTGGAAATTTGGATAGAGCACTGGAATTTATGTATTCGCGTCGCTAGGCGATGTCCCGGTAAAATCGATTCCAACGCAGAGTACAGCCGGCGGATCGATCATTTATATTATGTAAATAATTCTTATATAGTTCATAAAGATCATTTTCACTATTTTTTCTACAACACTCATGTGTATTTCTCACTCATTTTGTGTGTAGTTTGTGAATCATTTGCACTATTTGTATTTTTGTTACAGAAGACAATTTGTGGAATTGTTTTCACTAAATAGCTGCACGGTTTGTTTGTTGTTCTTCATACTCAGATTGAAAATATATTTATCTAAAAAAAAGTCACTTTTTTTTTACTGTGTTTTGTTATTATATAAAACTGATTCCATTTTCTTTACTCCCTAAACATTTTTGGACACATCTATATTGTTAGTAAACTAAATAAACCTGTTTTTCACTGAAAAGTGCCTATAACAATATTGTAATAAATGGCTATAACTTGCTTGGGGAATGTTATATGTAGACATTTTTATTTGGAAGTGTAAAACATCCAGATATAACTTTCTAAAGAAAAAAAAAATTCAGTTTGAGTACACAGTAAAAAAAAACACCATATTGTTGCTTGCATGTTTCTTAAAATTCTGGAAATTCATTCATTCTTAGAGAAAACAAAAGGAAAATTGGGATTTTAAATTAGCTAGACTGAAACGTCAAGTTCTCCTGTTTATACTGATATATGACACTTGATGCTGACTGCTAGAATAGGTTTCTTAAAGGGGTATATGATGCTGCTAAAAAGAACATTATTTGGTGTAATGAAATGTGTTTATGCAGTTTAAAGAAAAAAACACATTATTTTCCACATACTGTACATTATTGTTTCTCCTCTATGTCCCGCCTTTCTGAAATGCGTCGATTTTTACAAAGCTCATCGGTCTGAAAAAGAGAGGTGTGCTGTGATTGGCCAGCTATAAAGTGTGTTGTGATTGGCCGAATACCTAAAGCATGTGACGGAAATGTTACGCCCCCTTACCATATTGTGATGCCCTGTCGGGCCGGAGCGATGATTCAAAAACATGAAAACCCATAAACAAGGCATTCTTTGCATCCAGAGGGGACATAATTACTGATTATAATAACTTATACTGTCTTTTTACGCGTTGCGTTGCATCGCGCCGCGTAAACATAAAACCATGTCTGCATTTGTGATCGGAGAAATGACAAACAACAAGCCATACTCTATACACGCCCAAAAAACGTGGGCAAAAAAAAAAAAAAAAACTCCCAGATCCGGAAACAGTCCTCCATAAAATGCCTTGCACACATCTGATTATTTGGGTTGAAGTGTTCTGGAACAGGGTTGTAAATACAACTTAACCACTGATATCTAGTCGTGTCTATTTTTGGAAGCCAAACAAAGTAGTTTCGCTTTCACAACAAAACACGCATCACACGGCGCCTAGAGTGAGCGGCGGCCGGAAGGATAAGGTGAGAATGGGCTAGAGTGGGCAGAGGCGGCGGATTCGACGAAGGATTTGAGACTTTAGTCTTTGCAAAAATTTACAGATCTTCTTTATGCACCAACAGCTTGGAACACTCCAAAGAGAAAGGAAAAATTAAATCGCATCATATGACCCATTTAAAAAAAAATCAAATGAAATGAAAAGTGAAGGCGTGTCAGGGCCCCAAAAGGGTTCTAGTCTTAATGGTTAAATGCAATAAATCTTTAACAGGGGTACTGTTTTACCGTGTTTGATAAAATAAATGCAGTCCTTTGTGAGCTTAAGGAGTCTCTTCAAAAAAATTAAAAAAAAAATCTTACAGAGCCATCATTAGTTCAGTCCTTTAATGCTGTGGTTGTGTGTGCATATCTATACAAATATAACCTGTATTATTGACTCCACAGAGAGAGAGATGGGTATGAAACGGAGTTGAGAGAGTTGAGGAAGAAGTTGGAAATGCTGGACCTCACACACACTGCCCTGACAAAAGAGAGGAATGACCTAAATAAGGAGGTAATGTGTTCTTAAGATTACTGACAGATCAGCATATCCGTTAGGCCAATTATTTAGTTGACTTATTGGGCCATGTTTAAATTATCAACATCTGAGATTGACAGTTGGTGATAAACAATGTTTCAGTTTATTTTCTTTTTAAGTGATGTGTTTAAGAGAGCAAGGTACAATTCCTCTATATATTTGAAAAATATATTTGAAGTGTATTATCCATTGACAAGGATTGACAGTACATTTTATATCTGGCACACTATCCATGGGGGCATTTGGTAGCCAAATGTCAACATAAATCTGTCTGTCACAAATTGTCTCCCGTTACTTACTTTAACCCTTTCTCACTGCTTTTTTCCTTTTATCCGCAGGTGGCCACTCTGCAGCAGTCTGTAACATTGATGCAGAAGGACAAAGAATATTTAAACAGGCAGAACATGGAGCTTAATGTGCGCTGCGCTCATCAAGAAGACCGTCTGGACAGACTGCAGACCCAGCTTGAAGACACAAAAAAGGCCAGGGAAGATGCCTATGAAAAATATGTTGCTTCTAGGTATGTGGTAAATAATAAGAATGCTGCCTTTTTACATTCCCTGCTCTCAACCTAATTTTTATTCAGTTGTGAGAATTCATTCAGAGTTCAGTTTTATGACGAATACAGCCCTGATCTCTATTAAGAAGTTTGCATGATATGAAGAAATGGGCCAAATCTGGTGACTCTAGTATTGTGGCATTATATTTGGATTCGGAACAGAGATTCAAGGTCTATTAAGACTCTCAAATCTTTTTAGTGAAGTCATTACAGTTTGACAGTTGTGCTGTTTGCATCCCTCCACCAGAGATCACTATAAGACAGAGTATGAAAACAAACTGCGTGATGAACTGGAGCGCATTCGAATGAAGACCAGTCATGAAATCGAGAGCCTGCAGAGAGCATCTAAAGAGATGTATGAGAGAGAGAACAGGTGAGAGCATGCCTTAATGTCTCTGACTGGACAAGGACAGATCCTTTAACACAGGGGTTCCCAAACTTTTCCATTCCACGACCCACCTAAACAAGTATAATATTTCAAGACCCACCAAAATATTTGAGATAAAAAAAAACAATTGACATTACTTTAAGCTTAATCTTAATTAAAAGTATAATATGGCAGAAATTAATTATTTAAGAAAAATAACCATTTTATTTTAAAGTACAACTGTAAAATTTCACTACTAATATTTACGTTTTAATTTCTGTTTACAGGTGTTAAAATATGAAACATATTGTTGTGTGTGTAGGGGTGAGAGAGCGAATAATAAATAGGGGAAAGGGCGAAATAATAAAAGATGTCTCATTTTAAATAAGCACTAAAAACTGAGATGACAAATTTACTTCAGTCAGAAATGTACTTTTGCAATGGTTAAATAAGTGTTCAGCGATATCTTCAAAAGATTTTTGAACTTTGGCACATTTTTTCTCTATATAGAGATGATATGGCAAGGAAATATTGTTATGCTAGCATGTGGAAATGTTTAAATTGCGTAGTGTTACAATTAACCCCCCGTTTGTGCCCCACTCGGCCTGTACATGTGAAATGCTTTTTACAGACAGTTTCCTTATTTCAAACAGACGATAGAAATGAATTAGCATAACCTGAAAAAGTTTTGCAACATTTGAATTTTCAGTGGATGCAATCTCATGCAGAATGTACAGCGCAGTGAAGTGAGCGAGTTGTTTCCTATTAATAATGTGGACCGATCGAGCCTTTTAATAATGATGTCGCTCTGAAACCCTTACTGTTATTACAACTCGTGCGCGCCCGCACTTTAAAACACGCAATGCACGTTTTAAATCGCGGACTTATTTGCGATTCAAAAATCGCACTAAAAATATTGCAATTCGTAATTAATGTTGGAATATTGTGCAGCCCTAGACTGAACTGTGTGAGTGTGTGTGTCATTGAAATTTAGCTGCAGCCAAGTGACTTTGTGTGACCCACCTTGTCCCACTCTGCGACCCACAGTTTGAAAACCCCTGCTTTAACACACACACACCACACACATACACACAGGACTGTTTTCAACAGAAAACCTGGGGATGTAAGGGAGTTTTAAAATTGTGATTTCCAGTCATGGAAGTCTCATCAAAAAAAATCTTTTTTTTAAAAAAACGATCATCCCCTAATAATAAATGACCATAAAAATGTATATATTAAAAAGTTGGGAAACTCTGACGTCTGTGTCTTTATGTTTGTCTTCTAAACATTGTTAAGAAAATTAAGAAAATCAGTTTCTTAAGATGGGCTGAAGTGCATGCATGATTATTGAAAGCATAGTAGCTGTGAATAAAGAATATCTGATTAAAACTCCACATGCTTTCGTTATATTTTCATCATATTTTTACACTAATGCAGTATCATTTTCTGTACACAGCATCAGAGCATTATACTTTTAATGTTGTTTTGAAAATTGGCACATCGTGTTTCATGTCGGCTCACAGACTTGACACATAGTTTCTCCACTTTTGTGGGACTATAATTCCTGTGTAACTGCATTTATGCCATCTCAAAATGACTTATTTGTGATATATCTGGTCACTCCAAAGCGCAAAAGTGAAATTCAACCAGTGAAACTATGGAATATTATACAGAAACGGTTAGCAGTGGAATGCTGGGGTTTGCTTGTTTGTATTACATGCAATAATACAGGTTATGAATGATCATTATTTATATTGTGTCAAGGCTTTAAAGCACACTTAACCTAAACCTGTGCTGCATAATGTACAGTACTGTTTCAGGAAATGTGTTTATTACTCTTTCAGAAACCTTCGTGAATCCCGAGATAATGCTGTCATTGAGAAAGACAGGACACTGAATGCAGAAAGAGATGCCCAAGCCAAATATGATCAACTCTTAGACCAGTAAGTTCATACACACCTCTCACATATGTGTGACAATCTGTAGCTGTTTTTATTTTCTGATTGACACTTATTCAATAAAAAACTATTGAGAAAATACATGTGCAGGAATTCTTGCCAAGTCATCTTTCAATGTAAAGAAGCGTGACAGCTGAATGTGTGTGAATCATACAATATTAATACACTAGTGAAATCTGTGAAATAAATTTGATGCAATAAGCCACTTGGCATTTTGTAACAGTATGGCAACTTTGACATTTGGTTCAAATTCATTGTTCATTTTTTTTTTTTTTTTATTCAGCAAGAATTTGATCAGAAGGTGACAGTACCGACATTAGTAAGGTTTGCAAAAAAAGATTTATATGTCTTACACTAAATACAATAATTTGTTACTTTCCACCAAAATATTAAGCAGCACAACTGTTTTTTTAACACTGATAAAAAATGTTTTTTGATTTCACTTTTCATTTTACCTGGATATTTGATCAAATAATGCAGCCTTCGTTGAGCAAAAGTCTTACTGACCCCAAATTTTTGAACAGTAGTGTAATTGGATCATTGTTATTTCCTCCCCAATATTATAAATATTGGTTAACGGTAATAAAATGACTTAACTTTTGCATTAGTAAGCACACAGTATAGGGATGAATGGTGGCATTAACGCTGTTCTAGCCTTTGCATGCACTGGTAAATCTGTGAAAAGGACCTTTCTTTAGGGCTTTTTTTATGTTTTGCTTGTTTTTTTTCTTGGAGTCAAACATTTCAGGCTTGACTGGATTCCTCTAAGGCCAAATCAAGTAATCTTTGAATTAGGGATGCACCGATACGAAAATTTTGGCCGATACCGATAACCGATTATTCTTTCTTTTTGAAAGCCGATAAATCTATATCCAAATTGTTATATACTTTTTGAGAGCCTGTTTACAAAAAAGGTCTCATCATTAAAACCACATCCCAAACACTTCAACATTAGCAGCCTAGTTTTAACGGTGTACGTTTTAAAAATATTTTTTACTCTCCCATTACCAAATTTAATCATAAAAAAGTCTTACAAATAAATAAAAATAATGCATAAATAATGCAAACAAATCACTGGACATCATTACACGTGTAAAGAATCAAAATAAATGCGCCACCACAGATCAATAAAACAGAATAGCCTCTGCACGGACAATAATTTAATTATTTTAATTACTAAACCATATTGCTGATAGAAAAATACAAGTGGTTGTTATTTTTAATAATGTATCAATGATTTTGAAAACGTAACAAATTAATACCACTGTTTTAAATAGCAGCCGTTTGAGCTGCACGTGCTGAAGCTGAAGAGCTGGATGAACATGGTAAACTGAAGCGTTTTTCTGGCAGCTTATTTAACTCAAGGAAATGTTCAAGTTCAAGTTCAAGTCTGCTTTACTGTCAATTCTTCCACATGTACAGCACATACACACAGAGAATTGGGGCATCCAGATAACATAAATATAGATTAAATACAAAATACAACTATACGAATATACAAATAAGGTCAAATGTAAAATGTATATATATAAAGCACAAGGCATATGTCAGATAGAGTGCAAACCAGTAAAGTAAACAACAGTGCAGAATTAGTGATTGTAGTGCAAAAAAAATGATTTGTAGTGCAAAAGAGCTTATTCAGACTGATTACAGTTACTGGTGTGTGTTTGTGTGTATTAGGGAAGGGGGAGTGGTAGAGTCCGTCAGAGGGTCAGAGTTCAGTGGTGCGTGGGGCACGAGAGGGGAGGGGGGGCAAGTCGGAGGGAGTTCAGCTTCCTGACAACTTGATGGATGAAGCTGTCCTTCAGTCTGCTGGTCCTTGCCTGGAGACTCCGCAGTCTCCTCCCAGATGGCAGCAGACTGAAGAAGCTGTGAGTCGGGTGGGTGGGATCACCTGCAATACAGAGGGCTTTGCGGGTGAGACAGGTGTTATAGATGTCCTGAAGGGAGGGGAGAGAGCCACCAACGATCTTCTCAGCTGCTCTCACTATGCGTTGATGTGTCTTGCGGCAGGATGCGTTGCAGGCTCCATACCACACAGTGATGCAGCTGGTTAGGATGCTCTCGATGGTGCCTCTGTATAAGGTGCACATGATGGGGGCCGGGGCTCTGGCTCTTCTCAGTTTGCTGAGGAAGTAGAGACGCTGCTGTGCTTTCTTTGCCAGTGCTGCGGTGTTGTCAGTCCAGGATAGATCCTCTGTGATGTGCACACCCAGGAACTTGGTGCTGCTCACCCTCTCCATAGTCACACCATTGACGGTCAGAGGAGTATGCTGAGTGTGCACTCTCCTGAAGTCAATAACAATCTCCTTAGTTTTCTCCACATTCAGAGAGAGATTGTTGTCACTGCACCACCCGGCCAGGCGGCTCACCTCGCTCCTGTTGTTTGTCTCATCTCTGTTGCTAATGAGACCCACTACAGTCGTGTCATCCGCAAATTTGATAAGGAGGTTGGAGTTGTGTGACGGTGTGCAGTCGTGGGTCAGCAGAGTGAAGAGTAGGGGGCTCAGCACACATCCTTGGGGGGCCCCAGTGTTCAGTTTGATGGTGCTGGATGTGTTGCTGCCGACCCGAACTGCCTGGGGTCTTCCAGTCAGGAAGTCCAACAGCTAGTTGCACAGCGAAGTGTTGAGCCCCTGCTGGACCAGTTTGTGAATGAGCTGTAGAGGGATGAACAGTATGAACAGTCTATGTCTATGAACAGCATTCTGACGTATGTATCTTTTTTGTCCAGGTGAGTGAGTGCTGAGTGGAGGTTAGTGGCGATGGCGTCATCGATCGAGCGTTTGGACCGATATGCAAAGTGGAAGGGGTCCAAGGAGGGGGGGAGGGTAGACTTGATGTGGTGCATGACTAGCCTTTCAAAGCACTTCATGAGAATAGGAGTAAGTGCAACTTGATGGTAGTCATTGAAGCAGGATGGAGACTACTTCTTCGGGACTGGAATGATGGTGGTAGCTTTGAAGCATGTGGGGACAACAGCCTGACTTAGCGAGATGTTGAAAATGTCTGTGAGGACATCGGTGAGTTCCACTGCACAGTCTCTCAGTACACGCCCAGGAATGTTGTCAGGACCCGGAGCTTTGCGTGCGTTGATCCTGCTGAGGGATCTCCTCACGTTGTCCGGGGACAGCGTCATCACCTGGTCGCCGGGAGGAGGTGGAGTCTTCTGTGCAGTGGTGCTGTTATGTGCCTTGTAAGCTCCTCTCTGTGTGGTGTAAACAAAGTCCAGAGTGTTGTTTCCCCGTGTAGGAAAGTCTATGTGTTGGTGTATTTTTGGGAACACACTTTTTAAGTCTGCGTGGTTGAAATCCCCAGTTAAGATGAGAAAAGCATCTGGGTGGGCTGTCTGTTGCTCACTGATGTGCTGGTACAGTTAATTTAGTGCCTCACTCCTGTTGTTGTTGTTGTTGGAGCTGGGAGGGATGTATACAGCAACGAGCAGTATGGCTTTATATTCCCTCGGTAGATAGAACGGCCGGCACTTAATAATCATAAACTCCTCCAGGGGTGAGCAGTGTTTGCAGACCGCAACAGCATCGTGGCACCATGCATCATTGATGTAAACACAAAGCCCTCCGCCGCGGGTCTTACCTCCCTCGATGCGAGCTCTGTCCGCTCGATAGCATGTCATCTGATCGAGATGAATAGCGCAGTCCGGGACGCTGTTGTTGAGCCATGTTTCCGTGAACACAAAAACACAACAGTCTCTTACAGTCCTCTGAGTTGAGCGTAGTAGTAATGCATCCTGAGATTAATATTAATACAACATAAACATAATATTACAACTTATATATGTACAAAATGATGCTTTTATTGCGTGCTATAGTCAGAATGTGTGATCCTGTTGTGGATGCTCTCTTCCCATATCAACGCGCTGAAACACGGCAACTAAACCCAAAGAATGCACAATGTTTTATTATTATAATTTTCTCATTAGAATGTTATATACACGACATTTCCAATCATAGTTATTAATGTTGTGCAGTGCTGTTTGAGCTGCGTGCGCTGAGCTAATGACGATCACCGGTAAACTGAAGCGCTTTTTTAACTTAACCAAACGCATTCTATACGAGATAAATCAGATATACTTCAAATAAACACAATATTACAACGTACAATTGCACAAATGGCTGCAAACGAACAGCGCGCATCTGGAGTGTCTCTGAAGGAAATAATGCATTATTTATCGGCTTTAAGATATCGTCCAAATTTTCTTATCAGGCCGATACCGATAACAGAAAAAAATTTGCATTTATCGGCCGATACCAACATGGTGGCCGATATATCGTGCATCCCTACTTTGCAATATCACTGATATAGACATGTCCAATATTTTCACTGTAAGTAAAAGTGGGTGTAGCATGTTTTCTTTAGGGTGGGATGTCTTTGTAGTAATAATCAACACTTGAAAGTTGCAGGAAGGCATATTTAAAAACCGCTGTTCTACCCCAGAAAACCCCCACCCCCCCCCCCACCCCACCCCCACAAGTAAAAAAAGACGTGTTTCTTGTATAACGATAAATGCTTGTCATGACAATAACAATCAAAGTCAAGATTTAAATATGCTGACTGTTGGTTATGAATCGCTGTCATTATTTTGGCGCCTTCCTTCTTGAGGAGTAATTTGTTTATAGAGTATACAGTGGGGAAAAAAGTATTTAGTCAGCCACAAATTGTTCAAGTTCTCCCACTTAAAAAGATGAGGCCTGTAATTTTTATCATAGGTATACCTCAACTATGAGAAAAAATGAGAAAAAAAAATCCAGAAATCACATTGTAGATTTTTTAAAAGAATTAATTGGTAAATTCCTCGGTAAAATAAGTATTTGGTCACCTACAAACAAGCAAGATTTCTGGCTCTCACAGACCTTTAACTTCTTCTTTAAGAGGCTCCTCTGTCCTCCACTCGTTACCTGTATTAATGGCATCTGTTTGAACTCGTTATCAGTATAAAAGACACCTGTCCACAACCTCAAACAGTCACACTCCAAACTCCACCATGGCCAAGACAAAAGAGCTGTCAAAGGACACCAGAAACAAATTGTAGACCTGCACCAGGCTGGGAAGACTGAATCTGCAATAGGTAAGCTGCTTGGTGTGAAGAAATCAACTGTGGTAGCAATTATTAGAAAATGGAAGACATACAAGACCACTGATAATCTCCCTCGATCTGGGGCTCCACGCAAGATCTCAAAAATCCCAGAACCACACGGGAGGACCTAGTGAATGACCTGCAGAGAGCTGGGACCAAAGTAACAAAGGCTACCATCAGTAACACACTGCGCCGCCAGGGACTCAAATCCTGCAGTGCCAGACGTGTCCCCCTGCTTAAGCCAGTACATGTCCAGGCCCGTCTGAAGTTTGCTAGAGAGCATTTGGATGATCCAGAAGAGGATTGGGAGAATGTCATATGGTCACATGAAACCAAAATAGAACTTTTTGGTAAAAACTCAAACTTGTCGTGTTTGGAGGATAAAGAATGCTGAGTTGCATCCAAAGATCACCATACCTACTGTGAAGCATGGGGGTGGAAACATCATGCTTTGGGGCTGTTTTTCTGCAAAGGGACCAGGACGACTGATCCGTGTAAACGAAAGAATGAATGGGGCCATGTTTCGTGAGATTTTGAGTGAAAACCTCCTTCCATCAGCAGGGCATTGAAGATGAAACGTGGCTGGGTCTTTCAGCATGACAATGATCCCAAACATGATCCCGGGCAACGAAGGAGTGGCTTCATAAGAAGCATTTCAAGGTCCTGGAGTGGCCTAGCCAGTCTCCAGATCGCAACCCCATAGAAAATCTTTGGAGGGAGTTGGAAATCCGTGTTGCCCAGCGACAGCCCCAAAACATTACTGCTCTAGAGGAGATCTGCATGTAGGAATGGGCCAAAATACCAGCAACAGTGTGTGAAATCCTTGTGAAGACTTACAGAAAACGTTTGACGTCTGTCATTGCCAACAAAGTGTATATATCAAAGTATTGAGATTAAATTTTGTTATTGACCAAATACTTATTTTCCACCATAATTTGCAATAAATTCTTTAAAAATCCTACAATGTGATTTTCTGGATTTTTTTTTCTCATTTTTGTCTCTCATAGTTGAGGTATACAAATTACAGGCCTCTCTCATCTTTTTAAGTGGGAGAACTTGCACAATTGGTGGCTGACTAAATACTTTTTTTCCCCACTGTTTTATGTCCCACGATTTTAAAGAGCCTTGTGAGAGGTGCCGAACATGTCTCTGTTAACATATTCCCTTGTGATTAAATGCGATTATCCTTTGTCTACACTGTTAAGTATCAGGGCCTCTGGCCACTTGAGGGAGAGCTAATTGGGTTCTGGACACTGGGCTGTGGTATAACGCCTAAGAACAAATGATAACTAGCCACATGTCCTTTTTTTAGCTTAAGACATGACAGAAATTAAAGGGGTCATGAACTGCCTTTTTATTATTTTGTACTGTACTCTATAGTCCACTTATAATGTTATAAAGATGTTAACATAAAAAAAATGTATCCTCCCTCATCAGAACGCTCTGTTTGAATAGGTGTAGCGGATTGTAGACTCTGAAGTAAACACCCACTACTTTGATTGGCTAACAGTTGTGTATGTTTAACACCCTACGTCCTACACAGATGGACGCCGCTGTGATTTAGGTAAAAAAACGCATAAATACTCAGCACATATAAACAATCTGTAATAACAGACAAAAGCAATAGTGAAACACAATATTCACACTGTGTATCGACTTACTATAGTCGAATATCCATAGAGTCCGCACACAGCATCGTCTTTTAGTTTCAATCTTTCTGAATATCATGCGTGCTTTGTTTGTAAATGAATCCGCGGTAAAATGAAGTGCACAAAGGACCAAGTTCTTACTGACGCGTTCTGGTTCATGCCCTCTTTCCTAATGTTCGGATCAGGAGGAATGCAATGCAAAAAACTGTGCACTGAACGCATCTTCTTGTCTTCGGAGTCATCTTTATCATTTCATTTCTGCATAGACCTGCATTTGCCCCTCTCGTTATTTACGCTACATGTGCGAATCGGTGGGCGGGGCTAAACAGGCAGTGATGTAGAAGCAGGCGTTGATCATCTTCTGCGGAGGCTGTGTTTAGCCACACTATTACGTCATAAAGTGGCACATTCCACAACCTGTTGTTTTGGCAAATGGGCTTCCGTCTAACAAGAAAGTTTTGAGTTGTGAAACTTACAGAATGTTTTTATAGTACAATGACCTCTTATATGTCAATATATCAAGGGAATTTTGATTTCTCGGTTCATGACCCCTTTAAAGAAAACAATCAGTGAGTCGCCACAGCTCAGTTAAGACTCACTGACAGGCTAACTTCGTATTTGAGCTCTGATTTTTACAGCATTGATAAATGTCAGGAGTGAGAAAACAGGCTAAACTGGCTAGAAAATTAAAAAGACTGGTATTTTCATTTTGGTACGCTCTACTGGTGCATGTCTGCAGCCAAAACATAGAAAGTTGAAGCACAGGCTTGAAAAATTACATTCTTGAAATGTAAACCTAGTGTAGGCGTTGCATTATACACTACTGTTTGGGGTTTGTAATTGTTTGAATGCTTTGAAAGAAGTCTCTTTTGCTCAGGCAAACTTGCATTTATTTGACCAAAAAAAAACAGTAATACAGCAATATTGTGAAATATTATTACAATAACTTTTTTTTTTATTTGAATACATTTTTAAAATGTAATTTATTCCTTTGATGCAAAGCTGCATTTTCAGCAGCCATTACTTCAGTCACATGATCCTTCAGAAATAATTATAATTCAATTAAATTACTAACAGGTCCAGTCTCTATATTTTCTTCCCAGCGGAGGTGTGGACAATACTTGTTTGGAGTACTTATAAATTTCCAGCTGGGCTTCAGTTGTAATTTGCGAAAGAAAATATCCTAAACAATCAAAATAGTCAGTAAAGATGAGAACTTTGGGCCCTTAGAGCCAAAGAAGTGGTGTTTTTGTTTTCTACAAAAAAAAGGGGTTTAATACTTCATCAGTTGAACCCAATGGGATATGAAAAAAAAATGTTATGTGAAGAATAAAAGAAACGGATATGTTGGAAAAAAAAAAAAATCACAAACCTGGTAGACAGAATTTTTTTCTTTGCATTCTCATTTTCTGCAGTTTTTAATGAAAGTATTATCTAATGGCGCTTTTCCATTGCGTGGTACGACTCTGCTCGGCACGGCACGGTTTGGCTCGGCTCAGTTTGCGTTTCTACTGCAGTTTAGTACCGCTTTAGAGTGGGTGGGATTATTCACATGTCGTTATAGTTGCGTACCGTGCCATACCATGCAGTGGAAAAGCGCCATAACTTGCTGCTCACCATGTTTCAGCTACTGTAGCTCTTAATGTGGTGCTTTATGTATTTAGCAGGAGAGAAAAGCAATGCGCACAGAGCAGAAAAGACTTGAAGTGTGTTTATCTCTAGATAAAAAATTTGCTTAAGAAAAATCGTTACTGCTGTCATTATGTCTAGTCTGGTTGAAACTAAGCTGGGCTCCAGAACCGGACTGCAGTACGCTATTTGAAGAACCCTGTAATATGCTGATTTGCTGCTAAAAAAAATTAACCTTTCTTATTATTATCAGTGTTGAAAACAGTTGTGATGCTTAATATTATTGTGAAAACCATACTTTTTTTTTAAGGAATTCTTCAAATAGAAAATTCAAAAGAACAGCATTTATTTGAAATAGATATTTTTGGTAACCATGTACAAGTCTTTGTCACTTTCTTTAAAACCTTCCTGACCCCCCAAACGTTTGAACAGTAGTGTAAATCTAAGCTGAACTAAATTAGAGTAATCATTTAAAAAAGAATAATTAATTTGTAAAAACAAGCATAGAGGAATGACACATCCTCATATTCTGTGATGTAGGATTTAATATTTATTTCTGAAAACTGGTTAAGATAAGAGGTTAACTTTTTTGATAAATAGTTCAATATCATTTATTATATTAAGCCTATAGATTTTGCCATGAAAATAGCCATGAAAGATGGCATAGCCTTAAATCACAGATGAACAAAAATATGTATATTGCAATTTAATTATATAAAATATGCTGCACATAAATTTGCTTGTTTAAATAAAACTTGCATTACATATTTGAAAATGGGCTAATGGACACAGTTCGTCAAAATGGCAATGAATCTTCTGATTCACGGAATAGTTTTTTCTTACTTTTCTACCACTTTCTCTTTCTTTTTTGCTGCTATCTCTCCTTCCTCTTTCGCTGTTCTCTGTATTTTCTGTTTTGTTGTCTCTACACTTTAATGAGGTAGCTGATAGGGGTGTCTAGCAGTGCAGGTTGTTGCACCTCCTCTTTCTCCTGAGTGGTCAGCCCTTATTTGCCCATGTGAGAGGCTTACGGTGTCACTGAGCTCCAGCCACATGCCTTGCATACCAGCAGATTCTCTACACACAGTTGTTAGGCATACCCCACGTTTTTCAGCCCCGGGGAACGGATTGCTCGCATTCACAGAGAAGCTCGATCGAGGGCCAAAGCGACAGATGCTCCTTTACCCTGTTCTTGAGATGTCGAGTCTACGGTCCGTGAACATGTTGTGCAGTGACTCTATTCTGGGCTTACAAATTTAATTGGGGGAAGGGAGAATAGAAATGAGTGTTGCATTGCATTGCGTCATGCCAAGAAACAGAATGAAGCTGAATACAATTTTTGCAGTTGTCAAATGTACTTGCAGGTGTGATTCCAAGATGACATGCATATACAGTATAGCAAAGTAAACGGCACACACATAAATATACTGTATGTATGAGACAATCACTCCTTACAGCATACTGTTTCCAATGGCTTCTTCACCCTTCCTTTTTTCCCTGAATTTATGTAAAGTCTAATATACTTTAAGCCAATAAATAGCTTAACAATATTACATAATGTATGATGGGAGTTGCCCAATTACATACAATTTGTCACAATTATTTCTATAGGTGTTGGTCACCACTATGACGACATATCCTTTGTATTCTTCACAAAACCGCCTGCATTTGACTGGATGTTAGTGACAATGCACAAACAAAAGAAAAATCTTGACCTGCCAGTTTGGCCCCTCCATAGGTGTGGTCACCGTTTCAACCAAAATCCCCTAGAGCTCTCGGACTTTCAGTAAAAATGGTTTAATCCTTCAGAGACCTGGCTATAAATGTAGGAGGACACAAACAGATACTCAATCTGTGTGGGCATGTTGAGATTTGGGGTTTCAAGATAAAATGGTGACTTTCTGCCCTAGGAAATACACTTAGCACGTCAGAGGTGGCATCACCCTAATTTAGCAATCGCTTAGCTTAGCCTAAGGTGAGCCACAGCCGAGATTATACACATTTCATGTTTTTGCCCCAACAGTAAAGACTATTTCAAATAATTGCTGTTCTTTTGAACTTTCTATTCAATCCTGAAAAAAAGTGTCCGGGAAAAAAACCAAAAAACAAAAATTTTAAGCAGCAATCTTTTCAACATTGATAATAATAATAATAATAATAACATTGATAAATGCTGTTCTTTTGAGCTTTATATTCATCAAAGAAAAAAATATTAAAGGGATGGTTGATTGTGATTTCACTTTTTTTAACGTTAGTTAGTGTGTAATGTTGCTGTTTGAGCATAAACAATATCTGCAAAGTTACCAAGCTGAACGTTCAATGCAAACGGAGATATCGTCTTTTAAAATTCTGGCAGTTTAATGCCTACAATAACGGCTAGTAGGGACTACAACAAGTTACTTCCCGGGTTCGTGTCGTCACAAACCCAGATAAACCCCGCCCTCGGGAAAAGGCAGCAAAGGGGGCGAGGCCATGCTGCGCTGCTTTAGAGAAGAGGAAGAGAAAACTAGAGGTGCACGTAAAAATCTATTCATATATGAATCGCGATTCTGTCTTCTAACATTTCTAATAGAATCACAAGTTTCAAAATCAATGTTCTAAAGCAGCGGCTCTTAATACTGTTCCTCAGGCCCTCTGCTCTGCACACGCTCTGCTCTCTCTCTCTCTCTCTCTCTCGCTCTCTCTCTCTCTCTCATTCAGCTCAGCTCCAACAATGAACTGTTACAATTATACACTTATTTTCACATAGCTATGAGAAGAGTTAAACATGCAGTTGCCGTACTGTATTAAAGCTTTAATCAGGATAAAACCGTATATTAAAAGCTAACATAAGTAGTAGCATTTACAAATAACAGCATATCTAAAAGTATGAGACAACAACAAACAAAAAAACATAGAAGCTGTGCTTGCACAGGTTCTGCACTATCCTCTTCAATAATATCCTCTGCTCAATAATATCGGGCTCAAACTGATAAGCGATATTAACGACGCCGTTGTTTACAATACAACCGGAGCACATGCCGCTGAGGTGAGGGGCGGGACGTTTAGACGTGTACTATAGGCGGTTTAGCCAATCATAACACACTGGGCTAGCTAACCAATCAGAGCCCATCGCCTATTTCTGAGGGCGGGGCTTCATAAAAACAGGAAAAGATCAGCCCTTTTCTCAGAGAAGGGACAGAGCGGTGTGAAATAAAGGTAAATTGTGAAAAATAATGTTTTTTTTTTTTTAAAAACGAAGCATTAACACATATTAGACTGCACCCCATAAACACAATCAAGCCTAGAAAAAAAAAACGTGAACCACCCCTTTAAGCAGTGTAACTCTGATTATACAGCTTCAGCTTTTGAGTTTAAGATAGAATTTTTTGAGCAGCAAATTAGCATATTAGAATGATTTCTGAAGGATCAAATGACACTAAAGACTGGAGTAATGACTGCTGGAAATTCAGCTTTGTCATCACAGATGGTTGATTTTAATTTAGATTTTTTAGAATAACTTTGCATGGGATAATTTTGCAGAGCCGTTGGTCTTTCTGTTTTCACCGATAGATAGTTTGCAGAATGAGTGAATGCAGATGCACTTATATTTGTGTTTTTGTCCAGGTTTAGGCAGTTGCAGCTGAGTTCAGACAGCAGGGTGGCAGAACTGCTTAACCAGGTGAAGCTGAAAAAGTTTGAGTTGGAGCGTTCCCAGATGGTCCAGGAGGAGATGGCCAGGAACCTCAGCCTTTGTCAAATTGAGTGTGAGAAACACCAGAAAAAACTGGAGGCAAGACACTTTAAAATAAAATCCTTATGGCAAAGATGCCATGCACATGAAACCTGAACAAAGTGATTTCCTTTAGCCTCATTGCAAGTTGAAACCTGTTAATTGCCTAAAGGATTACTTCACCATTCTGTCATCATTTACAGCAACTTCATGGCATCTCCAACCTGCATGACTTAGATTTTTCCAAGGAACACAAAAACAGAAATATTTAATTTACTGTCCGCTTTTTACCATATGATGAAATAAATAGGACAAGCTCCTTTTTAAAAAAAAATTTATATTATGAAATCCATGAATTTTTGAAAATCTTACATGACATTTTTGATACATTACATTATTATTACTATTATCGGCTTTTCCGTTTATCACGTCGTTTTCCAAAAAAACCATTTTTTTCTTTTCTTTGTTTTTCCAATTTTATTTTCACTCCCGGGTCAAAACACCACATCACATCTTTTCCCCAATTTTACATACTGGTGCAGTGCACAAGTTTTCCATACGTATGATTTGCATGAGGAGCAAAACTAAATTTAAAGGGGTCATATGATGCTTTTTTAAAGATCATTATTTTGTGTATTTGGTGTAACAGAATATGTTGACATGCTTTAATGTTCAAAAAACACATTATTTTTCAAATACTGTACATTATTGTAGGTCCTCTATGCCCCGCCTCTCTCAAACACTTCGTTTTCTACAAAGTCCCTCCTTCCGACAAGCGCAGTCTGCTCTGATTGGCCAGCTGACCCAGTGCATAGTGATTGGCCGAACATAGGCCGCAAAGCACTCTTCAGAATGTACCCCCTTACCATAATCGCGAGCTTCATCGTTCAAAATAAATGTAAAGACAGAGCCCGAAAGGGGAACAGAGTCGCGTGACAGACACAGTGATGAATACGTGTTTGCATTACACAAGCCACGGTTAAGACAGCTGACTCCACTGTGATGTGTCTCGCTCTCCGTGTGTCGTTGTGCACACACACACACTCGATGCGCAAAACTCCACATTTGAACAGTCAATAGCAAATACTTAAACTAATAACAAAACATTAGCTGATTCAGAAGCACCAGATTGTTATAGCAAGTCAGAATTACCTCCTCTCCTAGGTTCACGAACGGTCGTCCATAAAATGCATTGCTAAGTAATGTTGTAAGTAATCTTAAAGATTCCTAAAATGCATCTACTTTCGGAAGGCCAAAAAAAGTGCTTTTGCTTTCGCCTAGAAACACAGCGTCTCCCTGACATGCTGCTTAAACACTACTGCTGTTCCTGAAACCCCGTCTTCTTTTTTTGTGTGCACATTTGGGCGGCATTATGCAATATTTCCACATAGTGAGGTAGATATGTGGGGGTGTGTTAGAACGGGCTGTTTTAGGTGGGTGTGGCAGAGTCTTAACTTTGATCAAGAGTATTTCTTTGGTTTTGAGACTTTAGTTTTTGTAACTTCAGGGATCTTATCTATGCACAATCAGCTTGTAATACTCCAAAGAGAAAGGAAAACTTGAAATCGCATCATATGACCCCTTTAAGTTAAGCCATTAACTTACATTAACATAGACTACTTTAATGGTGTGTTTTTGTTTGTCATTGTGGATCCCAGTTGACAGGGCAATACATTCTTCAATGGGGCAGTACTTTCTCCTCCAGTGCTCTTCTGAGAAAAGAAAGTCTTTAGAATAACATGAGGATAAGTGATGATAGACTTGTCATTTGTGGGTGATCAGTTCATTAATCATTAGCTTTGTTAGGTTTAAATTTGAATATATAATTCTTGTAATGAGCGTCACACTGAATCTCAAATCATTTAGACATCAGACAAGGGTTGAACCCCATACCAGCCTCCTAAAACAAGGATTGCACATATTTGTCAGTATCGTAAAAACCTATTTGAACATGATGTTATGACACCACCTTTGTTACTCAGTTTCTGTTGTTATATCGTTGTCCCTCTCTTGATGTGCTTATGCAGGTTCTAACAAAAGAGTTTTATGGGCTACAAACATCATCACAGAAACGTATCACTGAATTGCAAGCCCAGAATTCTGAACAGCAAGCTCGACTGGAGACATATGAGCGGTTGGAAAAGGAGCTGGACGATGTTACCATGCAGGCTGCAGAGAGTAAGACCAGAGACTGATTCAGTCATTTCAATTGAAGACCAAAGATAAGATAAGACCAGCACATCAGCAAGGTTGCACGCTGCAATTTAAGAGTCTGTTAGGCCAAATCTTCCTTAAATTCTTACCCGAGGGTTTTATTTCTGCATATATGATTCTGTAGATTTAAGGATGTCAATGCTGTGGTAAAATCTGTGATGATGATGAGGAGTTGTTTTTGACTACTCGTGAAACAGTTGTGCTGCAAAAAGCACATGTGAGCAATGCAAAAACAGTTTAATACTATAATCAGTCCCATCATCATGTCAACATTTAAAACATGTTAAATACGCTGCATGTTTGTTTTTCCACTGATTTACATGTTCAGAATGCCATACTCAATCAGACCTGAAGACTGTTTAACAAAACGGCCTCAGGGCTTGTCCTTAAACAACCTTCTTCTAAACGTCAGTGAATATGCTGACACTGAGCTGAGGTGATGCAAAAGGCTGGCCTAGCCAGGTTTTAAAATCCCTCAGGTTAACAACTGTTTTTTAACCTCATCAAGTTAATAACAGGTTTTTAACTTCATCAAATCTGCATAGATCAAACATGAGAAAGAATGCCTAGTACAAAGAATGCAGGTTGATACTGGATGCAATCCCTTGAAAGTGCATTAAAATATAATTTATACATACAATGGGCCTCATTCATGAAACATTCGTAAATATAGGAGTAAATTCTGAGTAATCTGCGCGTACGAACCTTCCCGAAAACTCTCCTCCGAATTCACAAACACTTCGTACACATCAGATTTGATAGTTAAACATGCGTATGTTAATTAATTCCAATCATTCGTAAATAGGGCGCTCGTGCACGCTCATTCACAATTAGCATAATGCCCGCCTATGAATTACAGCTACGTAAATTGTGTGTCCAGGAACGCAGTGGAATATTCTGGTCTACTTTCTCATGTTTGGCTCCAGTATATTGCATAAATGCAAAAACCCAACACCACCAGCTGGTTTCTAGCTGAGAGTTGCTTTGGTTGCTATGATTTGAAATATCCACGGCAGTAACTATCCTAGTATCCTCATTTTGAAGAATAGTACTGTATAAAAAATGCATAACCAGCATATTAACTTCTCTATTGTTTGTTCAGATGTTTGCTACACTAGGATGAATTGGTCGGTGTAGTATTTGGTCCCGCCCCTCCTCCTTGATTGGGCGTCTGGGTAAAAGTGACAGTGACAATAGGCCGCGTTTTACCAGCAAGTTTATCAACTCGCAGCTACAAGAAAAAAAAAAAACGTAGCAAACTAACTTATAAAATATAATGGCATGCATCAATTCAAGCCCCTCCACACGGCGACCAGTAGCTGTATACGCATACATTTTGCATCGTATAGGCGTTTCGTCCACACAGCGTTTTGGGAGAGTGAAACCGATATTTTTTTAAACTGGGTCCCAGAGTGGATAAATCTGAAAACGCCGCCCTTGTGTTTTCGTGTGGACAGCGAATCCTTATATTTTCTGAAACGATGACGTCATCAGTCCACGTCTCAGCCCTAGTCAGACACCGCTATGTCACGTAACGGCAACAAAAACATGAACAAATACTGAACGATTGTCTTTTTATTAACTTACATTAACACAGATTAATAAATGTATATCATTCCATGTTCGTGTGTATACCGCGCGCAAGGTTTATGCGAATAGTACAAGTCTTCTCCGTTTTTAGTGTATCTCTGTGGCAGAATTACAGGGCCACATACTGGTCTGGCATGTATACTACATCGTTTTGTGACGGTTTCGTGGTTTTGTGTGGACGCAGATATTTCTTGAGACGAGGAACAAAAAAGATCGGATAGGGAAAGCTCTGGCTTCGTGTGGACGTAGCCTCAGTGTCATCAGTTTGCCAAAATGAACACAGAAGAACGTTTTACGCACCATTTATACTTGGTAGGGAGCAGGTGTAAATTTCTTTCGTATCAACTAACATTTTGAAAATACGAACATTTTCATGAATTTGAAAGTTTACGTCAGAACGGCTTTACGGACGATTTACACAAATTTGTTTTGCTCGTGTTTCATGAATGAGGCTCAATGACTTGAATATACATCCTCTCTGATGAACCTGTTTTTAATTTCTGAATTAAGTTTAATTTTGATATTTGGACCATAGCGTAAAAAGTATATCAGGGTCTGTAAATATATTATATATATACCAGTATATATTAATCATCATTATTAATTTTTAAAGTAGTGAAGCAGTTTGCTGATATTATTATGAAGTCAATGAATTAGGAAGATAACCTTTCATTTTAATAACCTGTTTATGTCATTGAAAATTTCTTTCAGTTGTTTAATTTGTATTTGGAAGCTGCATTAGGTGTAAAAGTTTTTAAAAACCATTTGAAACCAACATACATTTCTAGAAACTTGCCAAACGATTTGTCCTTTTTATTTTATTTTGGTCATTCTTATTTGTTATTGGCCCTAATGTTCTTGTCCAGTTGCTTGTAAAAACTTTCTATTGAGGCCTCATTCTTTCTTTTATCTGTTTAAACACCACTTCAACATTCTTCACTCATAAACTTTTCTACACCGTATGTATTGTAAGAAGATAGAAAACTGTTTGTAGTCCTATATTAGATATTCAGTCCCTTCTGGCCATGATACTAGCCGGGTGGTCTAGACATGCTTGCTCTTAAACATACTTTTTCCTCCTTTTTTTGTAGTGGAAAATGAAGATGAGGCAGAGAGGGTACTGTTTTCATATGGTTATGGTGCCAACATTCCAACAACTGCCAAGAGAAGACTGAAACAAAGGTGAAGTCTGAGGAGTTCATTTGTCTTTGAAAACCAGAAGCTCATCTTTGTGTTTACTGACTGTTTTCATGTCTGCGTGACTCTAATCATAGGTTTCTGAATGTGTGTGTGTGTGTGTAGTGTTCACTTGGCACGCAGGGTTCTGCAGCTGGAGAAACAGAACACACTGCTTAGGAGAGACCTGGAAAGACAGACGACGCACAGCAGTCAGATCTCTGAAGAGGTGCTGTGATTTCACTCTTTTGACAAGAATGCAGAAACACACACATAGTACCATAGTACCTTTCTTTCTTTCTTTCTTTTTTCTTTCTTTCTTTTTCACATGGCCTCCAAAAGCAAGTGCTACAAAAGCAAGGGCAAACCTGATGCAGAAGCAGCAGTCAGTCACATATATTTTGCAATTCATCCATCCATACATGCATCCCCCATGCTCATGTTGTTCCAAACTCATTACACTTTTTTTCTGATGAACATAAAAAGAGGGGAAAAAAATTTATACTGCGTTGGTCCTTTTATGCAAGATTGAAAGGGAACTAAAGCTTTCAAGCTTAAAAAAGGACAAAAAACCCAATAAAAGTATCAGAAATGTTGTCCATATGCCTGGTTTTCTTTGGCGTGTTCATGAGAAAAGCAGTCTGTAGAAGAAGTAGAGGGATGATTTAGTGATTTGTGAATCAGTTGTTTATTTTAAACAGGATGTTTTAAGTCATTATGTTCATTTAGTTCACAAAACTGATTTGTTCATGAATATGACTAATCTGGTTACTCAATGATCCATTCATAATAGCTCACTGGAAGGGAAGATTATCTTGAATTTCTGTTTCTCACACAAAAATATGATAAAATATTGTGTACAGTTCTTGAAATTTCTCCTTTTGCATTGCATGGAAGAAAAAAAAAATCATGCATTTGGAACAACATGAGAGTGAGTAAATTATAACATCATTTTCATTTCATTTCAAAGAAAATCTGAAAGCTAGTATGCCCCGAACAGGTTGTTTTTAAAACTGCCTATAGCATTGTAAACTGTGGTACACAAAGTGTGTTCTAATCCTAGCTGCCTTTCAGTTTTCTGTTTCATTCAAAATCTGTTCTATTTGTTCTATTCTAAATATTAAAGCAGTTAGATATAAGTAGGCCTGTCACAATACCATCTTTTTGTTGTGCGATATATTGCCTCAGAAATAATTGCGATAAGCGATATTATTGTAATTTTAAAGACCATTTTATGCCACTGAATATATAATCATAATGTAACAGCATAATAATGCAAGAAGGCCTACACACTTCCAAATGACAACAAACTTTTAATTTTTTAAGAATATTTAGATCATGGAACTTAAGTATCAAAATTTTAGATACCTAAAAAACTGAATAAATATTAAATAAACATTTTCTAACAAAAAGTGCAAAGTAACAAGTAGAAAAAAAGAAAAATGCGCAAAGAATTTTCCCCTGATCTTCTTTTCTCTGTAAATTAAGGGTGCACACTATTACTGAAAAACAATCCCTGCTTAGCAGTCAGATGTCCGTATGCACAAAGGCACAGATCCCTAGACAAGACCATATCTGCAAATGAAACTTTGTTTGTAGAAGCATTTTTTAAATTTGAACTAGCACCTCATGACTACACCACGTTATTTACAAGAAGCTGCAAAAGACACGGGCGCAAGTGGAATGCAAAAAACATGGTGACATAAATTTTTATGTAAGGATAATGTGCAATATATTGCATCACCATAAATTGAGGTCATGTACATATATTGCACGATAAGTCGATATATTTATTATTACGACAGGCATAGATATAAGACAGAGAATCACATTTACATTTAACTCGCCGCAATGTCTATTTCTAATTTGTCCCCTCTTTAAATCATCATTGTGTTATGTTTGCTTTTACAGATATTCAGTAACTTCAGCAGCATTTTTGTTAGTTCAGAAGGTCAGTTGTGTGGTTTCAAATATAGCAGAAAGTACTGCAGACTGTAACAAAAACATTCAAGGATCAGCTTTCATCTAAAATAGTGCTTTGGAAAGTCCAGCTTCATGCTTTACATGCATTTATTCTAATCTAACTGTGATAAAGATTAGAGCTGTAGGCAGTTTGCAAGACCCCCACCCCCAAAAAACTAAAATAAAAATGCTTTTAATGTTGACGGTTACATTTTAGATGGTGTCACCTATTTTGTCCCTCTTGAATATGCCTTAAAAGTGCAATCAGATCTCTATAAAGTGATATAAAGTAGTTATGAATATGAAGTATAATATAAAGAGATTCATAAGTAGTCATTCCCTTTAAAATTACATGCAAATCATCACTGGTGAGTCAGTATTATGTCAAAATGTGGACGTTGAAACAAAAATAACACTCCAAGCAACAGAAGGTAATTAAAAAAAAATGCTGTGAATTACTGCTGCATATGCTAAATACCGACTTGAGTGATTATGCAAACGATTATTTAGTCTTTAATTACTGTACATAAGTTTTTACTTATCTTTTTGTGATCAAAATAAAAATGTAATATTTTGTGGTTTAATAGTATAAAAGAATAAAACATGAAAACCTCAAAAGAAGAAAATGTATAATTTTTTTTTATTCCATGGTTTGTCTGAATACTCGATTATGATTGGCTGGCAGGTATGCATTAAAACCGTTTAATGCACAGGTAGTTTTCACCATTCTATATTAATGTGCTGCTTTAACTGACACACACACACACACACAAGCACACACACCACTCGCACAGAGAGAGAGCGATCAGAGATCCCACTGCGCGCACACAGAAACGTTCAGGAGCACAGAAACTTGTTGTCAGCGCTGCCCCGTGACTTTTATTAATAAAACCACTTAGATACTGGATCACTGCATTACATTCCTCAGCAACGAGGAGGTAAAATCTCTGTTTAAGTAACTAAACCCACAAATTGTTTGCAGAGAGAGATGCACATATGCATCTTTCTCTCTCGATCAAATTTTCGATAATTAATTCAAATAAATGCTATAATTCATTCAAATAAATGTGATCTAACTGCACTATTTAATCTCTGTGTCTGATTTCAAGCGGGCAGAATGCTAGAGCTAACGAGCAGTAACTGACAAAAATAACCATAATTTCTACCCATTCGGTCAAATATTGCTCTGCAAAGAGCAATACTAGTTTTAACTTGTCTATAACTTGGCAAATGACCATGGAATAAGTGGGATAATCAAAGGATTGCCGTGCATTAAAGAATTTTAAATGCACTTCATGGAGGCAACCAGGTTGGAGGTTCTTTGCCTCCATGTCGTCAATTTAAAATAATTTAAAGGGGTCATATGCTAAAAAGAACATTATTTTGTGTAATGAAATGTGTTTATGCAGTTTAAGGTAAAAAAAAAACACATTATTTTCCACATACTGTACATTATTGTTTCTCCTCTGTGCCCCGCCTTTCTGAAACGTGTCGATTTTTACAAAGCTCATCGGTCTGAAAAAGGTGTGCTCTGATTGGCCAGCTATCAAGCGTGTGACGGAAATGTTACGACCCTACCATACTGTGATGATGCCCTGTCCGGCCGGAATGACGAGACATAAACATTAAAACCCATTGTAAACGAGGCGTTTGTTGCATCCAGTGGGACATAATTATGGATTATAATTACTTATACTGTCTTTTAAATGATTATACTATTCTTTTTTTTACGCGTTGCGTTGTATCGCCGCTTAAACATAAAACCATGTCTGCATTTGTGATCGGAGAAATGACAAACAACAAGCCCTACTATACACTGCCCAAAAAACTTGCTTTAAATATAAAAAACGTACTTACAGTCTTACAGCCGGCATTGTAGTCTACTCTCCCAGAATCAGGAAACGGTCCTCCATAAAATGTGCTGCATACATCTGAATATTTGGTTTGAACTGTTTTGGAACAGTGTTGTAATACAACTTAAGCACTGATTTCTAGTTTGTGTCCATTTTTGGAAGGCCAAACTAATTAGTTTCGCTTTCACAACGAATCACAGCGTCACACATTGCGGCCTAGAGTGAGCAGAGGCCGGGTGATAAAGTGAGGAACGGCCGGAGGCTAGAGTGAGCAGAGGCCGGGGGATTCGACGAATGTGTGTCCAGCGGGCTTGCGGCAACCACATGTGACGACTCCGGGCTGGACTCCGCTTCGTCCACGGTGAAAGCCGATCCGGCGATCCACAGCGCAAAGTTGTAGTATTTCCTCAGCAACCAGCACGGATCAGCTCTAGGCATGACAAGCAGATATCGTCCTCTTTTAGAAGGCCAAACAAAGTAGTTTCGCTTTCACAACGAATCACACAGTGCCTTCACAACATGGCGGCAGCAACAATACTACAGCGAGAATAAAAGTTATGCCTTCTTTCTTTGCGTGAACATTTGGGCGGCGTTATGCAAATCTTCCCACATAGTGACGTAGGTATGTGGGGGGGTGTTAGAACGAGCCGTTTTAGGTAGGCGTGGCTGACTCTTAACTTTTATAAAGAATATCTCTTTGGATTTGAGACTTTAGTCTTTGCAACTTTACAGATCTTCTTTATGCAGCAAGAGCTTGTAACACTCCAAAGAGAAAGGAAAAATTTAAATCGCATCATATGACCCCTTTAATGCACGGCAAACCGTTGATTATCCATAGACACTGTATACTAAATAACACTTTGTGAATGTATTTTTAAAATGTACAGAAGCTCCTAAAAAGTCCAATCCTGGCATTTTTGAGCTGTTGGTCATCAATTAGAACATGTAATTGGTTTCAGTAGGTGATTTATTACTCAGATAGAATATAGCCCATGATAAAGGAAGTGATTAGTGAGTAGTCATCAATGTATGTTACTTGTGATAACATGCATAGTATTAACTGGAACATAAGTTAACAACAGGCTCACTGTGATAGCAGAATCATTTGTCTTGTCTTGGTTTCAGACTAACCCAAGCCCACAGATTAGATTGTAACAAGGACTCTCCTTCCTAATTGTTGTTCAGTCTAAGTCTACAATCAAAACATAGCATGTTAAAAAAATGCAACCAAGATGTCCCATGTACTTCAAACTGCACTGTTTACAATGGAAAACACTAGGAAGACCCTTCAGTAGATCTTACGGAATCACTTTATCATTACTTCATTTTCACTGATTATTAGATCATTACTATTAGATACAGTGATCCATAATTGAATTTATTTGTTCATTTATCTATACATTTAACAATTTACCCTGTTAACATTTATACAGCTACAACATAAAAGAAATCAAATCACAAGAACTGAAAAATACACGACTAAAAGGGAGCAACAGAGAACCCCCCAAAAATGACTTTTTAGAGCTTTTTAGAGAGATACAGCTGTTAAATTATGAAATTCACATTCTTATTCCCATTTTATTACAATACATTTTTTGACAGTTAGTAATAAAATTACCGTAAGTTTTAGGATGTGACACACTGCCTGTGGTTAAAGTAACCCAGAAGACAGGTCTCTGGTACTTGGAAAGACAGTTTGAATTTTGGATATTGCATATCTCTTGCCAAAAATCTATGTATTTGAAGGCAGAGCTAAGTAAAATGTAAAGGTTTCCCCAGCTTGCCATTTTTAAAGCTGAGGGATGAAATGCTGGTGGTAAATTTGTGCAGTCTGAATGGTGTTAAATTAGGCTGGTGCAGGAAGTAAAATGTAATTAATTTAATTAATCTAATTGTCTCATTAATCTGACACACCCTTACTTCACCAAGCATTGCACTGAGCATTCTTCTGACATTAGAGCCATGTCAGAAGAACCCATGTGAAAGCTATGAATGCTGTGTTTGCATTCTGAATGTAATGTGACGGTGATTAAAAAAGGGTTGTGTACCGCAGAATAATGGTAACAATCATAGATTGACAGGGTAATATCCACTAGGTTTATGGTTTTGACATTTAGAAGGTCTTGTTTGATGTACTTTTTTACCAAAAATTTGCATTCATTATAATTCTGTTTACTCAGCCCCAATGACAACAAACCCCAATCCGTATCGTAATGTTCACAACAACTAATTCCTTGATCAACCCATATTTTGACATTCTTATTCTGAGAAGAAGAAAAAAAGCATTTGCAATCTGTTTTTCCATAATGGTGTTGTGGTTGAAAGAAACTCCTGAACAAACATCAGCTGCAGTCTGCTCCACATCTGAATAATCCAGAGGCTATTAATTATCATTAATTTTCACCTCTTACACAATGCTTTGTACACTTCCTTTTTCTCAGAATATTCAAAATTTATATTTTTTTCAGAAATTAATACTTTTACTGAGCTAGGATGCATTAAATTAATCAGAAATGACAGTAAAGATGTTTATATTATATTTCAACTAAATGCTGTTATTTGGAACTTTCTATTCATCAAAGAATTCTGAAAAAATGTAGCAATTTTCACAAAAATATTTAGCAGCAATATTTTCAACATTGACAATAGTAAGAAATATTTTTGAGCAGCAAATAAGCATATTAGAATGATTTCTGAAAAAAACATGTGACACTGAAGACTGGAGTAATGTCTGCTGAAAATTCAGCTTTGCATCACAGGAATAAATTAAATTCTAAAACATATTAAAATAGAAAACAGCTAATTTAAATTGTAATAATATTTCACAATATTGCTGTTTTTACTGTATGAAATGCAGCTTTGGTGAGCATGAAAAAATAAATAAAAGTTTTTCTTTTAAAAACATTATCAACCCCAAGCTTTCGAGCAGTGGTGTACATCTGGGCCATATATCTAGATTGGGCTGTCCAATTATGCATATTTCAATTGAGAAGTCTTAGTCCTTCTGATCAGTCCAAAGCACAAATGTCAAGACATTTTACAATGCTAAAAACATTGATACTTGCATTGGTAGAAACTGAACACATAGGAATGTATTTTGATTATTTGATTATACTGTATCAAGAGAAAGAACTCTATGAATACATATGAAATGTATATAATATATACAGAAAATCCTGTAAATGAGAAAGACAGTTGCCCGAAACGGTTTGGATCAGCTTTTAATAAAGAGGCATCACAAGTCTATGCTTGTTCCTCTCTGCCCTCCTACACCACAGTTTTAACCCTAGTACACTCTGTTCTCAGCCTAAAGTAATATGATTCATGAATAAATGAACAGATCCATTCTTTTAAAAAGGGCAGCAATACATTGTCACCAAGGCAATTATCATTGTCTTTATAGAGGGTGCTGAGACAAAAAGTGCAGAACGGTTTTGTTGCATGATCATTTAGTCTGAAACACCAGGCTAATAGAAAATGGCCAGAGGGAGGGAAACATAATTGCATTGTTTAAAACTACCCGTAAGAAAAATCACTTGATATATATGACTTGCTTCACAGACATAACATCGGAGCCTTTCCTTTCATTGGCATTTAAAGCTATCTTAACAAGATCGTAGCAGACCGTAACTGTCATGCTTGATGTTCTCACAAAGCACCTGAAACATCAGTGTGTCGATGTACTGTATTTGGCCCGTGTGCTCATGCCATGTTTACATGTATCACGTTTCTCAGTCGCGTGTTTTATCTCTTGTAGCCCTTTTCCTTTGCCCTATCCTTTGCCCCATCAGATGCACACTCCAGCTTATCCTCAGCCAATTGGAAGAGCCGTTGAGCAATGTTAATGAGGTTACGTGAACCTGGCCTCCGCTGTTAGCAAACAGACTTTTACCATGTCAGACATGACTAATTGGCACTTTGTACGTCTTTGTAATTCACTGAGGATGAAAACCACGTTTTCTTTACAAAATTCCTTTAGATTGCTCACTTAGCCACCCACACAGTGGAAGCCTCTCGTTGCATGCAGACTTTAAGAGCCCCACCCTGCTACAGCAGCCCAAAGATAGCAAGATCTTACCTGTAAACTGGTCCACAAGTCATCTGTTTCATGCTCTATATCTTATCACCCTTGACAGTCACTGACTGATGGCTTGACATAAGAAGAATAGCAGAGGGGATTATAATTGATCAGTTAAAGGACTGTGCTTTAGATGTGTCTTTCTGATGAGTATAACCAGGTCGTATATTTCTAAAACAAAAACAAAGAAGATATTTTGCTGTATCCTGCTTGCAAAATTATTTACTACAACAAAATCAATCCCCTATTTTTTTTAAATGAATAAATAAGCATTGTGAACTATTATTACTATCTAAATGTTTTCTATTGAAATATATTTTAAAATGTAATTTATTCCTGTTATCCGAAGCTGAATTTCCAGCAGCCATTAGTCCAGTCTTCTGTGTCAAATGATCATGCAGAAATCATTCTTATATGTTGATTTACTGCTCAAAAACATGTTATTAGTATCACAATTGAAAAAGGTAGTGCCAATTGTTTTTATTTATGTGTTTTATTATTATTTATTATCTACTGATGAAGTTAAAAAAATTGCAAAAAAACAATTGAAGTAGTTTTTTTTTTGTGAGAATGTAAGTCTTTACTGTCATGTTTGATAAATTTAGAGCATTCTTTCTGAATAAAATCTTACTGACTTTTGAATGGTATTTATGTATGTGTATGAACATTATATTTTAAAAGTAAATAAACACTTTGTAAAACTAAACTATGTAAACTAAATAAAACTGTAAAGCTATATAAATACAAATGCATTTTTTTTGTAAATTTAAGCTTGAAAAAAGATTGTATGTTTTTAGATTTGAGAAATATTACATTAAAACATAAAACTATGGAAAATGAACATTTTACAATTACATTAAATATCAAGTATTGACCTACAATTTATATGTATATTATTCAATCAATAACTACTGGTAAGAAATGATGTGAAATTATTATTATTTTTTATTTTTTTACTTTCAGTTGGATGCGGCAAATCAGCTTCTTCAGCAGGCACAGCAGCCTCACAGCTACCTGATTGAGCCATACGACAAAGAGACACTCAGATCCAAACGCTGAAAGAACGTCTCACGCGATTAGAAGAGGAAGTAAGGTAAAGGGGAAGTAAATGATTATCATAGATTTATGGATACATCCGGTTTTTGATACAACAGGAACATTTGAAATCTTTACAAAGCTTTTATTTTGAAAGGATATAGGTGGATTTACTATAGAATCATTGCCATTGTTTTGTAACAATAGTCACAACGGTTTCTGACTACTAATATGCATGTTCCATGGTATGCATTTGTATTGGCTAAGGAAAGGTAGTAGGCATTATTTGAAATAATTTAAATACATTCCAACTCATTGAGGAGCAAAGGTGTAATGCACCTGCCAATAAAGGTCAGGCTCCAGGCCCACCTGACAGCTTCTTAGTAGCAGTGCATGTGCGTGCATGCATGTGTGGCTGGATGTTTTTTTCTTGGCTCTGTCACATGTCATTGACAGATGTAATCCCTTACCTGTATATGCAAACTGTACAAGCAGGTTTTCTCTTGTATTGGTGTCTTTAGAGGTCCTCTTGGGGCCAATGTGAAAAATATACAAATTACTCTCCTAAATATCAGCATCTATCAGGTTTTATCAGAAGGCTACTTGTGGCTGGGGGGAATGTTCTTGAACAAGGGTAATTTTGAACGTTGCCTGTTCACTGCATACAGGTGCTGTGCAGTCAGTGAGGTGTATGCAATTCACTTATTGCTCGTTGATTTCACATTTGTTTTATTTGAAGTTTTATTTATCTAGCTCTGTCAAGCCCTCTGGGTTGTGAGTTTGTTCACAGCTCAGTGTTAATTCTGTAAAAATGGTAGTACAGAGTAACAGATAAATAGCTTCAGCTCACCATGTCTGTCACCACTCGTTACTCGTGCCATATGTTTGACAAAGATTTGCTCTGTTGAAATGCAGTTTTTGTCGTGTGACCTTCAGTGCTGTATTTCACATGAGGAGCAGGTGACATTTGAACCCATGTACTCTAAAGAAAATTTGGTGTTCAAAAATTATCGCTGGTAAATTTCACAAATAATTACAAAGGATCGGCATGTTAAACATACAATTTTGAAGTGGAAAGACTGAAATAGTATTTTCTTGTAAAACAAACTCTAGTAATTGAATCTAGTAATCTAAATCATTTTTTGCAGTGTAGACACATTATCCTAAAGTTGCCTACATGTATGGCACTGGTTTTAACACATACTTATAATCACAAATTGCTTGGTAGATTAAATGGGTTGTCATAAAAATAATTAATTTAACTTAATTTATTTCTTAATTTTTGTTAATTTATTTTACAGATTACTACACAGACTTGTCAAAGTTCAAGACATCTTCTCTTAAACACTTTTTGTATACATTTTCACAGTGCACTACGGAAAGAGAAGATTACACTACTTCAGGTGAAAAACAACATGGCTGCAGATTTGGAGAGACTCCTGAACCACAGAGAGGTAACTGCTGTATCAGCTGATTAAAAGGAATAGCACAAAGAGAGCACAGTTCTCTCTTTTCTCTTCTCTATCTCTCTTTCTCTCTTTTTTCCTCTCTCTTGAATACGAAGTACTCTAACCTATTTATATGGAGATAGAATTGTTGCATAATTCCAAATAAATAGATTATGATCCACAATAGGGATGCAACAATACAGTTAGCCCACGGTTCAATACATACCTCGGTTTTTTAACCACCGTTTTTGTTTCGGTTCGGATCTGATGGCTTGGCACATCATAGTGTTTTTTTGTTGTTGTTTTTTTGCGATTTTTAAAGCAAACCAACAACACACTCCTGTACTATTCTGTACAGTGAAGAAAAACATGGATGTAATGTACACATGTAATATTTCATTCATACTGGACAGAAACGCCACATGTGCATCACCGTAGTAATAGAACTGCTGACGTGCAGGAAATCCCTAATATGGACAAAGACATCCAGCTGTCGCTGTAACTGAAGGAAAAGAAGATAGAAACATGCTGAATGATGAAACATGAAGACAATAAACACACAACTGCGACAATATATGGTTTATCTGTGTTCTTCAAGCAATCTTGGGTACTTGTCAATTAAGTATATTTATAATTTATTACTAATCGACAGCCTTTATTACAGTAACATATTTTCTTCCTCATTCTATTATTGTTATTTCAAACATTCAACTGATGTTGTGGACTAAAAACCTTCTGTTTTGTCGGACAGCAGGTTTAGAAATGCTTCTCATTACAAGGGAAGATATTTGATGTGTGTTGCTTTTTCAAATGCACGTTATAAGCGGGTAGACTCATGGACACACAAACAGAGCCAATTCAGAGAGAAAGAAAACAAACAGAAATTATTTAAACGCAAACGCGATCCTCAAGTGCATATTGAACCGTGGATGTCGTACTGACCGGTTCAGTGTTATATCGAGAATTGTTGCTTCCCAAATCCACAGATAAATGTAAAGAGATTAACAAAAATTAAACATGTTGACAAATAAATAGAATGAGATCCACAAATAAATCTTAGAGTTTCACGAACATGAATTCAATTCACAAATAAAAGTGAGATTTGCAAATAAAAAAAAATTCACAAATATATTTTTATGTCACAAACACAACTTTGCCTGGCATTCATTTGTGAATGGCTTTCTGTGCATTTGTAGATCGCTGCACGCATTTGTGAATTGTGCATGGACTCCACCCACCATATTCAAGCCAATCAGATAACAGCCACATATCGCTGACCAATCGTAGCACGTTCTCACTATAACCAATCTCGTTTTGCTTTACAATCAGATTTAATTTACAAGAAAATATCTAAGTTACTTTTTCAAATAAGTAACGCCAGTTACTTTGTTTTCCCATGTATTGACTGAAAGCTCTCCTGTCCCCATATTGGGAGAAATCGAGAGTACAGTGCAGAGGAACTAAATGTGAACATGCATTTACTCATCTCACTTGCATAAAAACAGATTCAGTGTTCCTCAAAATCAATAAAAACAGTCAAATGCAAACTCAGAATATTACGCAAACATGTTAAATAACACAAATATCCTTTATGTATTTAATAACCAGTAGTTTGCTCCTGACTACAATGGACCAACAATACTAATAAGCAAAAATGACTTTAGATAAACATAACATTTATGTTTCTTTTTTGTGGTTGTTGTTTCTGAAGGGAGAAAAATTAGGCCAAGGCAGATTAAAAAAAAAAAAGTAACGTAACGCATTACTTTCCATAAAAACTAACTAAGTAACGTCATTAGTTACTTTTTTATGGAGTAACGAAATATTGTAATGCATTACTTTTAAAACGAACTTTCCCCAACACTGGGGCAGGAGTGTGTGTATATATATATACATATACAGTGGGTACAGAAAGTATCAGACCCCCTTAAATTTTTCACTCTTTGTTATATTGCAGCCATTTGCTAAAATCATTTAAGTTAATTTTTTTTCCTCATTAATGTACACACAGCACCCCATATTGACAGAAAAACACAGAATTCTTGACATTTTTGCAAATTTATTAAAAAAAAAAATGAAATATCCAGGGTAGTATTCAGACCCTTTGGTCAGTATTTAGTAGAAGCACTCTTTTGATCTAATGCAGCCATGAGTCTTTTTGGGAAAAATGCAAGTGTTTCACACCTGGATTTGGGGATCATCTGCCATTCCTCCTTGCAGATCCTCTCCAGTTCTGTCAGGTTGGATGGTAAACGTTGGTGGACAGCCATTTTTAGGTCTCTCCAGATATGCTCAATTGGGTTTAAGCCAGGGCTCTAGCTGGGCCATTCAAGAACAGAGTTGTTGTGAAGCCACTCCTTCGTTATTTAGCTGTGTGCTTAGGGTCATTGTCTTGTGGAAGGTAAACCTTCGGACCAGGCTGAGGTCCTGAGCACTCTGGAGAAGGTTTTGTCCAGGATATCCCTGTACTTGGCCGCATTCATCTTTCCCTCGATTGCAACAGTCGTCCTGTCCCTGCAGCTGAAAAACACCCCACAGCATGATGCTGCCACCACCAAGCTTCACTGTTGGGACTGTATTGGACAGGTGATGAGCAGTGCCTGGTTTTCTCCACACATACCGCTTAGAATCAAGGCCAAAATGTTCTATCTTGGTCTCATCAGACCAGAGAATCTTATTTCTCACCATCTTGGAGTCCTTCAGGTGTTTTTTAGCATACTCCATGCGGGCTTTCATGTGTCTTTGACTGAGGAGAGGCTTCCGTCGGGCTTACTCTGCCACTAAAGCCCGACTGGTGGAGGGCTGCAGTGATGGATGACTTTCTACAACTTTCTCCAATCTCCCGACTGCATCTCTGGAGCTCAGCACAGTGATCTTTGGGTTCTTCTTTACCCCTCTCACCAAGGCTCTTCTCCCCCGATAGCTCAATTTGGCCGGACGGCCAGCTTTAGGAAGGGTTCTGGTCGTCCCAAACGTCTTCCATTTAAGGATTATGGAGGCCACTGTGCTCTTAGGAACCTTAAGTGCAGCA
This sequence comes from Sinocyclocheilus anophthalmus, assembly GCA_018155175.1. Lineage (NCBI taxonomy): Eukaryota > Metazoa > Chordata > Actinopteri > Cypriniformes > Cyprinidae > Sinocyclocheilus > Sinocyclocheilus anophthalmus. The sequence goes on along the minus strand of JADLZN010009572.1, from coordinate 347,543 downwards.
GACATTTTTTTGTAACCATGGCCAGATCTGTGCCTTGCCACAATTCTGTCTCTGAGCTCTTCAGGCAGTTCCTTTGACCTCATGATTCTCATTTGCTCTGACATGCACTGTGAGCTGTAAGGTCTTATATAGACAGGCGTGTGGCTTTCCTAATCAAGTCCAATCAGTATAATCAAACACAGCTGGACTCAGATGAAGGCGTAGAACCATCTCAAAGATGATCAGAAGAAATGGACAGCCCCCGAGTTAAATATGAGTGTCACAGCAAACTTATACTTAGGACCATGTGATATTTCAGATTTCTTTTTTAATAAATCTGCAAAAATGTCAACAATTCTGTGTTTTTCTGTCAATATGGGGTGCTGTGTGTACATTAATGAGGAAAAAAAAATTAACTTAAATGATTTTAGCAAATGGCTGCAATATAACAAAGAGTGAAAAATTTAAGGGGGTCTGAATACATTCCGTACCCACTGTAAATGTAAGACAAGATATTTATTGGTTAAAACACTTGATCACGCAAACAGTATTTCATATGAATCAGTCTCACTAGTTTTGATTGTAAAAGTTACTTCACAGCATTGCACGGTTTTTATTTACATCATCACAAGCCCCCAGATGGTCATTTGGGCCCATATTTGATATTATACATGTTATTATGCCCTATATTTGTCACCGCGATTGTACTTTGAAATGCCAAATAAGCCATTGTGCCATGTCTACTCTGCTCGCTGTCACGCTGCGTTGCAACAGCTGTAAATGCAACTGGACACTTCAAAGCAAATGAGCGAATCATCTGTCCTTCATGGTGTCGTGCCTCTTCCAGTGTAGACAGTATCGCTGATAATGATGATTTCTATTTGCTTTGGATGCATCATGTGTTACTGATCAGATGTGTATAATCCTGAGTTTATTCTCAATCACTGATCCTGATGGAATTATGAAGAAGCCTTGCACTCCTTTTGGAAACAGTTTTTTTTTTTTACCACACAAACAGCACTTCAGCTCAATTTGAACGAAGTGTCTATAGAATGCAGCTCCTTATTGGGGTGCAAAATCAATCTGCTTCCGCCCTGATTGTAAAGCAAAATGTGATTGGTTATAGTGAGAATGTGCTATGAATGGTCAGCGCAATGTGGCTGTTATCTGATTGGCTTGAGTAGACAGTGGGTAGCGTCTTCTTGACGCTAGAAATGTTTCAAAATCCATAAATGCGTGCAGCGATCTACAAATGCACAGGACGTGATTCACAAATGAATGCCAGACAAAGTTGTGTTTGTGGCATAAAAATATATTTGTGAATGTTTTTATTTTTGCAAATCTCATTTATGTATTTGTGGTTTTAACCCATTTGTGCCCAAATTTTTCTAAATGTTTTCATGCATATAGTCATGTTAATAGTGTCCTATGTGAACATGTTCTGCATTTATTTTCCCCAGCTTTTAGTTTTTTTTCTTGAAAATCGTATTTGAATGTGCGGCAACTATAGTTGCCGGTGGGCAAATATGTTGTATACACCACTTCAGTGTCAAATTTGAATAGGAGGAGAGCTTTTGGCATCTAACTCAAAATAACTGCTATCAACAGATCAATCTTTATTCATAAACAAATTAATCATGCATAAAAGTCGAAGAACATTCGATGCAAACCCCAAAAAAGTTGCATCTAGCTTATAACTTCTTGAACATGAAAACACAACAAATCCATTTGTCTTAAAGTGGTGGAACATAGTGCAGAACAAAGTGCAGCCATTAAGTTGCCCCAACAGGGTATTGTGTATCAAAAGGTTAAATGAAAATAAATAAATAAATAGAATGAAGAAAATATTACATCTATATAATAAAGAAACGTATACCTGAAAGAAAATTACGCATTTAACTTTGGTTACCAACATTCTGCAAAATATCTTCTTTTGTGCTCAACAGAAGAAAGAATCTCATACAGATTTGGAACAACATGAGGATGAGTAAATGACACAATTCTTTTGGGTGTGAATTGCCAAATGTAAGCAGTTTTAGTATAAGTAGCCTACAAGGAGTACTGCAGTGAAGGTACACGTAGTTTTATAAATTTACATAAACATATTTGCATGCTATACTTTGTGATGAAAATATATAAAATATCAATTTTTTTATGAATAGGCACATATTGATTAGGTCAAATGGATTAACCCTGACAAAAGTCCTTGATATTCATGAAATTAATGATATTCTTTTTTTAAATAAATTATTATTTAAATACTTATCATGTGTAGGCTACACCCATGATTGTTTGTTTATTTATTTACTTATTATTGAACATGCAGGTATTTTAATTCTTAGAGGTGTGTTAGTTAAATGAAAATAAATAAATAGAATGAAGAAAACATTACATCTATATAATAAAAAAAGGTATACCTGAAAGAAAATTACACATTTTATTTAGGCCCATAGTATTCAATGGCTGACTGTAGTAGGTGATTTCATATAATAATGTAAATGTAAACTCATTACTTGTCTGAATTTCAACATTATAATGGAATCATAAGCTACTAGTCATAAAAAGAATTAGGGTCCTTGACCAATTAGAATGAAACGCACCCAAACTGGATAAAGGGGCCTCAATATTTAGCCCCTTACAAGACATAATTGACATAAAAGGGAGAAAAAGATCATCTACAGCAATTAATCCCATGCATTAGCTCTTTATCTTTCCATTCTTCCCTTTGTGTGACTGACGGAAGTTTGTAAACTGCTGCTGTCACTTGAAAACTGGAAATCCCCACCCCCCACACACACACACCCATGGCAAAAGCAGACACAGAATTGGGGCAGTAGAGCTGTGGAAAGATTGCTCTCTCATCTCCTCCTTTTGACAGATTTATTCCCTATCAAATTAAGGTCTACTGTACAGTAGAGATGTCAGTTAAAGGTTTAAGTTATGTATTAGGTGGGATATTATGAAAGCAAAAAGCAGAAAACAAGACCAATAACCTTGATTTATTAACCTATTAACACTCCATTTCCCCATGATATGTACTTACAAGTCATTTGCCCACCGGCAACTATAGTTGCCGCTTGGACTTTTGACTACGTATACAAAAAACTATAGATCTCCTGTAAGATTTCTTTTGTTTGGATGATTCTAGAGACCTTCATAATTGTGTAGATATATATATTGTCAAAAAAAAATAATTCGTCACACGAACGGTACCTTTCTTGGGAGGGTTTGCCTTCGCCATGCTTCCTGGAAATAGGGGTAGGAAATTGACAGCCTCATGTGACAGGAAGGACAGTGATACCTTTCTTTCTGTTTTCGTGAAAGCCTTTATTTGGTTGTTTGCTTTGAATGGCATTGAGAAATAAACACAGGGTAAAAATCTAGAACAAACATACAAAAGGAAAATGACAATATAACTGTGGCAAACTATAGTTGCCGGTGGGTTAACTGGGAATTCATGTTTGTGAAACTCTAATATTTATTCGTGGATCTCATTCTATTTATTTTTCAAAATGTTTTTAAATATTTTTCTATCATTCTATTTATGGTTTTCTTCATACGTTCGAGAAGAGAAAAAAAAAAAGAGAAAATAATCTAGAAGAACCTAATATTGTGCCCTTGTTTATTTTACTATTCCTTTGCTAATTGTTGTAAATCATACTGAACTCAAAATGTAGGTTTTGGGTTCTAAAAATCATTTTACAATTCCAGTGGCATTTCCATAAAAAAAAACAAATACAAAATGTAATTTTTCCCATTTTTTTTTTGCCAAAAAAAATAATATGTTAAGACCATCTTGCTATACTATATTGATTAATTTACTTTCCCATTTTACATAAGGTCAAACTAAAGATCATAGAAAACACTAACCACTGACTAACTTCATAATAAATTAGGAGTAAAAATAAAAAATAAATAAAAAGCATTCTGTAATTGATATCCATAACAGATACCAGGACTGTTTTTTTTGTTGAACAACCTATTGTAACGGGCATAATGGGGTGACATACAATTACCATTCAAAAACCCTGATAGTGTAACATGTTGTAAATACAGTATACCATGTTTCTGATTGTTCAGTCAGAGTCAGTCCTCCACATGACCTTTAGTCTGAGGAATTTCTTAACTATTTTCCCATGAGTCATTATTGTAATGTTTCACTTAGATTTTCTTTTTTATTAATTCTACATTTGATTGTTTTAGTTTGTCAAATTTACTGTATTTTACAATAAACGTTTTGTTCACTTTATTATTTTTTAAAGTGGACATGGCTTCACTTAGTTGCATTTTAAAATAGTCTCATGCATATTTTGATTTTTTTTTTTTTTTTTAGCAAATTCAATATGTTAATGAAATAAGAGGATATTAGAAATTATAATATAATAAATGAAATTAAGTAAATAAGACCAACTCACCAAGTTACTCACTTAAAAACTGCTTTTTGGAGGAATGTTATCATACATTGTCCATTAAAGGTATCTACTCATGACAGTAAGAGAGTAGTTCCCACAGACACAGAGTCTAGTTTAGGTGTGTCCTCTTTCATTGTCAGTCACTCACTCACCCAGCCTGCCTGTCCAATTAGTAGTTACACTGCGTACCTGCAGTTTACTCTCTAAACAAGTCATACCTTCATGGGGAAAAACTCTCATGCAAATTAGGAATCTGCAGCACTAGTAACTGATCACTGGATGCTTCTGCTTTATATGTGTAGGAAGCTCTCAGTACAGCTCAGTTGAGACAACAGCTTTCCTAGAAGTTTCTGAGATGCAGTAACTAGAAAATCCAGTCTCTCAGGTCAACTTTTTCCCATGCTCAAGTCATCAGATTCATAATAACCTTGCTTCTTGTGGTTGTTGACAGACAGCTAATACATTGCCTCATTGAGGGGAACCAATGTGTAACGCCAAAATCTATTTGACCAGTAGGTTCTGAATTTAGTGTTTTGAATGGCAAGGTATGAAACAAGGAACAAGTCAGTACACTGTGAGATTTTTTGTGAAAATTTTCCTTTGCTTTCATGTACTAATTTCGAATTATTATAATGCATTTAGAAATAGAAATAGAATTGCGTTTCTATTAAATGAATGGAGTTGTCCTGTATCTGAAAGGCACACGAAGGTACACTATACCTCCTCTGACAATCTGGAGCTATTTTCAACCAAATGCTGCTGGCACACACTGTGCCGACTTCACAACTTCCAGTGGCATGTTGGCAGAAAGCATGCAATCCTCACAGACAGCTGCTCCTCACTGGCGCTTTTTAGCATGCCAGCGCATATGGTCACGCAGTGATAAATAGAAATATTGAATGACTCTTACGCATCGGGCTGATCTACATTCGCCGTTGAACCGGGCGTCATGTGCTAGCAGGGGATATTTTACATTGCCATCATGCGTGTGAATATTAACCGTTTGCAAAAAAAATGCTATTCAACTTTTTTGGAGGTTTGACACTTTGGTGTCAAAACAAAGTTCCTTTCAGCAGGTTTTTTTTTTTCTGTACATTTTTGTAGCAGCATTCCTGTTGCATAATATGGACTGTCTGTCCCCCTCTTCTCAGTATTATTTTAAGACCTAGATGGTTTTACTGAGGGCAAGTATGTACAGTTTTTTGTGCAGTATTCTGTAGCTCTAAAATTATCTTCTATATCTGTCACCAGTGCTTTTCTTTTTGAAAAACTTTTTGGCGTCTATTTTTATCAGCATGCTGGAACGCGAGTATGAACAGCAACTGATCTGACATCACACAGTCTTTTTCTCTAAACATTTTTTATTTATTCACAAGTCAGGTAAAAATATGAAGGGTTTTTTTTTTCCCAATCCAGCTACAAATTGCTGATAGGCTGTAGTTGAGACAAGACTGTGGTTGAACGAATCATAAACATAGATGAACTCACTCGTTAATATGCAGTTGTCAGCAATTATTATTTTTTTATTATTATATTCTTACAGTAAAACACCAATTAGTCAGTATTTTTTTTTACCTACCAGATCTTCTTTTGTTTTCTTTCTTTCTTTCTTTCTAATAAGTATGAAGAAAATTTTTTAGTTTTTGTTGTGTTTTAGTTTTATTTCTATCTTTTATTTTTTAATAAAAATGAAGAAAAACATTGAAAGTGATATTGCAGTTTCACTGTTTTCAAGCAACTTTATATCCTCTGCGCCACATTGTTTAAAATGAGACAATTCTCTTTAGTGACATGTATGCAGTAACATTTTTCATGAAACCTCTATCCATTCTCAGAGCTGTATTACACTGATGACTTCAGAGTAATAAAAGAAACTTGTTGTGTTTGAGGGTGTTTCCTTCAACTGATTCAGATAGTATTTACACTAAAGCAGGGTTGTGTGCTTTGTGTGTGTGTATATATATATATAAAAGCAAATAACAGTGTTTTAAATGACGTGGGGTTTTAATGAAAAAATGTATGGTAATGTTGACATCTACAACAGGACACATGGGATGTTTGTGTTTGTAGTTTCAGTATTAATTGCCCTTCCTAAGGGCATAGCACTGCTGGCAAAACAAGACTGCAATCAAAGCACCACAGATGCTGCAGGCTCTCTCTTAGACATTGTGAAGGGGAAACAAACAAACAAACAATAGGATGAAGCTCTTTAACTCTCAGGCTACCACTGATTTGTTCTTACTCTGTTGCAGGAATTGTCTGTGATGAAGCAAGTCCTGATTAGCATGCGCTCACAGCAGCACGGTGGGCCTCTGTCTGTATCCCTACCTGAGCTTGAGACCGATGGTGCCGGTACAGCAGTTCACAGACCCAAAGCTTTAAAAGGCACAGACAAGGAGCAATACAACTATGATCCCAAACCCACAGTGTTTGTAAGTTTTGCTTAACTACCCATGTACAGAACCTTTCGAAGAGTAATTTGTCGTCTTTATAAAACAGGGACACATTTTAAAGAATTTTTTGAACTGCTAAAAATGTTTTTGTTTTGTTTTGTTTTTTGCTTTCTATTTGGGCTGCTTGTGGCTACTCACATTAAACTTTTTCAGAATGTTTTACTCAGACCAAAGTCCAAAGAAATGGTCAAAGAGATATAACAATGTTTTTCTTTCTTTTAACAGACCAATAAAGAAGTTCCAGAATGGTACAGAAAAGTCAAACGGAAAACTAAATAGGCTTGTTCAACTTGTTTAAGACTTTTGGGATGCAACCAAGGATGAAAGTCTTTTTTAAAAGACCTATTACACAGGTTTGATGTGTAGCCATGAAAAATGTGAACCTCAAACTATGAATTTTAATTTTAATGGTAATAAATCATTCAAACAGGCATGTGAATTTGTTTTTAAAGTTAGGTAAAGTAAGGTTATAAGCAACACGTAGGTATACAGTATCTGAATATAAGCATTTTTAATCTTCACCCTGTAAAGATATCTCAATATCTGAATGTATCATTTGATGGTAATAAGATCTGGATCCTTCCGTTTTGATTCGTAAGATGCGAGACACACTGTTGATAAAAATAGAGGAGCGCGCGCATACCTTTATCGCAGCCGCATTGCACGCTTATTTGTGTCATCTTAATGTTACGCGCCACAGGCTCGAATGTCCAGCAAGAACAGCGGTAGCAGTGAGCTGTGTTTTATTGATTCATTTCATGGATTCAGTCTGCTTGAGATGGATATTTTTGTTTGCTGTGTTGTGTTATTTTTAAATGTGAAATTATGGTAAACATTTATTTTATATAGGGATCATTTACCGTTTGTGAATAAGCCTTATTTTACAGCTTTGGAAACCGTAAACGCAGATGTGCAGACACGTCTTTAAAAATCTGATTGCATTGACTGCTCTTGGCAGTTGGTTGCCACATGATGAGATTTCAGATTAACAAAATGGATAACAAATCAGAAATAATATAATAATACATTAAATAATTAGTAAAATAAGTGCTTGCAAAATGTGTAGGCCTATAACATTTTTAGAGGCGACAAAAATGCAATAGAATTTGGCATTAATAGCCTACCAAATTAGTGTAGGCCTAAATGTGAAATCTGCATTCATTAAAACAATGCCACTGATTACAGTGAATGTCATAATGTGTAGCCTAATTAAGTACAGCATAACATATCTGCGTTCTGTAAGGGACTAACAGATCCAGACTAAGAGATTCATAAGTGTTTTAGATTCATTAAAAACACCGGCTCTTAAGAGTCGGGAACTGGACAACCCTGACCTCTTGTATGTTGTTGGCTCACTTAAAAGAACCGACTCACAAGAGCCATTCGTTCGGGTATTCGACTTCCCTGAAAAAGATCCGGTTTTACGACTTGTTATTGGCTATTTACTTCTCTGCTGTAGCTAGTTATTTGTACTAACATACTTTTTTTGTATTATATAAAATAAAGAATGTTTTATCATAAAATGCACATTGAATTAACCGATAAAAATAATGAATACAATTCGAACACGATTACTATTTATAGTGAGTTGTGATTTTATCAGTAACTAAGTACATTTACTTGAGTACACTTTTTGAGTATCTGTACTTTACTTGAGTATTATTTTTTCAGGGAACTTGTGACTTTAACTTTCACTACATTCGAAAGACAAATATTGTACTTTTCACTCCACTGCATTTCTATCAAGATCCTAGAAGTAGAAAGTCGTTACTATGTAGCAGCTTTGAAAGTCAGTGGGTGATTTATTTCTTTAAAACGTGACTTTCTTTTTTTTCAGACAGTTTATCAGTAATCACTCTTGTAGGGCTACATGAAGAGATTCCCCAGCATTTTTTAAACACTGACCAGCTGCAAATGTGATATAATTATTTACAACAATTCAATAATAAGAAACTGATATTGTGGTATATATTAGACACAATATTGTCTGATTTTGCTAAATCGTGTAAGTGAAAATATTACCTATAAAGCCACAGAGGAACTGTTGTGTGTCTCCTAATAAAACACAGTAGGTGTTGGACTTGAAGCAGCACTGCATTTACTGTTCTGTGTGTGACATCAAAGTATAGTGAGAGCGATTAGACAGCATTTTTTTTTACATTTTGTTTTGATGTGAAATAAGTCTTGCTGTTTTGCTTTTTTGTTAAAGCATTGTTGCTGTTGTAAAGTTATACAGCTAAAATTGTGTTGCTGGGTTTTAAAGCAGGTATGATTTTATACTTTCTTCCTTATCAGTCTGTATTTACAACAATTTCACTGTCCACTCTGTTCAAATGTGGATGAATGGCTACATGGAGATGTCAGAGCTACCATCCTGCTTTTGTGGGGGTGTTATTATTATTATTATTTTTAACATTCTAAAAGCTCTTTATTCCAAAGATACTACAAGCTAGTCAGTGTATTCAGTAGGTGTAATGTATTGTAAGTTGCTTCAGAAGTATTGCAAGTATTACGTACAACAATAAAACAGTGCATTGACATAAAAAAAGGAAATGTACTTTTGGTACTTAAGTACTTTTAAAAGCAAGTACTTCTGTACTTTTACTTAAGCAAACATCTGTCTTTACAACTTTTACTTGTAATGGAGTAATATTTGACCAGCAGTATCTGTACTTTCACTCAAGTAATGGAGTTGAGTACTTTGTCCACCTCTGGATTTTGTGCTGCACTGCAGTCATTATTACAATTATTTAAATGCTAAATTAAATACTTAAAGGGGTGGGCAGATTTAACTCTGTTTTGACGGGTTTGTTGCGCTGTTACAGTAACAGCAGTAGTAAAGGTGTAGGCGTCTCACTTTCTCAGGCCCCGCCCTTTCAGCGAGTATACATATATATCCCGGAGCGAAGCGGAGCGGGACATTGCTACTAAAAGCGCACGCACATACACGCACGGGTATCATTCCATGCACCATACACTCACTTCCCCCTCCTCAACGTCTATCAAAACACATCTTGCGGACCCTCTCTCCGTCACATCCACGGCTTTATGGCCGCTACGCTTCTCACGATGAGCACTGCGCTCGCACCGGGGCAAGATGACTTTCTCTCGCTTCTCAAACCCTCACTGTCCGACGGCTTTCAGGAGGACCCCTCTCTGTTTTCCTTTGCAACTAAGACTCTCGACACGGAAAGGAGCTTATCAACCGACTATTCTCAGGTAATTGTTGTTATCAGTTCTTTGAATTGAGCTTCGCTTTTTCGTTTTGCTCAAGATGTGACTGTATCACTGGATGGATTAAAGATCAAATGCACCCCTTCGTGTGAGAGGTGGGCCGTTGTAGATGATGCGGCAGCCTGCACGCCTGCAGTCCCATCAGCATCATGCCCCATCCAATGCGTTAAGCAAGCCATGTGCGATTCTTCAATTATTTCATAGGATCATTTTAGAAAAAAACGACAAATCTAGTTTCAAGAATATTTCAAATAAACTTGTATTGTGTTTCTAATAGTGTTTGTCGTTTTCGCTGAAATGTTACATTTTCAGATTCTTAGAAATTGAGAATTGTGTGTCCCCCCCACCCTCCATCCACAATTATCACCTTTCCATTTAAAAAAAAACCGGACAAAAAGTGTTAAATTCTCGACAATTCTACTTTACACTTTGTCATAAGAACGTATTTCAGTGTGTTAATTCTGTGTGCATTTTTAACAATTGTATTTTTATAACAAATAATCGCTCATTTCCATCAACTTATTTCCATAACCTTATTTATTTATAAAAATGCTTAATCGTTTTCGCCAGGTCAGGCAGAGTTAAAAAAAATAAAATAAAAAAATGAAATGATAAATTAATTTTAATAATTTTAACTCATGATCTGCATTGTTTTTGTTGTTGTTGTTTTTTTTAGGTGTTATTACCAAAGAAGGTTATTATATGAGATTTTTATTTTTATTAGAAATTCAAAGTTAATCTTATATGCAACTTGTGTTCGCTATCAGTGCTTATCCCGTGCTCTCCAAATAGCCTACAAACAATACATAAACAAATGTCATTGGCATAATAGACATTACCATCACACATTGCATAATATAAAGAATCATCACTGTTCAAAATGTTAGCCTAGTCCAAAGCGTCCTCAGATTTGGTGATTTCCCCGTGGCTGTAACGCAGGGGAGAGTCTGGGCTGGGACGGGTAGCGCACATACTCGTGTCAGTTGCTTGCAGTTGGTTTCTTGGCTACCGAACCGTCAACAACTGCCTCCCCCTCCTCACCCACGCGTGCTGCTCTCGAACTCCGAACTGAAACTTCCCAGCAACGCGAGCCTCAAACTGAAAACTTGTGAAAGAGATACATGTCCGGCCAACAGCTGGAAGATCTAAATCCAGAAATCGCTATGTGTAGCAGCCGCATAAAGAGCTCTGGCATTCCGAGTGTCTATGTATGCATGTACTGTATGTGTGTGTGAGTGTTTTCATTTCCACTGATGTTTATTCCTCTAGTGACTCTATAGATGTTACTGTCAGGAAGTAATTAATGAGTCTTGATTTACTGTTTTTTGCTGATCACGGTTTTATGATAATTGGGTGGCAATATGGAAAGGCTGAGCAATCTCTCCAGCATGCTTTCCACCTGTCAGCAAGTCTGTTTTGAGCTTGTGGTATGAGCGCTGTTTTACAGTCTAAGGCGGAATGTAGCAGAGACATATCGAAGAAGACTTGATAAATGCTTTACCGCTGACTGCTCCATACAGCAGCACAACCGATTCATGCTCTCAATATAGACAAGATCGCAGATCAGGTGGTAAAACATTGCTCTGATTTCTAGGTTTTATAAATTGGCTTTGCAGGTAAAATATCTACCCATAAATTTCTAGTAAAAAAAATCTAACTTTCATTCAGACATTCATGTTGGTAGTGCTGATATACTGCAAACATAATACATTCAATGACAGCAAATGAGATGAACATAAATGTTACACAACATTTACTGAAAATTCACAGGGGAAAAAAAATAATAGAAGTGATTTATTATTAGTCTGTTAATCGTCCAGCAGAAACGATCGGTTACTTCAAAATGGCCAAATATCGGCCATTTACTTACCCGATAAATTGGTGAATAAATAAATCACTAGATGTATATTTTTACTTTTACCCATTCCAACATGCTTGCCTGTCCATATATTACTAAAAACTTTAAGTTTCTCTCTTTCAAGGAGAATTCATGCATTCAAGGTTAATTGATTTCTATTACCATTATTATAGTCCAAAGCATCCTCAGTTGAAGAGGAAACATAGGAAATATCTCCTAATTACTCAGCCTGGCCGATAAATCGGTTTATTGCTAGATGTATATGATAGATTTAAGGTTTGACAAAATATGCGATTGTTATGGTATGTATATTTATATATATATATATATCCTATAATATATATAATAATATATATATATATATATGGAGCGAGAGATTAGATTTATATAATATACTGTAATGTGTGTGTGTGTGTGTGTGTTATATATGTTTATTTATGTTGTAAATATAATTTATGGTGTAAGATGATTTAAGTGTCTGCTGTGTTCAGTAGTCCATATATTTTTACTCAGAGCCAAGTTATCTTTGCTGAGTAAGCAGGCATGTTGGCCATTGTTGTAACAGTAAGTGAATATTTGCATTCTTGCAAGCTTTTCTAAAATTTCATGTATACCGTGTTTGTGCTCGGCCAACACAAGCAGTCCCAGGAGATCCTGGCAGCTTTGCTGACAGAAGCAGCGTGTGCAATATTATTCTGAAATCCGTTTATCTTGTTTGCCTTTAATGGCCTTTACAACTGCATTTACAATTTTATGCTTCTCTCTTTTGCTCTCTAGGCTAAACTAGAGATGGATAAATATCTGTCTCCACAACCTGTGGCTCTCCCCGATCCAAAGAAGTCAAGACGAGAGAGCATCTCTGTAATGGACCAGTTTTTTGGGGATGATCACGGGTCCCCCTATAGCATCAACATGAATGTCTTCCTCCCCGACATTGCTTACCTAAGAACGGGAATGTGCCGGCCAGCACGGCCTTCAGTCCCCAGCCACGTCAAAACTGAACCTGTAGCGGCGCCTTTCTCTCATCCCGAGTGTCCGGTGAGCTCGACTGGCCCCGCTCCATCCGCGCTGCCCGATTTCACCAGCATCTTTAACTCGAATTCCACTTCGGGTTCTGAAATCAATCCCATGGACGATAACTCTGGGGTCTTTGTCAAGCAGGAGATGCAAGGCTTTGACATCCCACAGGATGGGCCGCTCTTCCAGCTCCTCAACTCGGAGCTGGACATCCCCCATCAAGCCGATTCTCACTCCCACCCTCACGCTCACTCTGTGCCCTCACAGATGCCTACTTTCCACGACCTGCACTTAGCGACCCAACAGACAGCTGCCAAGCCATACTGTGGCATGCCCGCCACCGGCTTCCCTCTCGGCCCGGGTCACTTTGTGCATCCTCAGGGTCAGGCCCACTCGCAGCTCAAAATGCCCTATCTTCCCCCCTCGCCTCCCACTTCAGAACCTGGCAGTCCTGACAGACAGAAGGAACTGCTTCACAATCTGACACCACCACCATCTTACGCCGCCACTATCGCCTCCAAAATGGCTGTCCATGCGCCCAGTCACCCAACACCCACCTCGACACGAGCTCTCGCGAACACTGGGTCCATGCCTGTTCGTTACAACAGAAGAACAAACCCAGACCTTGAGAAAAGACGGATACACCACTGTGATTTTGCAGGTACAAACTGTTTTTTCAATTGAACTGGATCTATAGCCAAATTCACAAGATGCTGCTGTTTTCTGAAGCACTATGTTGCTTTCTGCTGCACTTTCTTACTCACACACTTGAATCCACTGTTAAATAATTCAGAGACGGCAAAGCCTTTTAACCAGCGCTCAGAATGAATGCCAAAGAGTTGACGTCAGGCTGATTGTTATTGAATCCTGTTGCATCAAATTGACTGGGCAAACTGTAAAACAGACAAGCCTCACAGTGCCATTAATAGTGCATTTACGCTAAGAAGCTGCATGTCTGAAGCAACGAGCTTCGCAATTAAGAACCCATCACTGAGTGGGGTTTTACAGCTAACGACATAAGATGGGCTTTAGATTCCTAATTGGAGAAGAAAGCATACTGAAACCAAGTAACAGGATGCTCTTATTTGTGAATGTGGCAATGAGTGAACCAACTGATTTTGTGTTGGAGACTAAAAAGAATAAATCGCTCTCTTGTCCTACCGTTAATGTATCAAACATTACAATGGCATTGTTTTGTTTTAGAATTAAGAACTGAAATATGTAATAATTGTATTATTATTTGAATAATTCATATTTTTGTTATCAAAAGCCTTCCAGCTTTTTTATCTGTCAAAAGATTAAACCACTCTTGTCATATTGTTTATGTATCAAGCATAATAATTGCATTTTATTTATATTTAATAATTTTTTACTTTTTAAATAATTTATCATTTATTTTTATTTATGATTAATGTAGTATGTTTTTAATCTCCAGACCTCTCGGTATATCTTTATCTCGTCTTAAATGATGACATTCATAACTGTCATACTGTTCAGCTTCCAGCATCCTCATTGCATTGTTTTAATACTTGTAATTTATCTTTAAAAATAGTTAATAATTTATGTGTATATATATATATATATTGCAATCAAATCCCTCCCAACATTTTGTTCATCTTCTAAAACACACCAACCACTTGTGTCCGTTCCTCCTTTATGCATGAAGTCATAGTTGCATTTTATATAACAGTAACCTTAAATACAAAATTTTATCTAATAATTACCACTCTTGTCATACTGTTTATAACAATTTATATTTTATAACGTGCTTGTCCATAATTTATACATTTTTATTCATAATCCTCCACCATTTTTTGACCTCTCAAAAAAATTAAAACACTCTCGTCATGCGTTTATATTGTTTAATCATATTTTTCTATTTTAAACAATAGCCTTGTAAACAATATCCAAAAAAGATTAAAATACTCTCTTGTCATGGCGTTTAATGGCATCAAATATACATATTGCATTTTGGGTACTTTAAATTTATAGTTTAATATGTAATATTTATAATTTTTCTATACATTTTCAACAGCTTCCACACATTTTTGAACACACAAATGCTTACTGTCGTGAGTAACAAAAGCTGTTCTCTTATTTTAGGTTGTAAGAAAGTTTACACCAAGTCGTCCCACCTGAAAGCTCACTTGAGGACACACACTGGTAAGAGTTCCCCAATTAAAAATGTTTTTATTTATGCTGGATAAAGCTGGCCTCCTCTTTTGGCCGTTTACTGTCATGTTGCTGGGCAGAAGTGCGTTGTTGGCATGCACATGCGTTCATTCTTGCACGCTGCCTGAAAGCTATCCTGCGTCGCTTCCTAATGTGGGATTGCACAAAAACCAGGCACAAATACATCAGCACGGACAGCCGTTTCTACTTCCTATTTCCATATCAATTTATAACGTCCAGTATTTGAATGACCTCTAGGCAACATTTGAAATTATCAGTAGAAAAATATTGTTCAGTGTTGAACGCTCTCATATAAAAATATATTTGGAGCTATTCGTTTAGTATCTGGATGGAAGTAAACAGAAGAGCAGACCTCATTTGACCCAGAGGAGTGAATATTAATACATTCCAGAATGTGTCCTTTGGTATGTGAACTGAATCAACTGATAAACTACTGTACTTATCAGGCCATTTTCATTTTCAAGGAATAGATATATATCTCATGTCACCAACTCCTGAGCCTAATTACAGGCTCATACTGGTTGTAAAGCACTATTACGATAAGATAACAACACCCACTCTTTTCTGGAAGACTTGACATGGCATGATTTAGTCTTTTGACAGTGTTGCTGTTTTGGAATAAATGGCATGTTAAGGTGAGATTTACACTGCACAGGTGCTAGTTTCAAATTCATAATGACATTTAGTTCTTAAAAAGTTCATTATAAGTCATTTTTCCCTCTTAGAGCACAGGGCGGGTCAATTTAATGATGCCAACATTTTTGGTACCCAAGCTAAACAAAATTGCTTAAAATAAATGCGCATGAGCATAGACCTTACATAGTTATAAATGTTGAAAGTTTTGGACCACAGACTTAAGTTTTGCCTCTTTTAATGTAGTGCATCCTTGCTGAATAAAAGTTTGAAATCCTTTCAAAAAATAAAACAAAATAAACTTTTGAATAATAGTGAAGATTTAAGATGATCTCTCATTTAGCAATATCTATTATAAACCATCACCAACCACGATCCTGTTAGCCTGAACAGGTATGATTAATAAACAGATAAACATCACCTCTATTTTATTTGACTAAGAGAAGCCACAGCATGTCCAGATAACCTATGAAGATAAAAACCCAATCCAACCAGTCCTTGGAGAGGAGAGAGGGGCCTCAGGCAGACAACACACGGGATGAGCTATCCAAACAAGTCATTACAGGATTCCTGTTGAGGGCTCTCCTCACAAACGTTAAAGCTCAAGACAGGCACATGTTGTGACGTTTAGCTAGTTAATTGTTTTTAGCGCTAGTACTGCATAAGGTTGAAACACTTGCAGTATAACTCTTTATAGTCCTATTACTTAAAAGGCAATAAATGATAACATTGGGATAATGTTTTCTGGTTGTTATTGTTTGTTCTGATATTTCAAATAATTTAATTACTCAAAGCACTTAATATTTACAATGCATAAAAAGTTATTATTATTGCGTTAAATGATACTTCCCTAAAAAATGTTTACATTCTGTTATCATTTACTCAGCATCACATCGTTCCAAACCTGTCTGAGTTTCTTTCTTCTGCTGAACACAATACCCGTATTTTTGTTTTTGTGTTCCATACAATAAGTCGTTGTGGTCAAATGTTTGTTTGTGGACCCCATTGACTTTCAACTGTATAGACAAAAATAGTTAAACCATTCTTCAAAATATCTTTTGTGTTCCACAATGACATGAGGATGAGTAAACAATCACAACATTTTCATTTTTATGTGAATTATCCCTTAAAGGGATAGTTTACCCAAAACAGAAAATTCTATTATCATTTACTCGCCCTCAAGTTGCTCCAAATCTGTATGAGTTTCTTTCTTATGTTGTTTTGTTACGTTGCCTGGTAGCTCGCCCTTGATTTCCATAGATGGGGGAGGAGAAAAAAAATACTATGGAAGTGATGACTACCCGCACTGTTTGGTTACACCAAATTCTTCAAAATACTCTCTTTTTGTTCATCAAAGAAAGAAACTCATACAGTTCTCATAACACTGGAGGTAAGTATGCATTAAACACACAACCTCTTAAACTATATTGTATTCTATAATCATTCTCAGAAATCGAAATATAAGATTTTGCACATTTTTTTTTTTTTTATTGTCGCACTTTCCAAACTCCCAAGTTTAGCGTTTTTACCCACAGGGTACATTGTGATTTTAATACATGTGTTGAGCTGGCAGGATTTTCCAAAGGGATTATCAAACCAACTTGATTTTCGGAGGAAAAAATAACTTTATCGTCTTTTAAAAAACACGCTCTAAACCCGAGTTCTAGAAAGGCAAACATTGTGCTGCTATTTATGGCCGACGATGAGTTTAGTCTTGTCAGCTTCCACGAACATACCAAAAAACTGAAATACTTTAATCTTAGAGATTGAGTTAAGTGAAGTTTATGTGCTCCACACCTCTGTTATGGTTACTATAGCGACGACAGAGAAACCCTGCCCACACAGATTACTCATTTAGTAATGCTAATGTATTAGTGAACAGAAACCACTACGTTTTTTAATTTATTTTTTATCCGTGAATAATAGTTTCTTCCGTGTTGTATTCGTGACTTCGTGTACCTAACCAAACATGGTGTCCATTGTGTCTGTGTTCAGGTGAGAAGCCGTATAGGTGCACGTGGGAGGGCTGCGACTGGCGGTTTGCTCGTTCAGATGAGCTGACGCGTCACTTCAGGAAGCACACAGGAGCCAAACCCTTCCAGTGCACCGTGTGCAGCCGCAGCTTCTCTCGCTCCGATCATCTCGCCCTGCATATGAAGAGGCACCAGAATTAGACACAAAGACACACATACTTATTATTATTATTATGCACTTGAAGTGATAACAGAACGACTTGTTTCTTTCTCTATGCCACGACGAACCTTATAATGTTTAGGGTAATCATCTTTCTCTGACCTGTCGAGAGCATTGAGCTGTTGACTGTAAACTTTGCCACGAAATCCAATTTGTTGTTGTTCGGTACCTTTTTCCTCTCTCTTTAGGATGTATAGATCAAATTTCCGTTAGGACCCTCATCTCATTTTGACATTCTCTTTAATACAAATAAGCTGTGTTGTACATGAGACTCGGCTCTCATCCTCTAATTGGAAGAAGAAATGTTTTAAACGTAATGAAATGAACTGTAAAATACACAGGATTCATTCTTGTACATCTGCAAAGCACTAAGACACAACTCCCATTTTTACTTTGCACTTGAATTAGACTGGAAAAGATGAATAGCTATGTATGATTAATGCTTTTAATATGTTATATCACTGGAATAGTTACTGCTCATACTGGGTTTTCAGGTACCTAACCTATACTGCGATTCCCTCTTTTTAGTTGCTGAAGTATTTATAGCTTTGGATGATAATGTGCTGCTACTGAACAGCAATTATTTCATGAATTATTAAACAATGGTATAGAAAAGCAATGAGAAGTTGGAAAAGGGCTTTAGACAGCTGTGTGATTTGTACAGTCCCTTTTATACACACAGAAGCATGCCTAACATTTGTTTTCCTGCTGTCATTGATGCATAAGCTCATATGAATGTACGAGACCACAGTGACTGTTCTTTTTAACACATTTCATCTTAAAGTGCCTTTTCATATTTGGTTTTTTATCAGCAGCACATGCTTAAACTTCTTGTTCATAAAAGGATAGACAAAAAAAATAATCAGCAGGGTACCATTTTTTCACTATTAATTCGGCTGCCTTTAAGAGAGGGATATAGCATCAACTGGTTCTTTCTTGTAAAATCTATGTATTTATTGCATTGGCTTTGTGAAGTGGAATTTGACAAGTTTTGTGTAATTGAAATGCCTTAATGTAAATACTATGACATTTTATTGTACTGTAAATATTATTTTGATTAATTTTGTTGCTCTTTTTTTTCTTTCTCCTTGTTTGGAAAAGATGTATCATATTGCTCTGGATTTTTGCTGTGTGACTATTTTTTTTTTTTTTATTTTTTTTTTTTATATTTCACTTAAACTTATTTTGTAGATTCTCAAATTATATTTCTAAATTGGTTGTCCTCTTGACAAAATGTTTTTTGCCTACTGATTGAAATGAAACCTAATAAAATCAACTTTATAATTTGTAATGTGTTTTACAAACTGAACTTCTCATTTTTTTTTTCTGTTCAATTTCTACAGAATTAATGACAAAACCATAATAATGTGTGTGTGTCCAGAATAAAACATGTAGAACAATCATTAATCAACCTTCCTCAAAGCAGATAAACTACGTTTCTATTGTTTACATTGGCGTATGCCTAGTGGTTTCTGTTCACTCACTATAAAGCATTTGACCAATTTCTGTTTGTTGATGTCTCTAAGGTCCAAGAAAAAAAATGATACAAAGGAGAAAAGATAAAACTATCATCAAAGCAGAAAGGTAAGTTTCAAAGATCACTTGGACCTATGCCAAAAAGTTTGAATGTCTCTTATCTGATGGTTGACATCATAAAGAAACCATTTCCACAACTCAAACAAACCTTAAAGCTCTGAAAAAGAAAATTAATGGGAATTCCTTTTTATGTCAACATACGTCAAGAATGAGAGTGATGTTAGCACAATGCCTCAATGTTATTTTTTTATTGTCCAGAGCAACCCATTTAGAATTTTACATCTTGCCCACTAAAACATGAAGTAATGAAGTGATAGTTCACCCAAACAATGACAATTTTGTAATCATTTACTCACCCGCATGTTGTTCCAAACCTGTAGGACCTCAAAAGGTATTTTGTGAGAGATCTGTTTTGAGAATAGGATGGAACAGAATGGAAGTCAATGGTAAACAAAACAGTTTGGATACTGACAATCTTTCAAATATCTTATAATTTGATATACTGGTGATGTTCCGAGATTACAAATGATATTAGTGACCCATAAAAAATGCAAGTGTTAATTTAGCACCTTAAATGTAATTTGATAGCAGAATTCGGTCTTATAATTCAAAAAGATTTCTATTTTCAATATGGACTGTTACAGTTTAATAGCTGGTGTGCAGCTCATGTTCAGGACAGATCTCAAAAACATCACAAACTCCAGCTTACAGCCTTTAAAAATCAATCTTATCGCTGGAATCTTAATGGTATCACTTCCGGAACAGATGATTTCTCTGCTCACAGTCTCATAGAACCCGACCAGAGTCCACTGTGACTACTGAAAACATCTTATCAATCATATTGAACCTCTTCACCATAATTCTGGAATTAGTATGATGCCCCTTCATACTTTTATCTGATTCTCAACCAGTATGTGAAATAAAAACGATCTGTTATGTTCAGAATCTCAGGCCCTGAAACAATCAGCACGAATGGACACTTGGTGAACGCACTGTTTGCTTTAAGAGGCATCACTGGTTTCTTGGGGTGCAACCGAATTACAAGCTGCCAAAACGTTGGGGACCCCTGTGAGCAAAGAAACAATACAGCTTTTGATATGAGATCAGGAAACACCACAAAGGAAAATAAATGCTTTTGTTGCTTTTAAAGAGAAGGGGAATTTCTCCCTCTCTTCTACATATGTTCTTAGTTTGATTCCTCGGACAAACCTCAGCCCCTGGACATAATGAACTTCAGATGTCAAAGACAGGCAAACAATGGAAGCTCCACTGGACCCAATCAGGAGGTTCTTCAGGGATCCTCCTGGGAATTGTTACTCCTACAAGTCCCCTTCTCTCCTCCACTCTTTCTTCATCTCCTACCTCCCCCTTTCCGTAGCCTACATGGAGGTTTTAAACCCCCAGGGTGAACATTATTTCTCTAATGCATATAGGGCCCCTAGTTTTTCTTCACTTTCAACCCTCAAAACATCACAAGCTGCACTTTCTCATAGCCTGTCCCAGCCAGATCATTACAAATGAGTCTCCCTTTGCTGTAAACAACCCAAAGTGCCAGAGACAAAGGAAATGGCTTGATTTCTCACAGATTTGTACATGTTATGATATGGACAGTGTCAGAAAGGGGGACTGGTTATAATCAGGTTAGCATAATCTACTCCAACTCTAAGACTCGATAGGTTTGTAGTTATTTGAATTGGGACAAGCCAAAGGCTTTTTAGATTAACTTTTAGCTTAGCGAAACCAAAGTCATGATTATATGGGTTGTCAAGTTGTCCGTTTTTTGGCAGAAATGCCTGATTTACAGCACTCCACAAATCACCCAAATTTTACCGCTTCCCTCAAGCACTAATCATGCAGCTGGATGGTTGGGTTAAATGTTTAAAAAGCAAGACTACAGCCTCTTCCATTTTCAGAGGGTACATTTGGGCAATAGCATGAATCCTAACTTACATAATCTTTTTTTTTTTGGGGGGGGGGGGGGGGGGGGAACATTTTTGCTAAAGTGATACATATTTTGCATCGCCAACCTCTAGTTAGCATCACGCCTGCTTCCCTCAAAAAAAGATTTTTTTCCATTGACTTTTTGTGATGGGTTTTTGGTAGAAAATAATGCTTGAACCAACAATTTCTCTTACATTTTGTTTTTCATGATAATTTTCACAAATGAACACAACTTTTATGAATTTTGAAACCTAAATACAATCGCCAGAAGTTAAAAGCTAAACGTAGGCTATAAACAAACTACACCACTGTCACCAACTCTCTACCAAAGAAAAGATCTAAGGCTGATGATACACAGGGCAACTTTTTTTGAGCAATGTTGCCGGGCAACTTTTTGAGCAATGTTGCTGGGCAACTTTGGCCAATGTTGCTGTCAATGGGCAACCAGGTGAGACACAGGGTCCACAACCGATCTAAAGTATCCAGATAGAAAGTTGTTACCCATCCTCAATGGGAAAGTGCCCAGTCAACATTGCTCAAAAAAAGTTGCCGCGTGTATCATCACCCTAACACAACTCCCTTTTTTCCCATGGGATTTTTACAGTTGAAATAGTTAACCCTGGGTTATTCAAAACTCCAGTTAAACAGAATCCTGGGAATCTTACTTTATGTTTCACACTGCTCATAATTTACCTGGGGTTAACAATTAATCCTGTGTAATCATAAGATGATGTTAAACACTGTACATTCCTAAACATTGTGCTGACATTGCTATTTCATATATTTGTAGTATCAGTGTCATTGATTGGACAAATGCAGTACTTGACCTGTTTACATAACAGCTCTTGCACGTCCTAATATTATATATTGAAGACTATTATGTTTCTCCTGAATGAACTGCAAAGGCTTTTGATTGGCTGTCTGTTGCGAAGCATCTAGCTGTAACACTCTAACACCAAATCCTGCTATTAAATCATGAGTGTGAAACGCATCTGGAGTTAAAAGCAGAGTTTAGAACGACATAACCCGTGGTTAAATGCAGTGTGAAAAGCCCTCATGTGGTAAAATGTCACGCTTTTTGAATTTCTTTTGAACCGGCTGCCTCTTCCCGTGTGTCCCCATGCAAATCACAATAACAACCACACATAAACAGGACGGACGTCTGCAAGATGTCTGTTAAAGATCGCTTCATCTGGAAAGCATCTGCTGTGTAAAAATCTGATAGGCATCTTTCAGATGTCAGTTTTACATACATTCTAAATCATTAACATCTTAAAGACATCTAATAGATGTCTATTTGACATCTAAAATTAAACATCCTATAGACGTATTGCAGATGAGCAAACACTTGGGAAAAATGCAGATGTAAATGCAGACATCAAATAGACATTTCCGTGATGTACTTTGCTATCAGGGACTTATCTCTTAAGTAACAAATTAACCTTTCTGACTCTTATGGCCAATTGTTTTTGTAGGTAGCTTTAAAACGAGTCAATCATGGACAAAAGGGGGTTGTGACCCTGGACCACAAAACCAGTCATAAGGGTACATTTTTCGAAATTGAGATTTATACACAATCTGAAAGCTGAATAAATAAGCTCTCCATTGATGTATGGTTTTGTTAGGATAGGACAGTATTTGGCCGAGATACAACTCTTTGAAAATTTGGAATCTGAGGGGGCAAAAAAAAAAATCTAAATATTGAGGAAAATCGCTTTTAAAGTTGTCCAAATTTAGTTCTTAGCGATGCATATTACTAATCAATAATTAGGTTTTAATATATTTACAGTAGGATATTTACAAAATATCTCCATGGAACATGATGTTTACTTAATATCTTAATGATTTTTGGTATAAAATAAAAATCTATAATTTTGACTCATACAATACATTTTTGGCTATTGCTACAAATATAAATATACCCAGCGACTTAAGACTGCTTTTGTGCGCCAGGGTCACATATGTGGTTTGAAATAACACAAAATTCATTCCGTCCTGATAATATTTATTTCTTGTTTACATGTTCTTTAGTCCCCTCCACTCACTCACCCTGACAACTGGGGCTAAACAAAGTAATTTCTTGGATCCACAGGCCACTCAAGTCTTTTCATGAAACCAGTATAGGTCATGTAACTGTCTGTTTTGAATTATTCAAAAACATGGCTGGGGGGATTGGGTCCTGTTCCCTCTGTACTGAACTTACACGTAGTGAGTTTTATTGTTTAACTATTTACATGACTTGTGAAAGGGACCACTGGTCGCTCACATCAGCGGCAGATTCAAAACATTACTGTCACATCTGGGCTTCGGCCGCGTAGCCCCCGATACCACATCTACTTTGCGCAATTTTCATTGAAGCTGTTACAGGACCCACTAACCGTCCACACCTAGTCGATGACCTGTTTCCTACACACGTGGAAACCGTACTAGCATTGAATGAACACATTGGGAGCTTGAGCATTATGATTAAACAAAATAAAAAAATCATGTAATCTTACTACCTTAATGACCGTGGTTTCAAATGGGGTACTTCACTCTTAAACATCAATCCGGCTGGCTCCTGAGGTGGTGTCTTTTGCTTCAGGGCTGCTCTTGCATCTGATTGGCCATGCTAAGACAGCGACTGTAAGCTCCAGACGACCCGCTTGGAACGCTGATACGCGCGCTCCCCTATGTTTCAAAACAGAGGGTGGCTCTCGTGGCTTTGGAGATCCTGCCTCGCCGCCCCTTCGATTCCATTGGTCTCCCGTCTTATACTCTGCCTCACTCACACCTCAGCGTGAGGAAAACAAAATGGCAGACGGTGAACCATGAAGTACTGCGACTTTCTCCATGACACTGAGAGGCAATCTCATGAGCTGATGTACTACAACAGCTGTGGCTAAAGCAGCTAGCATGAGAACGCTTCACAGCCTCAGTTGTTTGATTGAAACACATTCACATGTAGTGGCTGCTTTATTAATTCTGACCCTTTGTTTAAGTATATTTAAATTAGTGGTCTGTGGAGGACTGAACAGGAAGTGTATTCAAGAGCCATCAAAGTCATAGGGATGGTCCAAAACAGATTATTTATAGGTGGTTTGATTGACAAATGAAGTGCCTTGTTTGACGCTGAGTCAGAGAAAAAACTAGAATGAAATGACACTCAAAATGAACATTCAGAACCACTAATGAGTCATTCTCATGAAATGTAACTCACCTGTAAAGCAACGCATACTATGAGAAAAACTAGTTGTCATGGGATATATTTCAGCTTTAGGGTTTGGAGGCTTATGTTTCGTAAGAGCAGTTTCATAAGGGAGACAAGGTAAAAAGTAACTACTTTCATTGTGCACCACTAAAAAGTCAAATAGCATTATATAGATATCATATATTATCACATTTAAATGAGGTGAAACAGACAGATAAACATATAGTTAAGATAGTTTTAATCTGAAAAGAAAAATCAAAACCATAAAAGTAGTGTATTCTTCTGAAGGCAAAATAGCTGTAGCTTTTACTAAAAGTTTGAATTTGTTTTTATTTTTGTCATTTTCATTTAAATTTTAAATTTTATTTACATTAAGAATTTAGTTTTACTTTATTTTTTGTCATTTTTTTGTCAGTTTCGTTTTTCTCATATTATTATCTAATTATTATATTATTATTTAATGTCTATAGTTTTTATTTAGTTTTAGTTTTGGTACATTAAGTGAAACTTTATGTAAATGAAAAATGTTTCTTCGGCAGCTATAGAAAACGATCTAAATTTCAGTTTGATGCTCATACAAAGCTGTTGTATGGCTTCAGAAGACTTAGTATAGCGCACACATTGTATGGATTACTTTGGTGCTTTTGTCATTTGTAAAAAAACAACAACAAAGTTCACTCCAACAATGTTCACTCCAAGGCAACTGGATGTGATAAATAAATAGCTGAATGAAAGACAATTAGTTCAAGAGAGAAACCACATTTTCTTTCTTGAGTTAGCGTTGTCAAAAAAATTTGCACAGTAGTTTAGAAAAAAAAAAAGGTTGAATGAAATTGTCAGGATCATGGACTGTCTGTGTCATGGTTTGCCCCTGTTTCTGTTCCCTTATTTGGTCATGTTCCTGTCCTCGTTTTTGTTAATTATCTTTGATTAGTCATCCCATGCACCTGTGTTTTCCCAATAATCCCCTGTATTTAAGTCCTACAGTCTGAGAAGTCTGTCTTGGTCGGTTCTACTCTTTGTGTACGTGTGTTTGCTCCAGTGCCCTTTGTGTGGATTTACCCTGTGTTTCTTGGATTAAAGACCGTTTTGTTTATTCCTCTTCTCCATCGTTCCTCGCCATCACAGATTGTAACAGAAATAGAATTGGTTCAAGAGAGAAACCACATTTTCTTTCTTAAGATAGCGTTGTCCATTTGCACAGATTGGTTTTGCAAAAAACAAAAAAAACTGAATATTTTGTCACCCAATGGTTTGATGATTCTCTAAATTGCCTTTTGTCTTTTGGCTGTTTCACGGTTTATAAAAGTAGCTGAAAGTCTATAATATGCTGTTTGGCTGGTTCCTTTTGTAACAGCTTTACCCCATATAGTGACTGCTAAACCAAAAGTTATTCTGTGAGTACCATCAATATGTTTTACAGTTTGTTGAGGTTAGTGGGTGACATCCTTTTTCATACAAAACTCCATTCATTATTATTCAACCATCACTCTGCATTGATTTCTGTAGATTTTTGCTCAAAGCACACTCTAATAAGTCACCATTTTATCTGTTAATATTTATGCAAATATAAAACTAAGGTGAAGACCCTCTTGAGTGTTAAGAAAAAAACATTGCCTACACACTCTGCGCAGCTACAAAAAAAATCAAAAGATGAATAAGAGCATTTATTGATTTACTATCCAGTGTCTCACACACATATGCCATAAACCTGACGGATTTTCTCAATGACTACTTATCAAACGTAGAACAGAGAGTCAGAAAATGGGAGAGCTCCTCCTTCTGTAAACAGCCCACTCACTATCCCGTTCTTACCTGCAGCACACATAAATGATTAATGCTAGTCATTCAGATATTAGATTAGTTTGAGGTGAAAGGGTAGTTTATGCCAAATCCCCATTATATTTCATAACTGTGGGCTTTCAATAACTCTTTGTTGGATAAAGCAATTGTTCCCCTTTTAAGCAGCTTGCCTAATGTTTCATTATGTTAAAAGAAAATGTCTAGTTCACAGGCAACTGCCTATATTGCCTACATGATGGACTGGTCTGTATGCAATACACATGTACTGATGACTTTACATTCATTCTTCAGTTTGTCTGAATGTTCTGCAGAGCTCATGTTATAATCAAAGCATTACAAGGGACTATTTTGGGTATAGGCACTGTAGAGGGCAATCTGTCAATGCATTGTCTAGGTATTAAGAAGGTGTTTTTGACAAAAGAGCAGCAAGAAAATGACAGTTTAAAGTGCACAATCATGCACAATAGACAAGCAAATGACAAGCAAATGTCACACAAATAGGAGTAACTTCTCAAGATGTGTCATGCATGCTTGACCAGACTCATAAAAGTCAAGCGTAAGTTCAAGCAGTCTATGCTTCTTGCTAAAAAAATAGATGAGTTCTATTAATGGGTAATCCTTATGATGATTGGCAGCAACCCAAGCTTCAATGACAACAGATAATTGAAGCTAATGGGTTCTCATAATGTTTTCATTCACTCTGTGTGTATAAGCTCTATGTAAGGCGAGCACCACCACTGTCGGCTAGTGAGGCACACACACCTGCCATTAACACCCCACACACCACACACACACACACACACAACACACAGCACACACGACACCACACACACACCACCACACACCACGCAAGGGTAAATGGTGTTGACTCATTGAAAAGTTCTGTTCTTCTTTCTTTCTCCGTTTCTCCTCCCCCCTCTTTTTGTTGATAAAAACAGATGAAAGCAGGTGTCTCGCCAAAAACAGGCTAGATGTGTATTGTGAGCGATAAACACTATTTAAGTGAAATTTGTCAGTGAACTGCCACAGGGCGACAGAGAACTCCCTCAGATTCTCTTCCCTCAACCATTCAACTCAACGGAAACAGACCAGATGTAGCGTGTATTTAAAAGAACTGATTTTTCTGTTGTGGTAGTGTGTGCAGTATAATTAACAAACTAAAATGTTGTTGAGTTAAGCAATTGTAAGCCATTAGTTTCTCTATTAAATATAATTAATCTTACTTATATTCCAATTTGTTTAAGCGAATAATTTTTTATTATTACAATTATTTAATTGAATATATATATAATATATATTATCTATAATATATATATATATTATATATACTAAATAATACTACACATCATAATCAATACAATTGAAAATGTATGTATTATTATTATATATAATTAACGATTATACCTTATTTATTATTATAATATTATATATTATATTAAATAAAATCTTTTGATATTTGGAATTATGTAATATATCCTAACCAGTGCATTTTGCACTGAACTCATACTAAATCAATAACTAGTTAACTTGGCAAAGAATCTAATATTATGAAATATATCAAATGTTATATAAAAGAAATTTAAAATTCCATTTCTGGGGCATTTTTGCTTGATTTCTGATGCTGCATGTACATAAATGTATTTATAGGAAGGTTGATTATTGTAACACTAAACCAATGAAGTTGACAGAAATTCATGAGCCATGAATGATGTGCTTAAAGCCTTTAAAACCCTGTCCATAACTATACACACACACACATAAAAAAAATCACTTAACCCAAGTTAGAAGTTCACATAACACAACCGGAACTACAGCAATCTGTGGAGCTGCGCTTGTGTGGGTGGTGGGGACGTAAGAGGGTTTGACTTTGAAAGTCCCAAGACATTTCTTTTATGTTAGTTTATGGTATGCATATATGTCTCAAAGGTGGCAAGGTAATTTGTGCGCGGGTGGACAGCCATTCCAAAACGTTCAGAGCTAATTGCTCTTCCCCCTCACTCTTTTCCTGGGGGCTCACTAATATGAACTGACCGCTCTCATTTTCCCATGCTCTTGGAACCTCTCATTTTTAATGATACACACACGAAACACACGTGGACGAGCACTCTCACACACACAAACATGCACACAAATGTAGTCTGCTTGTCTACTTGATGGATCAGATGCCTCCAAATTTCTCCAAATCTTTTTCGCTCCCCTTTGCACACAGCTGTCACGCTTTCACTCTTCACATTTTCTCCATGTTGATGGAAAACAGCATTCTGAACTCCCTTTTCCAATGGTACATCAGAGACCTTAGACACAATAGCATAAAAAATACCAAACAGAATTGTGCTAGCGACCTCTGAACCCTTGCCTCCACCCCCCACACACAACCACACACACACCCACACACACACACACACACACACACCAACACACACAACACTCTACGACTTACTGACCTATGGGATGAGCTCCATAGCTCATACCACAGAAGAAAGACTGCAGATTTTCCTCATCACTTCCTCAATGCTGGCCGATCAGGCTTAATGTCACGATTTCCCAACTTCTAGTATGTCCTTAGGTCCTCACCTGAAACCAGGCAATATCTGACATTTCTTATCCATATCTCGCTGTCCTCATTTGCATGGCATGTATGCCCTCATGTAAATGATAGCTACATGTTGCTCATCATGTATTTTGAGATTGACAGGAGATCATAACAGGGGTTCAAAACACACCTCGCTGTGTGGCAACTATTAGTAAACGTGTTTGTTTTTTTAGCTGCAAGTTTTATTAGTCAGCAACTTTATAAGGATTTGGAACAAACATTTACTCTATAAGATCTGTACGAGTGTTTGATGGCTTCTTTCAAGGCTGCACTTTATTGAACAAAACAGTACAATAAAAACAGTAATATTGTGAAATATTTTGACAATTTAAAATAACTGCTTTCTATGTAAATATACATGTTAAAATGAAATTTATTCCTGTGATCAAAAGCTGAATTTTCAGCATCATTAACTCCAGCAGTTTTCAGTGTCACATGATGCTTCAGAATCAGTCTAATATACTGATTTGCTGCTTGAGAAACAACGATTTCTTATTATTATCAGTGTTGACAAATTTTTGTTCAGGACTCGTTGGTGAACAGAAAAGTAAATAGTGTTCATTTGAACTAGCAGTCTTTTGTAACATTATTTGTGTTCATTTGTTTACTGTCACTTTTCATCAGTTAAATCAATTTACAAATCAAAAATATTGATTGTATATGTTTTGAATGTTTATGTCGATTTTTACAAGGACTTCTTGTTGTAACACATATGTGGAGCATTCATAACATTAAGAAACCAAAACAAAAATATAATATTATTAACATATTTTTGTGTTTTCTGAAAAAATCTCCTAAAGTATATGATTTTGCAGGCATTGCAATTACCTGAGCTATTTTAGAAGCTCAAAAGAAGTGTCAAAAATAACCCAAAATATAAATATACAAATACAATTATTTGATATTATTTCATTACAATATTTCAAAATATAAAAAATATGTATTATTCATTTATTGATCATTTTATTATATAAAATAATTGGCCAGTGTGAAATATATATGGTTGGTGAGTTCACTCACCTTTTTCCAGCATGGCAAAAGTTTTTAGCTGAATAACTTCATGGAATACACTGCTAATCAGAAAAAAGCAGCGTATTTGGTGGAGGTGGATNGGCGTTGTGAGGAACACCCCCTACCCAGGGC
Organism: Sinocyclocheilus anophthalmus; assembly: GCA_018155175.1. NCBI lineage: Eukaryota > Metazoa > Chordata > Actinopteri > Cypriniformes > Cyprinidae > Sinocyclocheilus > Sinocyclocheilus anophthalmus. The sequence continues at coordinate 317,365 of JADLZN010009572.1, read as the reverse complement.
TGACGACCACCTACTGAGCCGAAGGCAACTGGACACAGAGAGAGAAGTGTACCTCGGACTCAGGACTCAAGCGAGAGTTATGGCTACAAAAGCTCACCAAGGTCATCATCTTCCTGGCCCCCAACCTAATGGGATTGAAACAGGAGGAAATTGATATACTTCAAGAGACTCTGATCCAGCAGCTGAACATCACTCAAGACAAGCTTGACATGCTCCGAAGAGAACTCAGGGAGTCCTACAGGCGGCGAAAAGAGACGCAGTTGGAGAGACACCCTACTCCTGCATCCTCGCTCAGCAGTGCAAACTTCCTCATATGCTCCAAGCTACGAAGTGGGGAGCCAACACTTTCTGCTTAACAGCTCAGCAGACAGAACTGTAATACTTCCAAGAATCCCCGCAGCAGCGCATGATGTGACCCCCAGAAACTTTGACAAGCTAGCCAGAAAAATCCCAGCATCCACATGGCCAGGAAAATTATGGTTCCTACTTTATGCAGGACGAGTAGTAATTTAGAACGGTGGCGTCGTTTTTGCAAGCAGACCCAATAATCAATCTTATGTGTCGGTTTCATAAGTTAGTAACTTCTTCTCCATGCGTATACTAGTTCCTGATCAAAACCAGATAAAATTTTAGTTTGAATGCGCCTTCCTACAAGCCAAAATAAGTTTTTCAGTGCTATAATGTGTTTAAATCGTACGATAAGAAACTAACCTGACTTTAGCGAAGAAATCCTAATTTCTGTGTTAGTGGAGCATAGGTCTTTTTCCTGACGACGAAATCTCGGGATTAGCAGCTCATATAAATGGTACCAGAATAAATCTGTCTGATTTTGGGCGAAGAAATCCCCTTCTTCAGTACTGTGTAAGTGATCTGAGCGATGCTCCTCATTTCACTGAATTAAGGGGGGGGGTGCAAGGAAGACAGGAATCATGTCTTTGTGGCAGCCTTTTGGTGATTAAGGGATAATACAAGACTTCACCTTACAAATGGCTGTCACAAGCAAAAATGTCACAAAATCACTTCAGATTTTGTGGAAAAAAAAAGCACAAAAGTGTGACGTGCTAGAGCAGAACAGGCACTATTTTTGGAATCAGCATCCCAAAATTAGTAAGAAACCAGCAATGGATTTCATTCAGCAAATATGATGCAGGGTGGTGATACTAGAGCACCGGAACTAACTGTTATATAATAGTGAAGTAATAGTGTTTACAACCCACTACAGAGACTTAAGGCTTATCTTAAACCAGGCCAGATCTTAAACAGAGGCCATGGGGTTGAAACAGTTTTATAGCACCCTCTCAGTGACATAACCGATACCCATAATCCTAACAAGATAAATTATTGTCCCATGACAACCACAAATATTGTAGCTCTTCCCCTAATAAAACCCCTTTTTGCTGCCATGTTGACATGCCGTACTCATTGCGCTTTAATAGTGCGAGCCAGAGATGTTTTATCGCTTTCATATGAGCAGAGGGGTGATGTTTCTGAGTGCTGGGGGCTGTTTGAGAAAAACAGGAGGCAGACGGGGTCGTATGGCGTGACTGAGGTACAGACAGAACTCATTCTGTGTGACACATTCAAAGCTTGCGGTCGAAACATAATGACCTCACCTCAGATGAAAGTCATGACATCAATGGGGTTGTTTTGATAAAGCGTAATTGCTTCCGTGTGCAAAGCGGCTATTAGAGGCAAACTTTGGCAGCCTGTAATCAGATAAATTCAGCTCCTCAAAGTCAGCTAGCCATATGAAATGCATTCAGATCTCCTGAAACGTATTCGGACAGGAACAAGAACGTCTTATCTGCATGCTATCGCCACTGTCAACCAATCCGAAAGATATTATGTCAAGAGTGCTAGATGAAAAGTCAAGCATTTTTGAATCATAGATTACCATCTTAAAACATGCCATATGTGTTGTAGCTCGCTGTCCGGATTCGTTTGTGGGTTGCAGAACTGAAACTGAAAGACTGAAATAGCGATGGAAATGTTGGTTATGCATCTTATCTCTGGTGCTGAATCACAAACACACCTCCACACCTTCCCCAAATGTTTTATGAGATGAACAGCTATTGTTGAATTTCTTTCACCACCGTGTGATTTAAGTGTGATGTTTTCTACTGACAAGTGTACTGATGCTTGATTTCTAAAGCATTTCTGCTTGGTTTAAGAGCTTTTGCATAGGAAGCAGTGTTGTTGTCTACTGGGATCAATACAAAACAGTATAAATGTCATTTTTAAAGTCAACATGAACCCAGAAATAACCCAGTTTGCTTCCTTTATACATGTTTCTGGTCTTATTGTGCATGATTCATTGGTGTGTTATTCCAAAAAAATAAAATAATAATTTCCGTTTCATGTTGACATAACACTTCATATAATGTCTGTCTTGTTTTCTTTTTTCCCTTCCTCCCAGCTTTTCTTATATAAAGATTGAATTGTTTACAGATGTAATATTGAACCTTGATTTGCCAAAGCTGTTTGTTATAAAGCTGTGAATTATGAAGCACTGTTTTTTATGGGCCACTATAAACCTTTGCTGTATTTACTCAGCAAGTGTTAACCATAAAGCAGGTGTGTGGCTCTCAGAAGGATCACAGAAGTGCAGCACGCAGGGAAGCCAGATCAGCGATTTTCTCAGCCAGGGCAACCTCATGTATTTGATTTAGGCTAATTATCACCACACATTCATACGATGCAGGATAAAAGCAGCTTATGCCTTCTGATCTGTTGGAGTATAAAGTCTGTACCATGAGTGGGCTGCTTTTCAAAGTAACACACACATAGTGTGGCCTAAGAGTTTATCCACTTTTATTACCACCACCTGAGACATAAGACGACAGGCTTCTGTAGAAACAACACTATATAAGGGGGTTTGTAAAGGATTTCAGTGTTTATGTAAAAGAAATGCCTTGAACTCGGTAGCAATTACTTTGTTTTAAAAGCAGCGCTGAATTTACAGTGTTCGGCTGAGTGATAAAAACTCAAGCCAGTGGAATTAAGGTGACAAAGATGCTGGGTTAACTTGATAGTAAAAAAGTTTAAAAATGTTTGTTTGTTTTTTATACATTTATGGATGAATTTGTTTTATTACAGTGATGAAAAAAACATGTACAATTGAAATGACTACAGAAATGACGTTTTATTTCCATTACATTTGTATGAATGAAAATGAACCATTTCAGCCCTTCTCGCTTCTTTATGAGTCCTGACTCCGCAAATACAGAATCTCACAACATTAGCATGCTTACTGTAATTGTTTATCATATAGTTACACTGCTAGCTTTACTCTCATATTTTCAAAATTAGAGCTTGCCTTGAAAGACGTACTGATCTGTATATGTTTCTTAACTGTAAAGGACACTGCCACGTAATATATGGCTCACGTCTGTTTAATTGGAAGTGAAGGGTGCCTTCATTTGTTTAGCGATCTGGTTTGCCTCTTTTGTGAGCGTATTCCCACACTCTGGGTCGGCTCTATGAAGCCTGTGCCAGTTGCGGCTGCAGTGGTTTTCTTTCATGTGACATTGAATGGCTGTTTCACTGTGTAATTGTTTTATTAAAAGGGTGTAATTTATTTGAGCTTCATCTGTTTTTTGTTTGACTATGTAAGCACACTGCAGTAAAGCTCTCTCATGTTTTTGGTTACAGATGCCTTTGATTTTGTTGATATGTTTTTAATGTGCACTCTTTCTTTCTTTTTCTCTCCCTCTCTCTTTATAGTTCGACAAGTACGCCCCAAAGCTGGACAATCCTTTCTTGAGACATTCAAATGTAAGTGTCAGTTTGTTTTGACTGCATAACCTTGCTTTGACTGAAGATGAAGCAGATTATGTACACTTTTTGAGACATATTTGCATGTTTTTTTTAAGCATGCTTGGTTTGATGTTGCTTTCAAAGCAGGATAAAAAGTTGATGTAGCTTAAAGAGATGATAGACACCAAAGAGTCTTGTAAACTTTACATTTACGTTGTTTTTTTTTTTCTCTGCAGTTCTTTCCCTCCTATCCACCAACAATGCCAGGCATGCCTCCATTGCTTCCACATTCAGGGCCCTTCAGTTCACTGCAAGGAGCCTTCCAGCCAAAGGTTAGACCTCAAAACTACGCATTCACATCATGTGGGAAGGTAGGCAGAATTGTTTTGACTTGAGCAGAATGAGAAAGAGACCCATGTGGCTTGTTTGGGCATTTTAAATTTCCCGCTTGCAGACTCTGGTATGACCAAGACCAGTAAGTCAAAAATATTAGAAAAATATGGCCCATAAAGCTCCAAGCTGTAAGAGAAAAAACACCTGGTGAAAGTTTCTACATATTAATTGTTGGCCAGATCGATCTGTTCTGCAAAACAAAGGACTGGTCTCAAGTCTTGCTCAGTTATGAGAATGGAAATTCAATTTCATCTCCAGAATCTTACAGGACAGGACTAGTGATTTTTTTTAAACTGAAATGTATTTTTAACCAAAAATAAAGTTAATTAAATTTGAGTAATTGGGAGATGTAACGTGGTATACTGTTCAGGCTGTCGTTTTCACAGGTAATAAACCTGTTCTTTGGCAACAAGCCACATATTTCAGGCGAACAATTTGTACATATTGGGAAACTGCTATATTTCTTCTGTTCTGAAAGCGCCTCCTGCTGGCAGAGAATGAATTTAGATTTTTTTTTTTTTAAAGCCTGTCTGCTGTTTTTGTTCAGACCAATGTGAAAATCAACCCATGTTTTCATGCAAACACGCAGAGTTGTAAATGTGAACCGGTGGATCGACAAGAAGCTCATGCATTATAAAAATCTAAACAAAGACAGTAAACTACATTTATATGTTATTTAATTAATATAATGATTTATAATAATTGTTTAAATTAATATAATAATTTATACTTCTGACTCATCTCTTTTCTTAAAAAAATGTTTAAAGGCTGAAATGTGAAGTTTAGCATTTTATAAAACTTTTTTTTTTTTTTTGGAAACCTTTCTGAACGTAAATCATGCGTTCTACGTTATTTTCCAGTTTATCTGTTACCATTGGCATTGCCCTACCCCACTCATAGTCATATGGTGGTAATTTTACTTTGTGCAGGTCTTAAAAAAGGTAGATTTGAGTTTAAAAATCCTGCAGACACCCTGCCAAGTCAGCCCTAGTGTTTAGCAAATGATCTCCAGGTATGTTAAGCCTTTGATGCTCATCTGACAGAGACGGAGTGAAATCTGGGATGGGTCATGTCTCAATCCCACCCCCCTCTCTTTATCCCAATAAATTCCTGTCACATTTGCTGATAATAAAAGGGCAAAAAAAGTCCCAAAACAAATAAGAATGGGGTCAAATCATTCTCCATTTCCTGTATACTGCAGAAATGCAGCTGATTGAGAGCCCAGCATCACCTTACCATTAGTATTCAGGGAGCTCTCAAATCCCGCACAGCTGCATTTATACTGCAGACAGACAGAGAAATCTACCACTGCCACATTCTCCACTAATGGATTATGCAAAGAGGCTCAGGCTCAATAACCTGCTGGAGGCTTTTGTGTTAACTTTAGACTGTGGTCTTGAGCAGGGTGGTTACCGTGTGTGTCTTTGCAGTGTGTGTTATATGGCTTTCACTCGCTTGGTGTGTAATGGTTTTTACCTGGCTCTTCTCAAATAACCCTCGCTCTTGTGTTAGCTACCAGTCAAAGGTAGAGCCAGTCTGAAGTTTCCAACAAGTATGAAGTTTGAGTATAAATGACTACGGCATCCATGAAACTTGGGACTGAAGTTTTTAAGCTTTAGGCTACACAGATGATGAATCACATGATATCAATGGGGTTATTATGTTCGTGTAGGCTTTTCTCCATTTCCTTTGGGCCCCAACCAATAGGCTTTAGTTATGTCACAGTAATAAACCCTGATTTGGTTTTATAAATACATGCTTATGCTAAATGTTTTACCCTAGCATATACTGTAGACATCATCAAAGTTAACACACAGAAGCTACAAAATTTCCATTTTCATTTCATAGGATCTTCAGTTAAAAATGCAGGACTTCAGTCATCACACCAAGGAGCCAAAAAAGCAGTGCAATATCTCTGAACAGTGCATGGTTGAAAATAGTAAATAAACAGACTTCAGTGTTGTGCTGCCTTCCATTAGCTTTATCTAAAATGGTCTTAATTTTCTCTCCAGGCCTCAAACCCTATTGATGTTGCAGCACGATCAGGAACGGTCCCGCACACTCTCCTTCAGAAGGACCCACGGGTAAGCCGCCCAGTCTGGAGATCCTCTTACGAGATTGGCCATTAAAATCATATTTTAATTGTGATGTTTTTAGCATTTCATGTACCTGGACTTTGTTACAAAACATATCTGTCTGTTTCCTTTTCTCTTTTTCTTCCTCGGCTCCTTACAGATAACAGATCCTTTTAGGACCTCAGTAAGAGTAAGCATCATATTTTCATTCTCTTTCAAATCCCTACATTTTCCTCCTTAAACGCCTCCATCTTTGTGCTAATGCTTTGAAATGTCCTCTGTGCTCATGTCAGAAGCCAGGCAAATGGTGTGCAGTGCATGTTCAAATCGCCTGGCAGATCTACCATCATCAGCAGAAGATGAAAGTAAGTTCTCAGAAACCAAAGAGCTTGTCTCTTTTCTTTAGTACAATGTAGCCTTTAGTGTGAGGGAAGTACAAGAATACACAAGTATGCTTTGTAATGATTCATGCATTAAAGACCATCTCAGTAATTTTCCCTCATTAAGGACAGTTTACTCTTTTTTAAATGTATACACTCACTCCAGTCATATATTATATTGTTTTGTATTGTATTATATTATTGAAATGACTTTATCTCACAAAAGCAGATGCACTTGGACCCACATAAACTGGATATGAATGGAAAACTTGATCTGTTCAGCCGTCCTCCAGTTCCAGGTGTGTTCCCTGGGTTCCCCTACCCTCATGATCTGGCCAGACCCCTCTTTTCATCAACAGGTATGTGAAGAAAACTCAAAGTAAACATGAACTCAAACTTGACCCTATTTAATAACAACACACATTCCTGGTTATAGTGTGCACAATTCACAAAGGAAAAATGTATGTGTAAAATCAAATCCTGCCCTACAAGGTTTTTCTCATTCTCAAGCTGAAAAGATAACCGTTGTAGATGAAAAGTTGCACAACCATTCCTGGAAATAATTCCCTTTCCTGCTGTGTTGTGAAAGCCTGATGCTAGACCTGACCGCCTTAAGAAATTCTACTTAAATATAATTGATTTTCATTTCACTTATAAACTAGATTTATAATCCAATCAAGATACTGCTCTCACAGAGTATTTATGTCTTATCTTGTAAATTATACTGCAATCGCTTTATTGGCATGGCTTCAGCATAATAAAATGAATTTGTATGTCTTTTCTTTCTCTCGTGCTCCGTGCTCACTAATTTGCATGTTGTTATTTTGAATGTTGTCTTGGCTCAACGCTGGGGCCACAGGCATGAATATAAATGCTTTTACCTGATATAATTGACTGGTAGCCCTTTGTTGAAGGGCAACATGTGCGTGTCTGCCCTTTAGATTGTAATTATGCAGCGTGGTGTCATGAAGGAGTTTCTTCATTAATGATACACAGTTACAAATGACACATAGTTCAGGCTGAACAGACAGTTGACCCTTTCAAATGCAACCTGAACACTCAATCTAAGACATCACTGTCCTTTTTATTGTCCGGGCAAACTACTCTAACAGCTTATTACTGAGAGTCCTGCCCCAAACGCACGCCATTGGTTGAGCCAGGCTGACTTCTAGTTGTCTCTGCATATTAAGCTGGAATAGGAGAAAGTATTTAATCTAACAAGACTAATCATTACCCAAGACATCTCTTGTCCCTGTGTATAAAGAGACTACATCTGGTGCTGTTTTGGTGAATATTTGAATGGTTTGGCTAACTCTGTCTGCAATCAGTTTGACTGATGATTTTTCCCGTTGTATTCAATAGGATCGGGACATCCAGCTGCTTCACCCTATGGACCGTCTCCTCACCACGCTGGCTTCCTGCCTCCTAGCCATTTGGCAGGTAAGTGTAAGTAAACCGCCATTTTAAATAGTTCCTCTCTTTACTTTTGTACTTCAAATTATTGTCAAGACCCTCTTTTATTTGATGCGAACATAAGGCAAATACAATCTGTTCCATATGTTGTAGTGCTGCACTTCAGTGGTGATCATTCAGCTATAAAAGCATGTCTTTCTACTAATTACATTTTTTTTTAAATACTGTATTTCTATCCCTCATAGCTTTGTTTTTGTTTGTCAAGTATAATGTAATATCTGCTGTAACAACAATGTTTTCGACTAAAAACGGAAAGAAATTTTATGCAATCTGCCCTTTCATTTGCACAGCAACAGTGTTTTGGGCACCTGAAATCACAAACTTTTTAAAGCAGGTTTCAAAGTGCACGTTTTTGAAAATGATACCATTATCATCTCCTTGTAAACTACAAAAATGCAAATGTGTGAAAAGGTGACATCATGCGCATGCGTGTTCAGTCTATAGGTATGTGTACATTCTCATAGTGTTTCTTTACAAAGTGACATCGGCAACTACTAGCCTGTCATGCATAATAATACAGCGTTTTTAGTCAAACTTTTCAAAAACGCAAACTTTTCCATTTTTAGTACATTGTTGCTGTGTAAACGTACCATAAGGCTTCCCTTTGGAGAGGCACTTCTAAGCCTATTGTTATCAGATTTGTTACAACAAAACATAGTAAAAGTAATATTTTACTATGTATCCTTTTTACTGGCTTTAGATAGTGTTCCCCCACTGTTTCTATCAGATATGTTATTTGAGTTTGGAACTGAATGCTGATTTCACACAGTGAGCTTTTAAGTGAGTCCAATTTGAATTCATAAACAGCTGGGGCCCAAAGGAAATGGAGAGAAAATGGGTAAAATGCAGAATTGGGTGCAGTGTTGTCTAGTGGTGAAAGCTCAGGACCGGTAATCAAAAGGTTTCTCAGTCAAAAACTTAGCAGTGTTGTGCCCTTGAGCAAAGCACTTAAATGAAGGTTGCTTCAGGGGGATTGTTTATGTAAATTAGTATATTGTAAGTTCAAGTTGCTTTGGATAAAAGCACGTGCTAAATGAATATGAAATGGATTAGTCATAAATCCATTTCTGGAATCAGGAGTTTAAATTCATGTTTCACATAGAAAACACTGAATTGTGTTTTTTACTTATGTGGGCTGGAGGTTGTCTGTTTGTATTTAATTTAATTATAAGCACAACTATGAATGATTTGGGCTCCTTCACCCATTGCAAGGTACGTATGAACAAATAGTTTAATGTTTTCAGGAGTAAGTAGATGGAATAATCACAGAAACCTCTAGAGGAGATCGGAGACACACAAGCTGTTTTGCTTGCTGTCATTTAATAATTTTTCACATCGGACATTTCAAAATGTCCCTGGCTATCGCACCCCAATCAGGTATTGCTCTTCATGCCAGCACCTCTTGCTGCCTAATCCGCAGTCAGTGAACACTCTCCAACAGTCTTACTGGGAGAAATAAACAACCCTTAGGGAGTTAGAATAGCAGCAGTAACAGTGACGCAAAAAACAAAGCTTGCTTGTAAGAGAAAAGCCAGTTGGAATGGTCGGGCACCTCTGGCCCCGCGTCGCTAATCCCTGTTTGGCATTTTGCAGATCCATTCAGTCGCTCCAGTACCTTTGGCGGCCTCAGCAACCTTTCAAGCAGTGCCTTCGGTGGATTAGGCAACCCAACCCTCGGTAAGCCCCGGCCCCCGGCCTCTAGCTCGACTCAGTGCAGCACAGCTTAGCTCTAGACCACAGAGAGTGCAGAGGGAATAAAAAGGAGGTGGGAATGAAAGAAAGGCACTTAGCTTTGCAGCAAATGCCAAATGAGAGTTTAGGGAAGCGAGGGAGGCAGGCCTTACCGCAGACAGTCTTTTGCCAAATTCACACCCCAACTCAAATTCGCAACCCAACTGGTTTAGCATTGCTCTTGCATTCATTAGTCGCTTGCAAAGTAGGGTGGAAGGTTTGCCATATCTCATTTCCTCTCCCTTCTTCCTTCATTGGCTGAACGGGACTTCTTTTAGTGTAATTGATTGTACTTTGATAATAGAAATGGTCCTGCGACGGAAGGTTCTCTGCCCTGCTTTGCTTATCAGAGTCTTGACCCGCCGGGAAGGGTATCATTCATTTTGTTCACTGGCCCCCAAAGTGCCGCCCTTTTACAACCACCATTTGATAGAAGAAACGTGTCGCATACGCATTACCTTAATCACTCACTGTGATCAGAACCGGAGTGACAGAACGGTCACACAGGCGAGGTCTGGTTCAACTGATGTGCTTCTGTGTTTAATGTTCAGGGCCAACAGTGTATTTGGACCCAAAAGAGGGGTCCAGGCTGCCGGTGCGGGCTCAGTGTAGTCCGTACCAAATGTCAGTGGGAGCGGAGGACCTGGAATCGGCTGCACCGAACACCACCCTCCTTCCCAACCCCTCCACAGTGGCCCAAATCCGCAGATGCAGAAAGAAGCAGCTCTGCAAACAGCCATGACAGAGAGCGGGAGAAAGAAAAAGAACGAGAAAGAGACAAAAGGGACTCTTCTATTGGGAAGGAAGAGAAGGATAAAGACAGGTTGGTGTTGTTGATTTCATGGACCAAGGCATCTTATTTTTGCTTTATATTTTGCCAAATTTTTGTCTCCTAATTCAACTAATGATGGGTTCTTTCCTCTTACAGAGACTCTTTAGATCGTAATCGTCATTCGAACCGCTCTTCTCCAGCTTCCGCTCCCGTTAGCTACCAGATCAGCAGCCTGATCCGCTCCAACAGCCAGAACTCGAACGACTCCGGCAGACACCGCAGCGGTAGTGCCGACCGCAACCGTGAGCCAGAGAAAGAGTTGCTGGACCGCCAGCGAGAGCCAGGCATTTTGGGAGACATAAAGGTGAAGGAAAGTCGTTCTCCAGGAAAGGAAATCACAGACAGACGTTCCTCAGATGACTCTTTTAAATCCGTCCACCGATCAACCTCTCCGTACTCGAAAAATGTCCTTAACGATGCAGGAATCAAGATGGGTATCCCACAACCGCCACCTATGAAAGAAAGTGAGAGGGATAGGAAGGAGACCGGCTCAGGGGATCTGCTACAGAAGGTGAAGAACGACATGAAGATCAAGGAGGAACGCAAGGAAGAGCAAGACGTGATGGTGGTTGGATCCGAAGCTGCCACTAAACCTCAAGTCCCTCCTCCGCCTCACCAAACCACACCAATTGCTCACCACCCTGCGCTATCCCATCAGCCTCCTCCGCCGTCTCCTCGCTGTAGTGACCCTCCAACACCGTCCTCACTTCACGGCGTCCCCATGCCACACTCGTTGCCGCTCACTCTGAGTGCCATGCATCAAATGGGAAGTCTGAATGCACTTGAACGCACCCGCATGGCACCGTTTATGGGAGTCAGCCCTCTTGCAGCAGGTCGAGACCGCCTTCCTCATCCGGCATATTGCTGGGATCCCCTACGAGAGGCTTACAGAAACCTTGACCTTCAACGGCGTATGGACTTCCAGCTGCGTTCTGAGCCCGGACACCGCTTCCCTGGTGTCTACGATCCAGAACGGCTCTATCGGGATCGGGAGCCACATGACTACTCCCACCACGAACACCTCCTTGAATTTCGGCGGGAACAGGAGAGACTGAGGCAACAGGCTGAGGAAAGGGAACGGTTGCATTTAAGGGAGGAACTAGATCGGGCAAGGCTCCACCAGCTTCACCAATCACCCATCGAAGGACACTTACCCCACATGCCGCCATTTATGTCGCACCTTGGTGGGATGCCGTACCCAAGGCTTAGCCCTTCAACAGGTCATAATGGACTTCTTAACCGGACACCCCCAACTGCAGCACTAAGTGCCCCTCCTCCTCTGGTACCCTCTGGTGCTGCCAGACCAGCGTCCCCAAGACGGACTACGCCAATCACCACCCAGGACCCTCGGGAGTACTCACCGTCACGCAACCCCAAAGAAGTGGAGGCACGGTAACATACAGAAAGAAGAATGCCTCATTTGAGTTGGACACTGGCAACATGCACTTATTTTCACACAAAGTAGAGTAATTGATAAATAGATATGTGTAATTTGTACAAATGTTTGTACCTTGGAACAAGCACATCAACCGTTTTTTTTTAATTGATTGGAGTTGGGGAAAAGAGTTGGTAGCTACAACTCGTGGTAGCGTAAGACGTAAAAGTGAACTACCAACCAGAAATGTGATATTAATATATTAATCCGATGCCTTTTCAGTTTTCATGTGAAAAGACATTCTAAAATTTGTTTGTACATTTCCTATCCCTCATGTACAGACTTTTTTTATGTATTTGCATTGTTTCATTCGTTCCCTGCCCTGTATTTATCCTAGTGAGCTGCTGGATATGGATGTCTACATATCTGAATTGGTATGATCTCAGCTGATTTGCTCTATGGTACCTGGAAATATTCAGCGGTGGCCATGTACAAAGTTACATTTTGGAGGGTTTTTTTTGTTTGTTTGCTTGATTTTCTTTTTGAGATATGCAGACAAATATGTGTTACAATATTCTTGTTTGGTTTATGTAAAGTTTAAAGATATTGTAAATATCTTGTTGATATTACTTGGAACGAAATGACATCGTACATTTGTTAGGCTTTTCAAATGTTTCTAAAAAACAATGAAATGAAACAGAACCACTTCCAGGTTGAAAACCGTGGTGACGGAGTTGTCCAATCAGAGAGGAGGACTCGAATGGGGGTGCTGTCATGGCGGTGCAATCTATGCAAAGATGATTAAGAGTGTTCTGATTGTACTTGCGGAACCGTGGAAATTGTCGTAAGGTGGAGGAGCCTGGGTATAACTGTCAGAATATGTGCATGTTTGGGGTCCAATGAACTAGCCAATGACAACAAAACAGACAATATAAACACGTCCGGGTCATAAAACACGAGACGCTCATGCTTTAGCAGTGAACACTTCTCCAGCCACAAAACCTGGACATCTGAGAAACATATTGGAATGGTTGGGGTGGCAATAGACTCTTTCTGTCGACCTTGTGGTGTTGTGCAGTTGTTTTTCTTAGACTCTTGTATACAAAACAAGTAGAGCTTTAGGCGTGAAAAAATGAAAATGAACATTCATGGTTTAAAAATGTATGGAATAAAGGTTGGACCTTATATCTGCATACCTGTCTGCTATTTATTATAGACTTCGAGACTGGCTCATTGAATGTTGACGTATTGATGAAGTGTGCAAAGTTTCATAGACAAGCATGAATGAACTGCCTGGGTCGTAAGAACCGAAGCCTATTATAGCCATAAGTATTTTTTTCCATTTATTTTCATGATTAAGAAGCACATTTTTCCCTCTACTCCGAAAGAAATTCTCGTTCTTTATACTGTAATACAGTAATGAGAATCACCCTGTCTGTATACAATGATTTGTAAAATGATTTATCAAATATTATATTTTTTAAATATTATATTTTAATAATTATATTGCAATAGTACTTTGTTTATTAATGTTTTATAATTTTACTTTAGAATACCTATACTTACAAAAATGAATGCAACAGTTACATTATAGGTGTTGTGTGTATTGTTACATCGCAGCAAATACTACATTATGGTAGTAGCGTTCAAATTGTGCGCGTCACAGTTTGTGCTTACAAGGGAACACCGTAGGCTGACACCATTCTAGAAAAAACTAGGGTTCATATTTTTTCATGCCCAAAACAAACATAATGAGAATATATCACACCGGTGATGCTTTTAAGATAGAATGCTTGCTACAACTATTTTACAAACAAAAAAACTAGACCCAAGGTCCAGATCATATAAATATGAGTGGACTAAATTGTGAACCTTCATAAACAGACGGAGCGTAGCTCCACGAGTTGCTATTTACTAGTATATTTCCGGAGAGAGCATTTAACGATCATCTGTGCGGTAAGAGAGGTAGGATGAGAGTGTGCGTTACAGGAACAACTGCAACACGATATGATTTTCATAGCTGCAAGTGCAACTTTAATGAGAATGGTTATAGCGTGTTTGCGGACGCTGTATTGACTCTGGTAGAATACTAGTGCCAGTATTGACAGCCTGCATAGTCTGGAGACTAAGTGAATAATGGGAGTGGCGCGCCTGCCAATGAGGCGAGAGGATCAAGAAGCCGAGGAGGAAGAATGAAAGAGAACCGAAAAAGAGAACCGACCAAGGGTGCTGTACCCAATAGACGACCATGGTTATGCCCTTCTCAAAATATTGACGTGGACTGTGGCCTGTTTTCTACTGCCTTCTGCCATTTCTTGCTAACGTCGCACGCGGTCTCTTCATCAAATTTCTTGCTCCCCACTGACAACATTCATCCGTACATACCACAATCCCTAACTGGGGAGCTCCATCTGGTGTCCACGACTCAGACCCCTGCCCTCGGTCCCCGCCCTCACGGGGCTCAGGTAATGGGTGCCCACACTGCGTCAGGCAGTGTGCAGTCCATTGTGAGGTTATTAACGCGACGATTGGTCCTCCCACGCGTTCTGCACACATCTGGACTGCTGCTTCAGATAGGTCCAGTCGCGTGATAGGAGAGACTGACAGGGACTGGGAAAGCTGCCTGAGGTAAATTATTGTGAACAAGAGAAGGTTAAAGTCAGGATCCGTTAAATCAATTTGCCAATGCTGATAAATTGAGAGGGTTGATGTCCACGAGAGCCGGCGAAACAATCGGTGATGCCTCCCTGGCCCTCTGCTGTCGCACCTCTCAAATCAGCTTTTTCACTTTCCGACCTGACTGAACGGGGATAGAGCAAACCCCAGAAGAGAAGTGTATCACATTAATAGATTGGGTTCTTAATTCCAGGCCCTCAAATAATGTTTAATAACTTGTTTGGTGGTTAGCCAATTAACTATCATGCCGCCAAGAGCATTAGTTTTTTTTTGTATCCTTTTGGTAACACAGACTGCAATTCAACATTATAAATAAAATATTTGCTATGCAACAATTAAGCTAAAATAACGAACTCACTCCATAGAGGCTTTTGGTTGATGACACATCCAACGATTATTCTAGTTGTGTCACCGGCTGTAGTGGAGCACGGAAACTACCACTTGACATTATCTTCATACTGGCACTCCGCCAAATTAGCTTCGTATAACTCAAATCGGACACCAGTGTTGGTGAAGTAACATTAGCATGCTCGAATTGGTTCAGCCTATAATAGTTCCACAAATGGCGCCTACATTTGGACGCTGTTCCAGCGAAAATTAATGCCAGCGATTCAATAGCCCAATAAATAAATAGGCTGACATACATAATGAAGATGTACTACTATTAATGTAAATTTTCGTGGTTTAATAACAAATATATCAGTTGTTGTTTATGTTAATGAAGATAGCGCTTTACAAAATCATATGTGGTGCTCTTGTCAAGTAACGTTTTAAGAAATGTTACATTATTTATCATACAACTATGTAATCTTGACCCTATCTGCCATTTACCGTAGAATCGCCACTCAGTAATAAATACAGGGTAACACAAATAGGGACCGATCTCACTAAAATAAACTAGATTCACTATACTAGCATGCTATTGACCTGGAACCACAAACCAGGTCTTAAGTTTCATATTCTTCCCAAATCTGAAAAAGCTGCAAAATGAGCTTTCTATTGGGTATGGTATTTTAAGATATAGAACGATAGATTTGCGGAGATTACAACTATTTGAACATCTGGGTAGTGAGGCATGAGGTGAACAAAAAAAGGATACATAAATAAATTGGAACATGAAACGTAAAAGGTCATCTTTAAAGTATGTCCAAATAAGTTCTTCCAGAAACCGGGGCATATTGCACTGTAATCTCGCACTGAAGTTTATGAATATACAATACAGTAGGACCTTTCCAAAATATCTTCATGGCAACATGATTTTACTTAATATCCGAATAGAATTTTTGGCATACAAGAAAAATCGCTCATTTTGACACCATGACAATGTGGATTGTTGTACTACAAGTGAACTTCCAATCTACCTACAATCTGTTAACGACTTCTTTTGTGCGGCCATGATTCACAAAAATATTGGCTGATGTTACTTAATACGTGTCAAAAGTATTTATTAGGCACCGTTGGTGACTGATATGCCCTATTATTAAAGAAAATTCCTTGAAGTCGTGACCCATACTGTAACTATAACAGACTACCACATTACTATATTAAGGAGATACATGCAAAGGTAGGACGGGGATTTAGTTGGTGCGGAAACAATCCAAGTATTTAAACATAGAGTGAGAATTGATCCCCAACACAACGTATAAGCAATAAATAGAATAAATATTTTCTGGCGCAAACAAGCAGAAGTGGATGTTAAAATTACATTGTTCTAAATCATCTTAAGGAGGAGACAGAAATCTAAGAAGAATTCTAAACTTTATTACAAAATTTATAAAAGGGATATTCATCTCCAGTGGGGTGATCATATGGTATGAATATTAAGGTACATGAAAATATAGCCGTCAATAAGATTTACTAGACCATAACTGATAGCTACGTAATATTTTCATCCTACACATCCCTAGTTGACTGGGGCTGCGCGGGGTAGCAACAGTGATACACGTAAAGCACGGACGCAGTCCATGGAGTACATTCCTGCCTGAAGTGATAGAATAGCATCTTTCTACACCTCTAAATATACTGCCACAGACTCGGCACTCCAGAAATGCAGTTCTGGAAAGAAACACATCCACTGCAAACAGGAGCATAGGAGGGAACTGAATGGAAACAAATAATCGTTCATTCTAAAAACAAGCAAGCCACTGACATATGATGGCACAGAGGGATAAAATGAGAAAGCGCGAGTGTAAAGATGTAAAGTAGTCAGGAAAAGATGGAGAAGGGGGAAAGGAGAGAGAGAGAATTCCAGACAGACCAACTGAGCCCCAGCAGCTAAATCATTTTTCCACTTTCATTCATTTTTGAAATGATTTTTTTCCTCTTTCTTCATGCCTCAGTGAAAGCTCGCTGCCTGACTCCTCACACTCGCATACACAGGCATCATTGTGTATACAAACCGTAAAAGCCGATGAGAATTTATGCAGCTGGGTTCGTCTGGCAGAGATGGAGGTTACAGTGGAGAGAAGCTGGCGTGATATTCAGACGACCTGCAATCTGCGCAGATCGAAGACTAGATCGGTGGAGACAGATGCTATGCTCAATAGAGAAGGAGAGTAGAAGAAAAGCTTACTCGTACACTGACTTTTCAATTTTCACAAACTAGGTCCGGGTTTTTTCTGTCACCGAGGACTTGTAGAGGTGTAATGATGTTTTATACGGCCCTGTTAGCCCGGGAGTGGTATATGCTGTACGCTCACGAGGCAAAAACATCTTGCTGACCCTTGCTACTACGCTTGAAAAATACTAGTGTTGTATTGACACTACAAACATAGTCTACAAGCAACAAATTGACGTTATAGTAATTGTTCGATTTCATGAATTAGTAATACTAATTGTGGAACAGCTTTTCTGTGCCGTTAAAATATAAATCCTACTCCGATTCTGCACGGAAGACTGTTTGAGGGCGTACGCCATAGAGAAGCCAGACTTACTCGCATCAACCAGTGAACTACCTTTCTTTCTTTTCAATCTTACACACTGCCCTTTCTGATTTCACAATACATGGATGCTGTGGGCACGACACAGGGGTAGCAGGTCATGTGTTTGAAAGGGCAAGTTGTCACATTACATGACTTATTACATATAATCTAAAGAGCAGACCACAAACTACTTTTTTCATTATTTTGTTGTATATTGTAAGGTGTCGGAGATTACTGCTTTTGATTCATTACTTCCCTTTTCTGTTTGTCTTCCAACTCACAATACCATGTTTTCAAATTAAAACGTGTCTAGATCTATCTTTTTTGTTTAACTAACGCAACGACGAAACATTGTGTGTTCGATTTACTAACTGAACAATATAAGGGGGGGGAAGATACAGACGAAAACGTGGTTTAACTTTCAACTTTTTCGTTATTTTTATTAAGGGACATATGATGTTTGCCTGCAAAAAGAACATAATATTTTGGTTCAGGTATTTGGTGTAATCAACTGTTTTTTGTGGTTTAAGGGTAAAAACGACTAAAGGGGGAAATTTACACCACATACTGTACTTTATTTTTTCTCCTCTATGCCCCGCCTTCTGTAGGGGACACGTCGCATGTTAGTTACAAAAGCTGCATCGTGTCTTAAGGGAGGGGGGGAAAGTAAACGAAGGTGTAGCTCTGAGTGGCGCAAGCTAGTACACAAAAACAAGAATAATGTGTTGGCAACGAAATACCATCAAGCAGAATGATTGACATAAAAATAAGATTACGCCACAACATCACCAAATATTTATAGAATAGCCATGAATAGTACACCAGAGCCAAATGAAGAGCTGCCGAGTAACCAAAACATAAATAACACTTATAAAACAGGCATTTTTAAATTTGCATCTCATTGGCACATAAATACAAAGTCTTTAATAATTACGCGTTGACTTGCATCTGAAAACGCCGTGCATAACTAAAACCCATGTCTGCATTTTGGTCGATAAGAAAATGACACAATCAACAAACTATGCTAAAAAAAAAAAACTCTACACTAGCCCACAAAACTCACGTTATTAAAATCATCAAGTGCAATATCTTTAAATAAACCCTTACAGTACGTAGTAAACAGAAACTGCCTGCAGTATTAAGTCTACAACAAGTTAACTCATAACCCGATACCTAAACAATCCTACCAATAAAAAGGTGCTGCAACAACAGCTAGATCAATAAATAAATAAACTGGATAACACTATAAACCAAACTGACATTGATCTAATAGATCGTATTCCTCTTTATTTAGAATACCACAAGTAACGTTTCGCATAATTACACACGACCACCACCGACTTGCCTAGCGAAGAAGACCCCGAAAACAAAAGATAAGCGTAAGCATGATACCAAGGTACATAGATTGAAAACCAAAGGCGTAGCGAAGGTGGAGCAAGCAAGTAGCGCAGACGCGTGCGGGTATAACCGACTGAAGGATCGGCAGAGCACATGTGTCACCGGCCCCGGGGTAGCTTGCGTGCACCCGTTGACAGGCCGATTCCGACGATCCCGCAGCGGGGGCATAAAGTATGAATGTGTAAAATCTAGTCCGCAATCAGCGAACCGTCACGATCACTCCAGCTGACGAAGCGGATAATCTCCCTTTTGCAGACAGAACAAAGTATTTTCGCTTTCACAACCAGTTCTATCAGGGACATGGCCAGAGCAACAATACTACAGTCAGAAAAATAACAAGGTTACGGCCTTCTGTCTTATCGGTTAACAATGTTGGACAGGCGTTATGCAAATGCAGGTATCCACATAAGTGGGGTAGATGAAGTTGGGTTGGGGTCTTGGATTCAAGAATGAGCCATTTAGGTAGGTAGTGTGGCTGACATCTAAATAAAACGATGCTTTTATAAAGAATATCTATCTGGATTTGAGACTTTAGTCTTTGCAACTTTACAGTTCTTCTTTATGCACCAGGAGCTTGTAATACTCCAAAGAGAAAGGGAAAAATGAAATTGCATCATATGACCCCTTTAACTTAGTGCCCAAACCAAGAAAGTGCCTCAACATCTGTTCAAAACAGAATTATTCATAAGTCTGGAGTGATTAAAGGGTCAGAACCACACAGTTTCACCAACTCTCATGGTTCAACATGTAAAGTGACATAACTAGTCAGGTAGTCACATGACATCCTATACTTCATATCTCCAAAAAAGTCTTTAGTTTGATCATATTTATAAAAGAAAGATACAGCTTTACGATTCTCGCCGGAAAAAGCCGAGCTCCTGGAGGCGTGCCGTGGGCGGAGCTAAAGAGTGACGAGCACTTGGGCGCCGAATGCCAACAAAATTTGATGACATTTGATGCCGTTTCACTTCCCGTCTGCAGTTCTGAATCATGAATGGGATCTTTTATAGCTGGGACCGCTCAATCTTTAAATATCAAACGATGTGCAAATCCAGCGTCGAACTGGCCCTTGTTTATAAAACGTTCACTCCGTTGCTGCTCCGGAAAAACAAACTGCATCCACTGTTTACATAAGGTTGGGTTCTTTATGAAGCTGAACAAAGTTATCTTTCCCTTACAACCAAAAACACACTTCTTTGGATTGGAGACATTCTTCCCGAGCAAGCCGGATGAAGCGTGTTGATGGGTGCGATCTCGCTCTCGCTCTGGTTGATGCGTGCGTGGGTGCGTTCTTCCCTGACTTAAACCCAATTGAGCATCTCTGGAGAGACCTAAAAATGGCTGTCCACCAACGTTTACCATCCAACCTGACAGAACTGGAGAGGATCTGCAAGGAGGAATGGCAGAGGATCCCCAAATCCAGGTGTGGAAAAACTTGTTGCATCTTTCCCAAAAAGACTCATGCTGTATTAGATCAAAAGGGCGTCTACTAAATACTTACAAGGGTCTGAATACTTTAGGATCATGTGATATTTCAGTTTTCTTTTTTAATAAATCTGCAAAAAAAAATTCTGTGTTTTTCTGTCAATATGGGGTGCTGTGTGGTACATTGAGGAAAAAAAAATAACTTAAATGACTTTAGCAAATGGCTGCAATATAAAAAAGAGTGAAAAATTTAAGGGGGTCTGAATACTTTCCGTACCCACTGTATGACTAACCTCAAACATCTGACAACTGCCCTGGACTTGAACCTGTGTTTTTTAAGCTGGCTTTGTACAGTATGCGGAGCTGTATTATTGCTGGAGGGGGAGATGGGAGGGCGCTGCATGCACACCCTCGGCTAAATGATTGCAGATGCCTGGCTTGAGCTCAAAAGCTCCGCATTCCTCCCCTGTCGAAAAGACATTAGACCAGCTCTGCTCTGGCCTATACTGTCTGGCAGCCTGCTTTGAAAAAAGAAAACCTCACTTATCTGTTATCAGCCCATGAACACATAACAATCCCCATATCTTATCTCTCCCTGTTCACTAATGTCATATAGCTTAAGGGCAGGTTCTGTAGTGGTTGCAGGGCTACGACCAACAGAAGCCTTTGTACAGCACAAACGCCTGGCCAGTCAGCAAAGTGCATTGACCGGAGCGTGTTTGTAATTTCAAATATTTGAATTTCCATAGAACTGCATTTCACAAGAAGACACGGAATATGGCTCCCTGGCACTAGTCCATCAAAGGTTGTTCTCATAGTGTGCATATGCATGCAAACCCGATCCATAAGAGCCGCGTTTAGATATGCTGGCTAACCACTCCTGGCTGTAGACATCCGACTATCAGCCTAAACCCGCTAATACACAGTGGCTCAACCATCAGCGTTTGGCTTCTGTTGACAACCTGCTATTTAACACATCAAAACAACAAGAGCTGCTATCGAGCCCAGCCTCTCCAGGACGGGTTACTGTGTCGCCCAAGAATTCTTCTTATCTTTTGCTTTGGGCTTGCTGGTTTTAGTCACACGGTGCGTGCGGAGTCTGCGGACACTCCCTTTCTTCTTCTGAAGGCTCAGTGTAGCCATCGTGGAAAGGTCAAAGGAGAAGTTATAAACAAATACAGATGGGTTTATGCAAAAAGAAGGTTTCCATAGAAGCGATTTCATGGAAATGTGTACCTATGGAAATATCCACTTCAAACAATGCAAAAAAAAGTATTTTCTTAATCTGTGCTGTTGGTTTGTTTGCCAATGAAAAGAACCAAACGTCCTTAAAAAGATTTGATAAATGTAATTTGTAATCATGAATATTCATATTGATGGTTTATATAATATAGCATGAATACATAATTGATTTATTTTGAATTAAGTTTATTTTTCTTATCCCATTGGCACATATGTTTGTTTCTTGTAATAAACAAAAAGGTTTATGCTAGAAATAAGAGAAAATCGAATTTGCCAGTGGGATAAGAAAAATAGATTTATTTCAAGATTCTTTGAAAACAAGTCACATCATTTAATGCAATTTTGATGATTCTCATTTAGAATCATTGATCTTGTTTTAAGAATGTTGAGATGTTTCTACTTGAAAATAATATCTTTTTTCCCCCCCACTGAGGTTGCTATGTTGTTGCTGTATATGCAACATTTTGTCCAATTGTATATATTCTATATTTTTCATGTCATAATTCTGACTTTTTTTCTCTCTTAATTCTGAGTTTATATTCCACAATTCCCACCATGGGATACAAAATATCAATACATTTAAAAAAAAGGTAACTTTCTATCTCGCAATTGCCAACATCTCACAATTTTTTCAGAAAAAAAGTCCCAATTGTGAGATAAAAAGTTACAATTGCCTTTTCATTTTTTTTTTCCTGTGCACGAAAACAATTTTCCATAGCGATACCTTTTTTGACCCTCTTGGCTGATGTTGCTAGTTAATCACCCACCCACCCCATACCAACACTGATGAGGTTAAGACACCACATACTGTACGTGAATACAAATCATGCCTCCATTATCTTCTGCATCCAGAATCTCTGAATTTTTATATGGAATGCCCATAATAATCAAACATGGATTACATTTTGACACACGCAGGCATAAATCTGTTCACTCTGAGGCTGTTTGTGAGAGATAAAATGTCCATCGTGCATGAAAATGGCAGGCGCTCTGTGCCCTGTTCCTGTTGTGCTCTTCTGCATGTGCACTGAATCTCACATTAATTAACTCTGCTCTTTCACCTGCTATGTTTCTCGTCCTTCTGTGCTTTATTTGGGTTGCTCATTATTTTCTTTCCCATTGAAATATGTCTAATACCTACAAGCTGTGCGCCATCACAAATGGAGCACGCTCCGGCATAATGTCCTTTGTTGTTGCCAAATGTTTTTTTAATGAAAAGTTTAAGAGGGGCATAATTACATATCTGAGGCTATTATGAAATCCAATATTACAATTAAAGTAATTTTATTTGCTTGTAATCTCCCTTCACCAAGTCTAATAAGGGTTTTGAAAGAAGGGCAAGCAGGCTTTGAATGGTGACTCTTGTGGAAATGAAGTCTCAGCTCTCCATGTCTTTGATTCAGTGTCGTGGTGGTGAGACTGTCAGAGACGCACGGGGGGTTAGTGTGTGATCTTGTAGACTCACTGACAAATCACTGAATTTGGGAGAAATGATGAAGGAAGTGCTGCCACTGCTGCAAGATAGGCATGGTTAGTTATGAGAAGGGGGGAAAAAACTCACTTACTGATTTTAGCTGGTTTAAGATGGCCTGACCAGCTAAAAAGTGACCAAAACCTCATCCAAAACAGCCATCAGACCAGCTGAACACAAGCGAGGACAGTGTTCCTAGGAAATAACCAGCTAAATCTGCACCAGACCAGTGCTAACAAGCATAAAGCATGCTGGGAATTCATTCTGGCCTTTTCAGCGGGGCCCTTCACCATTCAGGGAGATCTGCTGAGAGTGAAGATGAACTGAACAAGACGAGCGCTCTATGAGGCCGATCCCTCTGCGCATGCGCAAAGCCCCTCCAGTCCAGCCCGCACACCAATATACAAACAAATGCCAATGAGATTATGCAAAAACTGATTTTCCATAGAAACGACCTGCGAAGATGCATGCGAGAGGAAATAGCCATATATAACAAACATGAGAAAATGTCATTTTGACCTGACATTTGTGCCTCTTGGCTGCATCCTTCGCACGTAGGCTACTATCAGCGAATACAAATCATGTTTAATAGCGTGAACAAATGGGTTTATGAATAATGTGGCAATCAGTTTCTTGACAAATGGCATTGAATGCTTATTGTTAAAAATTACCCCAAAAAATATTGTAAATGTGCATAGATGTATAGAAAATGTTCAGGAGCTGTAGCCTGAAGCAATTGTCGATGACAATTCTGTCACAGATCAACAGTTACCCCTGCTGGTTTATTTGTAGAACTACAGCTACATCCAATTGTTAGTGCATAGTTGACAAAAATATCAAGATTTTAGCGAAAAGTTGTATGAATATATAAGTTGTTATTATTATTATTATTTAATTTGGACACTTTTATGTCCCAGAGTTTTTTTTTCTGTTTTGCTATCACATTTAAACTGTCTTAAAATCAAATCTTTAATCAAATTCTACACAAATCATCATTTATTTTTGTATATTTTGATACTCTATGTGTTTAAAATGTTATTTGTGTAGAGTGTTGCTTTACCTTGTCCCAGCTATTTTTTATTTGTTTTATAAACCCTTATTTTCACCCCAGAATGCTAAACACATTTCATTATTTGGGTGGCATAAAAGACACCGTGATGGAAATATTCATCATCTTCAGAAAAAAATTAAATAAATAATGCATGTATGTCCATTGTTGTATATTGTCCACCGGGTGCTGTATAACGGGCCCTTTATTTTTTTTTCAGTTAATTTAACTAGTTCTGCAATTTGAAAAAAAAAATGCATTTTACAGATAAAGCAGCCTACAGATATTCTCTTTAGTTCTCATAAAATTTGCATTCATGCATGATAATTAAAGATTTTTTTAAGCTAAAGATAAGTTTATAAAATGGTGTCACTGTATTATATATTGTATATTAGCTGTCCTCCAAATCATAGCAATTATAATGAATGTGTATATAAATAAAAAAAGAAGCAAGCAAGCAAAACTATGATCGGTCAGTTTATTAACTGTTAATCTTTTAATACATCTGTTTAAATAAATAAAGCTGTGCTCTGCTTTAGTGAATCTGTCAGGTTCAACTTTCCCCATCCGACAGTGTAATAAACTGCAGGGCTCCATGACTGAATGTGAACAGACAGGCTCTGACATAAAACTGCCTGACTGCTTATCAGAGCCAGACTGCACAGACACCTTTAGAGCCCTCTGAGACACTCTATTCAATCTAAGAGAGGCTACGAAAAGCTAAGTGAAAGCTGGCCAAAGAACTGCTGCCAAAGCAAATGACCACAGTCTTGCACCTTGCACACTCTGTGACTGTGAGAAACTGTCGTTTTATCAGCAATCGCTCTCTTTCTCTCTCTCTCCTGCTCTTCAAAGAACCCAGCCTTAATGTATCCCCCACTTTTCAAATCCTTCTTGTGACCCTGTCTGAGAGGATATGGGAACACATTTGTTAGTGTTGTACTCATCTAGTGAAGTATGCATGTCTGAACATAACTCATCTCATTACATAAATACATTGAGGTCATCTAAACAGCAGTGGATTTATTTTTAGACATTATTTATCATCCTCTGCAGATAAGCAAGTCTTTTATAGATTTCACGCAAACTTTCTAGATCGGTGTGCACATGCATCATGCTTGTTGTAGCAGTGCGAAAATGTCTGCTGTTTCCTATCATTCTAAAATCAACCTTTGGTTTGCTTTAAAGTGGGGTTTCACTTGTGAGGAACCCCCTTTCATACACTGTAAAAAAAAATTATGGTAAAAAACCGGCAGCTGTGGTAGCCGGAATTTTACCGTAAAAAATACGGTAGCAACGTTTTAGGTTTTACGGTTTTAACTTAAATTTACAGTTAAATACCGTAATTTCATTAACTGATATAATGTTAATATACCAACCTATTGAAGCACTGAAATCTGTTTTGTAGCTTTGTAATACGCTGATAACCACCAAATGCAGGCGGTGATGAAAACGTCACATGATGAACCAAAGCCCATCACAATCAGCTTTTAAATAATAACATATATAGAAGGTGCACAGCGTCATTCACACAACCATGCTAACACACATGAAACTGAAATAATGCAATAAACATTCATTTAACAACATTAGGTGTAACACACAACCCTAATATACAAAACTGATAAGAAAAAACTACTAAGAAGTATAGTTATTTCAACAAAAAAACATCAAATTGAAATGTAACGCAGGGAATTCTGGGAATGTCAACTTACGGTTATTCACTTCCAAAAACGGTATACTACCGTAAAATGTATGTCCAATACATGTAATGTCCAATACAGTTTTCACCGTATATAGTAGGGGAATTTACCGTTAACCATTTAACAGGTTTTTACTGTAGCACTTTTACAGTCTTTTACCATTAAATTCAAGGTCATTTTTTACAGTGTATATCCATGAGGTGTATATCCATGTACAAAAACCCATACTATGTGAGATAATATAGGTGTGAAATTATAAAGATGGTTTGCAAAATTAAATGATTATATTATTTGATCTACATACTTATGTAGATCAAATTTTCCACCGAATATTTGAGATATAAAAACAAATATAAAACATTTTATTATAAAAATGACTAAAGATGACCTTACAATCCCTATATTGAGCGGGGTAAATGTGGGAATTGGGAAGGAAATTCTCAACAGAGGGAAAAAATCCACAAAACTATGCAGATTTTGTTTGTTTACGTTTCTTACTTTTACACTTTTTTATATTTATCTTTTTTTTTGTATTAAAATCTGTGTATGAAATTTTCAAGAAGGAAAACAAAAATGAGATGTTGGCTTAAAAAGATTTTTAATTTTATTACCATTATAAAACAACTTGACTAATGTTTAATTCTAAATCAATATTACATGAATTATGCATAATCTAAAAAAAAATCACCCATTCACAACAGTCCATACTTTTTCATCAGTGATGTCTAGCTCTATGTGTAACCATCTCTTGTCTAGACATCCTTCCAGACAGGTTTTTGTTCAGGGCTTTCACATTTACCACCAGTGTTGGGGGTAACGCATTAAAAGTAACGTGTGTTACGTAATCAGATTACTTTTTTTTTTTCAAGTAACTAGTAAAGTAATGTATTACTTTTTAATTTACAAGAGAATAGCTGAGTTACTTTTTCAAATAAGTAACCAAGTTACTTTTTTTTTCTTCAATTTATTGACTGACAGCTCTGCTGTCCTCATGTTGAGAGAAATCAGAAGATGTTACTGTAGTTTTAAAATAAATATGAATATGCATTAATCATCTCACTCACAAAAAAACACAGATTCAGTATTCCTCCAAATGAATAAAAAAAAATGCAACTCAGAAAATGACGCAAACCTGCAATAATTAAACAACACAAATATCCTTTATTTAATCCCATTCTATTAACCAATATCTTTTGCTTCTGAGCTCGATGATTCAGTTCCACCGGACTAATAACAAAATTCCTTCTAACAAACTTTGTGTGTCTCTTTGTTTATTGTCTGAATTGTTTTGAAAATGGCTTCTTCTGCCTTCTACTGTCGACGTACTTTGACTTTTTCCTTCACCTGAGGCTATTCATTTCACGTCTGGTGTGAAAGCTTTTATCATTTGCCAAAAACTATTACTTTTTTATTGTTCAAAACAACCCAACAAGCCCGTCCAGATTTAAGAAAGTAACGCAAAAGTAACGTAAAGCATTACTTTCCATAAAAAGTAACTAGTAACGTATGGTTTACTTTTCTATAGAGTAACGCAATATTGTTACGCATTACTTTTAAAAGTAACTTTCCCCACCACTGTTGTTGACCCCCCGCCTGCTTCATTCCCATAGTCTTTCTCTCTCCCCTTCTCTCTCCCTCTCTCCCTCGCTCTCCCCCTCTCTCTCTCTCTCCCTCACCCTCTCTCCCTCTCTCTCTCGCCCCTCTTCTCGCTCTCGTCCCCCCCCTCTCTCCGCCTCTCTCTCTCTCCCCCCCCACCCCTCTCTCCCTCTCCCGCGCTCTCGTCATCCCTCTCTCCCTCTCTCTATGTCTCTCTCTCCCCCCCCCTCTCTCTCTCTCTCCCCCCTCTCTCCCTCTCTCTCTCCCTCTTTCTCCCTCTCTCTCCCTCTCTCTCTCACTCTCTCCCTCTCTCCCTCTCTCTCTCTCTCACTCTCCCCTCCCTCTCTCTCTCTCGCTCTCTCCCTCTCTCCCTCACCCTCTCCCTCTCTCTCGCTCTCTCCCTCCCTCTCTCTCTCCCTCCCCCCCCCCCCCTCGCTCTCCTCTCTCTCCCCCTCACACCCGCCCTCCCTCCCTCTCTCCTCTCTCTTTCTCTCATCCCTCTTTCCCCGCTCTCTCATCTCTTCTCTCCCCTCCCTCCTTCCCTCTCGCTCTCTCCTCCCTCCCCTCTCTCTCTCTCTCTCTCTCTCGTTCTCTTTCTCTCTCTCTCTCTCTCCCCTCCCTCCCTCCCTCTCCCTCGTCCCCTCTCCCTCACTCTCCCTCTCTCTCCCTCCCCTGCTCATCTCTTCATCTCCTCTCCCACCTCCTCCCTCCCTCCCTCTCCTCTCTCTCTCTCCCTCTCTCCCTCGCTCTCTCTCTCTCTCTCCCTCCCTCTTCCTCTCTCTCTTCCTCCCCTCCCCTCATCTCTCTCTCCCTCCCTCCCGCCCGCCTCTCCCCTCTCCCTCTTCCCTCACTCTCTCTCTCGCCCCTCCTCCTCGCACCCCACAAATCCATCAC
Source organism: Sinocyclocheilus anophthalmus (assembly GCA_018155175.1). Taxonomy (NCBI): domain Eukaryota; kingdom Metazoa; phylum Chordata; class Actinopteri; order Cypriniformes; family Cyprinidae; genus Sinocyclocheilus; species Sinocyclocheilus anophthalmus. The sequence goes on along the minus strand of JADLZN010009572.1, from coordinate 288,976 downwards.
AAATCCCTCTCTCCTCTCCCTCCCTCCCTCCCTCTCTCCTCTCTTCTCCCTCCCTCGCTCTCTCTCTCGCCCCCCTCCCCTCCCTCCCTCTCCATCCCTCCCTCCTCCTTCCCTCCTTCTCTCAATTTCAATTCAATTTTCAATTTAAGAGTGCTTTATTGGCATGACAAAATTATACATTTGTATTGCCAAAGCAGTTGCAGCTGGACTGCTTACAAATAGTACACGTGTATTAACAGAAAGAAAAATAATAATATAATATATAAAAAGTATTAAACATGTAGTGTAAAATTAATTACTAATGTATATAAACTAGAAATACAATTAAAATAAGGGATTAGACATATTTACAGAAGCAGAATGTAGATCTAAGTAATATAATAGAGTAATATGGTGTAATATAATGTAGCTGTGCTGGAATCATCAGATCAGGGCAGGCTGAGTGTGTTTTCTTCTGTGGTGACAGGCAGACACATTTTGAGCAGCAAACACACAGCAGTTCTTCTTTTCTCCTAACAGATACGACACTTTCTCCTGGTCTGAGAGAGGTTTAAATGTCTGATGGATCTGCTGTATTTGATCGTAGAACACTGTCTGTATATCTGTGTATTTGGGGCATTCTGTTAGGAAGTGCAGTTCTGTTTCCATTTGATTCAGATCACAGTGTGAACACAGTCTCTGCTTCGGTGGCAGCCATGTTTTTCTGTGTCTACCCGTCTCTATCATCAGCTTGTGTCCACTGAGTCTGTATCTGGTCAACGTGCCTCTCAGTTTCTTATCTGACACTGTGTACAGATACTCTTGCCATACTGTACTCTCTCTCTTTAGTGCCAGATAGCATTGCACTTTACTCTGCTGTTGTGTTTGGTTTTGCCAGTGAGTGATGTAGTTCTGTTTGATTTGTGCAGTAATCTGATTGATTCTGATGTTGTGATTCAGAGCAGCAGTAGATATTAGTGAAGCATCAGGGCTGAAGCTCTGGATCAGCTGAGGGAGGGGCTTGCTTTCTTTGCTTATCTCTTGGTATTGCAGGGCTTTATAATGATATGATTGGGGGTCGCTGAGCTTCAGATGCTTCCAGAATTTAATTGCCCTTTTTTGCATCTTTATGATTAGAGGATATTTGCCTAATTCTTCCCTTTATGCGTTATTTGTTGTTTCTGATTGATTCTGCAATGCAGGGTCGCAATCGTCTGTTTCTTTCCCTCATTTGGTGAATCTTGATTGGTATTTGTCCAGTGGACCCCCACCTCACGCCTAGAGGCATGGGCTCAATTATGATTCTAATATTTTCAGGCAATTCTAATTGGGATTTCTCTATGACATTGCCGTTGATGGCTAGAAGTCCCTGCGTGCTTAATCTCCATTCATTCCAGCATGATTAAAGTTTCCCGTGGATGTGTTTTTCAAACCCAGGTAGTTGTAGTGTGATGTGTGTGTTATCTGCTTAGTGCATAATGTAAATGTGTGTGGTGTTCCCTGGCATCTGTATCTTTTCTGAAAGATCATAATTCTGTTTTTCTTCAGGTTGACTGTCAGAGCCCATGTCTGGCAGTATTGCTGTAGCAGGTCCAGGTTGTGCTGTAAAGCGTGTTGAGTGGGAGACAGCAGAAGCAGATCGTGTGCATACAGCAGGCATCTGATCTGTGAGGTGTGTAGGGTGAGGCCAGGGGCTGCAGATCGCTCCAGACTGCTCGCCAGTTCATTGATGTAAATGTTAAATAGCATTGGGCTTAAGCAGCAGCCCTGTCTCACTCCACGCTCCTGGGAAAGATACCTTGTACGTTTGGTGCTGATTTTTACGCCACGTTTACTTTCAGTGTACATTGATTTGAGTCTTAGGTTTTACCTCCTATGCCACTTTCAATAAGTTTTTAGAATAGTCCTTGTTGCCAAATTGAGTCAAAAGCTTTTTTTAAAGTCAATAAAGCGTGCATATATTTTACCTTTATCTTGGTTGACATGTTTTTCAATTAGAGTATGTGATGTATAGATGTGATCAGATGTACGGTAGTTTGGTAAAAATCCGATTTGGCTTCTGCTCTGTACATTGTGTGTGGTGATGAAGTCTAGTAGTCGAGCATTTATTATGCTACAGATTAACTTTGCCAGGTTGCTGCTCACACAGATGCCTATGTAGTTGTTAGGATCAAATTTATCTCTGTTTTTAAAGATTGGTGTTATCAAGCCTTTATTCCAGATGTCAGGGAAGTAACCTACACTCAGAAGCACATTTAATAGTTTTAGAATGGCCAATTGGAATTTATTGCTTGTGTGTTTTATCATTTTGTTTAATATCCCATCAGGTCCAGATGCTTTTTTGAGTTGGAGGTTTCTGATTTTTTCTTTTAAGTTCTTTATCAGTTATTGGGAAATCTAATGGGTTTTGGTTATCTTTGATGGCTAATTCTAGTTTTTCCAGTTGGTTGATTGTTTGATTTTGCTTACAGTTTGTGTCTGTTTGTACTTTATTAAACAATGTTTGGAAATGACTTTCCCATATTTCTCCATTTTGTATTGCCAATTCTTCATGATCAGTTTTTTTCAGATTGTTCCAATTTTCCCAAAATTGGTTTGTGTTCACTGACTTCTCGATTATTGTCAGTTGTTTTTGGGTGTATTGTGCTTTTTTGGTTCTGAGCGTATGTTTGTATTGTTTTAGTGTTTCACTGTAAAGAAGGCGGAGCTCTGCATTATTGGGATCTTTGTGTTTCTGATTTGACAATGTTCTCAGTTTTTTGCGAATAGTTTGGCAGTCTTGATCAAACCAATTTTTGTCATTTTTGGGTATTTGATTTTTTTCCATTTTTTGTTTTCAATTTGGATTGTTTTGCTGATTTTTCAAATATGTAATTGATATCTTTGACCGCAAGATTGTCACCCTCATTAGTGTGAGCATAGGTGTTATTTAGACAGTTATCTACCAGCGCTTGTATTGTTTGGCTGCTAAGTGCTTTCTGATATTCTTCAGTGCTGTTTTCAGCCCATCTGTATGGCTTTCTGATGTTGTACAGCTTACTGGGCTTTGTGTTAATGCTGTTTTCTGTCTTTTTGAGATGCGCAGTGATTTGACTGTGATCAGACAGAGGGGTTAGTTCTCTAACAGTGAATGATCTGAGAGATGAAGGATCTATGTCTGTTATCATATAATCAACTGTGCTATTCCCCAGAGGCGAGCAAAATGTGAATCTCCCTAAAGTGTCTCCTCGTATCCTACCGTTGATGATATACAGACTCAGGCTTCGACAGAGCTGCAGGAGGACTTTTCCATTCTTATTTACTATATGATCATTGTTATTTCTGTGGATATGGGAGAATGTGTAATTAATAGCAGTTAGTTTGTTGTTGATATATTTGCTCCCTTGTGTGTCGGTGAAGTCCGGCTGTAGTCCTGTTCTTGCGTTCAGGTCCCCGCAGATGAGCACGTTTCCCTGGGCCTGGAAGTGCTTGTGTCTCTTCTCCTCTCTCTCTCTCTCTCTCTCCCCTCCCCCCCCCCCCCCCCCCCCCCCCCCCCCCCCCCCCTCTCTCGCTCTCTCTCACTCTCTCTCTCCCTCTCCCTCTCCCTCACTCTCTCTCTCTCTCTCTCTCTCCAATTTCAATTTTTCAATTTAAGAGTGCTTAATTGGCATGACAAAAATTATACATTTATNAAATTAACAATTTAGAATCGTAGAATTCTACAAACAATTTATAATTCAGTGTGTGGGGGTGTGTGTGTGTTGTGTGCGTGGTTTGTGTGTGGGTTGTGTGGTGTGCGTGTTTGTGTGTGTGTGTGAGGGTCGTGTGCGGTGCGTCGTTTGGGTGTGGGTGGGGTGTGTGGGCGCAATCACTGATTTGTCTGGACGCATCCCTCTTTTTTATGACAGGAATCACTGGTATTCTTGACGTGTGTAATGATACAATATCTGTTTTTCACCTAATAAAATATGTAAGTGTGTTTCTTGATTTAACGTTTTAAAATCAGGGTAAAGTATTTCAAATTTGGGATAAAATATGTTTCTAATTTCTTCATAGTTAGGGCAGCTGGTGAGGAAGTGTTGCTATGTCTCCACTTCCCCATGATTACAGTAAGGGCAGATGCGGCTTTCTCTGGGCAGCCAGTGCTGTGGATATCTGCCCGTCTCTATAGTCAGAGTATGACTGCTCAGTCTGTACCTCGTCATTTGTCTTCTTAATTTATAGTCTTTCACTGTACTCAGATATTCTCCAGTTTTGTAATCTCTGTTTAGGGCCAAATAACATTCAAGTTTACTTTGTGTTTTGTGTTGTTTCATTCCAATAGGTTAGATAATTTTCTTTTTTGTGCTTTTATAATTTGGTTGGGCTGAATGTTGTGGATGAATATTTCAGAGTTGATGCTGGATGTTGTTAGTCATGTTAGTTTGTTTCTGCAGCTTCAGGACCGTCTGAATCGGGGGACTTTTTTCAGGGTACACTTCATGGTTTTTAAGGGCTTTAAAATGGTAAGAGTTTGGGTCACTCATTTTTAGGTGTTTCCAAAATGTGATGGCTCTTTTCTCAATGCGCATTAGTAGAGGGTATTGGCCTAATTCTGCCCTGCAGGTGTAGTACTCCTAAAAAGAAGTATAATAAAGATGAATAAAGAAAACGAAAGAGAGCGCTGCAGTGATGGCTTCCTTAATGGCGTGTTTACTCTGAATGAAGCACATCACGGATGCGCCACCTACTGAAGCATGCGATGACGTCATGACGCTGGTACGCCAAGCGAAAATAATTAATTCAATAAATGCACATAGGAAATTAAACACTATTTAACAATATTAGAAAAATAACAATTTTATAAAATGGATTCAATGACAATATACCACCTAACCATAACTTGTATTCACTATTCAGTATATCACACTCTCCCCTATAGGAAAAGATGTCGCCCCGACATCTACCAATGTCCTAATAACTTCGATTGTTTTCGGTTAAACAACTTTTCTTTTTTTCACACTCTTGCCACAGTGACATCACATCTAATTTTTCCACATTTGTATACTGTCATCTTTCCTCTATAATGACACTTCAAGTTCACAATTACTAACAGTCCTAGTCACTTGATTATAGTCTTTCTCGACTCAAATGCAAGAGATTATGCCCCCTTTTTAAAACATTCAAGTTCAGGGGTTTCATCCAGTGTCCAAGACAAAAAGAGAACACGAAAGTCCATTTCAGTGCACAACACAGTGAACACTTAAGTCCCAGGCCAATGCCATATAAAAAAAATGCAAAAGGTATGACTCAAAGTCTCTGTAAAAAGGTTTCAAAAATGTTTTCCCAAAGTGTTCACTCAGTGTTTTTATATGCCTTACAAAACAGTCCATGTCCCATTGGCCTAGAAACAGTCCCGTTTGTGTAGGTGTATGCAAAGATCCATTGTTTTTTCCTTTCACAGTCTATCAGGGTAATTAGTGTGTAGGTGTGCAACAGTTCATTGTCTTTCACCAGTTTTTTTTTTCACAGTCCTTCGGAACAATTAGTGTGTGTGTTACTGCACTTTCAGCTTCAGTTCAAGCTTAATAAACAAAAGAGGGTCTTTGGTAAGGAAACGGCATTGGCACCCAAGGCGTAAATGTAGGTGTCCACATGTTAGGATCATACCCAGGACCAGTTACTCGCACTTTGTAGCAGGTGGGAGTCCCTAGACTATCATACGTGAACTGCTTTGGTGGTCGTCGTTGCCTCCCTGAGTACTGGTATTTTCTTTGTACCTCAGCAGGTCTGTCACTTGACTCCCTTTCCTCTGGTTCTTTCACAGGTAAGTTTTCACGTGCACTCACTGGCTCATTTTCCATTTGATTTCCAAGCAGTTCAGATCTGTGCTCTTTCACAGGTACATGAGCGGGTGTGGGAACATCTTGTTCGGCCTCAGCTGAAGGTAACTGTTCTAGTTCAAGTTGGAGTAATGCAGAATTATCTGATGTATTCTGATGAGCAGGCAACTCAGGGGAAGAAGGTGGTATTGTTGCTTCCTCTTGTCTCTGATCATAACTACTTTGTTGTTTTCTCAACTGGCAAGGCTCAACTGGTACATAATACTCAGAGTCACTTTCCATTTCCAACTCACTTTCTTCCATTCTGTTTGCTGGTACACTGGAGTTCTCCTGTGGCTGTCTCCGCTTTGATTTGGATCTTGGCATTGGATCGACTTCGAGAGGTAAGTGATCACATGGCATCAACAGGTTTCGATGTAATACTCGTGACCTCCCTTTTCCTTGTTCAGGCTTTATCTCATAGATTGGCGCATCCTCTGCAACTCGGCGTACAACAACATGAACTTGTTCTTCCCAATAGTTCCGAAGTTTACCTGGTCCTCCCCTCGGGGTCAGATTTCTCACAAGGACTCGACTTCCTGAGTCAAGGTCGGTGTATCTCACTTTTTGATCATAATTTCTTTTATTACGCTCACTCGCCTTTTTCACATGCTCTCTAGCGATCTCCTGTGCTTCTTGCATCCCTCGTTTCCAAGTCTCTAGGTACTCGTTTTTGTTTATCGGCGGGCTGCCTGTGTCAAGCCCGAAGAGCACATCAATGGGAAGTCTTGGGGAACGACCAAACAAGAGATGAAACGGGGAGAAACCAGTCACTTCACTTTTTGTGCAATTGTAGGCATAGATCAACTTGTTCAATGAGTCTTTCCAATTTGATTTCTGTTTTTCAGTGAGTGTTTTCAACATCTGTAACAATGTTCAATTAAATCGCTCCACTTGCCCATTCCCTTGGGGGTGGTAGGGAGTAGTCCTCGATCCAGTAATCCCACTGTACTTTTGCAGTTGTCCAAACAGCTGATTTTCGAACTCTCCCCCTTGATCATGGTGTATTCTCAACGGGAATCCAAATTTGAGGGCGAAGTCGTTAAAGAGTTTGTCTGCAACAGTTTTGCCGGATTTTGACGTTGTCGCATATGCCTGTGTGAATCTTGTGAAATGATCGACTATTACAAGGATATATTCGTATCCTCCTCTACATTTCTCCAGGTGAAGGAAGTCCACAGAGACAAGTTCAAATGGGTAAGTCGTTGTGATTGGCTTAAGGGGTGCTCTCGTCTCCCGGCACGGTTTCTTTTGCTTAACACAGGAGCAGGTCCTCAACACATAGTGCTCAATATCTCGCTGCATGTGGGGCCAAAAGAAGCGGTCTCTAACCAAACTTGTGGTACGATCAACACCTTGGTGTCCCATTTTGTCATGCAGTTCCTCAAGTGCAATTTTTCTGAATCCTGCCGGCAATACAAGCTGAGTTCTCTGTGCTGTTTTCCTTCGCAGAATACCATCCTCATCCAGCATCAACTTATCCCACCCTCTCATCAATCCTTTTGCTGCTGAACCCGCTGATCTCTGCTGCTTAGGAGAAGGCTTTACTCCTGACTGTAAGTGATGAATAATGAACTGTATGTCCTTGTCTCCCCTTTGAGCTCTTCTGATCTCTTCATTTGACAGGGGTCTTGCTGAAGCTGTACTGATCTCTGCATATGTCAGTGAACTCTGGCAAGCGACAGCGAAGGACCACTGTATACCCGATTCAGGCTGGACTTCCACTGCCTGTATTAGGGCTCCTATAGAATCCGACGAAAGCTCCTTTGTGTACTCTGACATGGTCCCCTCTGAGACTGTGGTCAGCCTGGATAATGCATCAGCGTCAATGTTTTCCTTCCCTGGTCGATACCGAATAGTGAAGTGGAAATCAGCAAGCTCTGCAACCCATCGGCAGCTTGTTGCATTCAACTTGGCGGATGTCAAAATATAGGTAAGGGGATTATTGTCACTGTACACTGTAAATGTGGGCGCATAATAAAGGTAATCTCTAAATTTCTCTGTGATAGCCCATTTGAGAGCCAAGAATTCCAATTTTCCACTGTGCATATGGTAATTCTGTTCTGCTGCTGTCAATGTTCTTGATCCATAGGCAATCACTCTCAATTTTCCATTCTGATGTTGATACAGGACAGCTCCCAGTCCCAGATTTGACGCGTCGGTGTGCAATACAAAGGACTTGGCAAAGTCTGGGAACCCCAGCACAGGTGGCTTTACTAAGCAATCAATCAATTTTTCGAGCGTTTCCTGATGTTGCTTCGCCCACTCAATCCGCTGACTTGATGGGACCACATGACTCTTGAGGTAGGTCCCTCTTTTCCAGTTACCTTTTGTGTGTACATTGTTTTTGTCATTTTTCAACAGATCATACAGGGGGCAAGCAATCCTTGAGAAGTCTTTAATGTAAGGCCGGTAGTAACTTAATAAGCCTAAGACCTTCCTCAATTCTCCAACTGTGGTGGGTCTCTTGTCCTTCATTGCTGTCACTGCTATGGTATCTGCTGGATCCATCCTGCTCCCTTCCTTCGAAACTATCCTTCCCAAGTAGCGGACCTCATCCTTGAACAACTCACATTTTTTTGGCTTCAATTTCACTCCATGCGACCGCAACCGCTGTAAGACTTTCCTCACCGCCTCAACATGCTCGTCAAAGGATTTTGTGAAGACTAAGATGTCATCCAGGTAAGGTACACAAATGTCATCCCTTAGCCCTTCCAAGCATCCTTCCATGAACTGCTGGAATGCAGCAGGGGCATTCATGAGCCCGAAGGGGATACGGACCCATTCATATAACCCCCACGGTGTACTAAAGGCTGTCAACGGTCTGCTTTCTGGTGACATAAAGCCTTGATGGTACGCCTTCCCTTGGTCTAACAAAGAGAAACATCTATTTCCTCCCAAGCCATCCAGTATGTCCTGTACTCTTGGAATCGGTTGGCGGTCAGGCACTGTTTTCCGGTTGAGGTCCCTGTAATCAATACACAATCTCAGACTACCATCTTTTTTTCCTGACACACGCAATTGGGGATGAGTAAGGGTGAATGAGATTTTTCGATTCAACCCTGGGCGATCAAATCATGAAGATAATCTTTCATTTCTTGGTACAATGGCTTTGGAACAGATGTATACATCCGCACAACAGGTGTCTGATCTGTTAAACTGATGCCCAACTCTAGGTCTTTGACACACCCAATGTCCTCATCTGATTTTGAAAAGGAATGACATTCCTCTCGCAACATTTGTAATCCTATAATTTCTGTTTACCCTTTAGGAGTTACGTGACAAAGATTCAAGTCTACAGGTGGGTTCCACCAATTCTGCACTGTATGCCTCACACTCACTTGTTGGCTTCACATTTTCATTAACACAGGCTGTCGTTCCACAAGATGACGCTGTCGCTGGTAGCACTGACTTTATTGTTTGTACTGTCCCAAGCTCAGTCTTTCCCACCAGGAGGATGTCGTGATCGGTCACATTCTGGACACTTATTTGAATCACAGGTCGGCTACCCTTTTCCAGAGTCAAGAGTGTTTCAAGGGGTTCCAGTCCATCAGGGTACTGTGGATTGACAGATGGTTCAAACAACACGACACTCTCCTGTTTCATACATGGCGCTTTTACTTGACACTTGACTTGGATAATAGCATGTTTTGGTACATTGACATGGTCTTTTGTCACCTTAACAAAATATTCGCTTGAACTCTCAGCTGTCACCAAGTTAATGAATGTTTGGATTTTACTTCTCCTCAAACTTGGAAAGGCACATCTAAAAGTCTTGTTCAAGAGCCCTCTGCCTACTCGCTTCACTCTGTTTCATCACCTGCTCAATCATGTTGTAACCAATGATTGGTTTGGGCAATTGCTGGCATTTTAGAATGAGTACAGGAATGATTAATTCTTTCATTTTATTTGCAGGAGGAGCCAAGTTGAATGTGATTTCAACCCATCCTTCGTAGGGTATGCTGGAACCATTTGCTGCGACAAGATTCAAGTTGTCCGTGGCCTCTGTCGCTTCAGAAACATCTCGTACCTTTACTCCAGGTATGTACTGATCTTTCCACTGTCGATCTACAATACACACTTGGGATCCTGTGTCCCATAATGCCTCTGTCTTGTGTCCGTTCAGGTAACATGCCACTAAGCATTGTTTACCAACCAGGGAAGTCACAGGTGAATGGTTGTTGACTTGACACTCAGAAATTAAATTACACTCAAAGGGGATGATCTCTGGCTGTAATCCAACACTTCCAATACTCTGCTTTGGGTGTGGAGGGGACAATTTCAATTGCTGGGTTACTCCCTGTCCCGCGGTGGCAACCCGTTCCCGTTTAACTGAACTCTCCTCTGTGACCGGTTACCTCTCTCTTTGCAACCAGCCAGGAAATGTTCGTTGCTGCCACAGCAGTAACAATGGGTGCACAGTTCCGTCAATCTCGCTTGCTGACAATGAAAACACTGTCTTGGCCTTGAGGGCCGTGGCTGTCGGTACGGTTGGAAATATTGTGGCTGTGGCGCTGTTAGGTATGTCTGTGACTCTGCGTGAAACTGCTGTGGATAGAACCCTTGAGCTGCGTAATGAGATGGTTGGGTTGGTTGGACATACTGTGCTGGCATTGGACTCACCCGTCGTTGGTATGGTTGTGGTGTGAAATGAGGCGCTTGAAATGGATACTGCTGTTGTTCACCTCCATTTTGACTTGCCCTCCAGACCTGATTTTGTGGCACCTGATTCCCTTCTGAGATGGACTGATGGGCTGATCTTAGAGGGGAGGCATCACTATTGACAGCAAAGCATTGTTGCTGCAGAGGTGAGGGTTGCTGCATTGATTCCTTTATCTGCATGACTTCTTCACTTAAACTTCTCAACTGTGACATCAAATCAAATTTTGGCTGCTTTTGCTTGCTTTTTGATTGCGGAGTTGGTTCACTTAACTGAGTGACATTCACACTGGCACTTCGTTCACTCTTTCTTTTACTCTGTCTCTCCGCCTCGTGGGAGCATGCTACATTCAACTTTTCCAAAAGCGTCTCGTCTGTGACTGTGGTGTCTGTCAGGTACGGTTGGAGATCACCTTGGATACGGTCGTTTTGTAGACCTGTTAACACAGTATGAAGAAACATATTCTGTACAAGGGCTGGGTCATATTTTAAACCTGACTCGTCTTCTTGTGATGCAAAGAGAATTTTCTGCCTCAAGTCAAGCACACGTATGAGGAAACTTTGGGGTGTTTCTTTTGAACGTTGTGATTCTGCAGTCAGCTGTTTATATAACTCCGTTGCATTCTTCTCTTGGTAATGGGAACGAAGAATTCGTCTCAACATCGGCAGTGTCAAATCTGTCTTTCCTTCCAAGTAGCTACGTAATTGAAGGCCTGGTGTAATGGCTCGAATAACTGCATCAACGATTTCTTGTTCTTGGTAACCCTTATTCAGTCCGCTTTCAATTTGACGTGCCAGACTCGAAAAGGTTAATCTATCTCTTTGGCCAGGCTCTCCGATAAAACCAGAAATTTTAAACTCCCTGTGCCATACAGCCGGTATCGTTTGTGGGGGCAGTGAAGAGTTAACTGCTACACTGTCTGCTGATGCTGGTATCAATCTTGTGCTCTGTGGAACAGGCAAATTTGTTTGCGCAGCAGGGAGCGAATCAATTGTGTGCTTCATTTCTCCTATTTGCCTTTGTACTATATTTTCTCTTTCCCCTAGCTGTCTCTGGGCGGGGTTTTGCTCATTCACCGTTACATCTGTTAACATAATTTCGCTCAATTTCTCATTTATGCTTAGTAGTTCCCCCATGCCTCCATCCTCAAGTTCCTCTAGCTCCTTTCGTAGTAGATAACTACTTAGCAGACTGACGAGGGAAAGGCGTGTGACATTTGCTTCTATATGAATTACAAGGAACTGGCTCAGTTCAATTAATTTTTCTCTGGGCAATGTACACAGTCTCTCACCGATTTCTTCCTGAAGGCTGTGTAAAGCATCCATCTTTACTGTAGAGTTTCACAGTTTCTCGTGTGAACTTTGACTGATCTAAATTGACTCAGCTGCTTCTGGTGGTTACTGTACCCCAAGTGCACACTCCGTTCAATCAGCTCTGCCTTGTCACTTTACTCAACTGCTCCACATCCGGGTAGTTAAGAGATGAATGTCGATGGGCGTTCCTGACGATAACGAGGGATGACCCGTCTGACATCAATCCCAGCGGTGCCTCCAAAATTGTAGTACTCCTAAAAAGAAGTATAATAAAGATGAATAAAGAAAACGAAAGAGAGCGCTGCAGTGATGGCTTCCTTCATGGCATGTTTACTCTGAATCAAGCACATCACGGGCGCGCCACCTACTGAAGCGTACGATGACGTCATACGCAGGTATGCCAAGCGAAAATAATTAATTCAATAAATGCACATGGGAAATTAAACACTATTTAACAATATTAGAAAAATAACAATTTTATAAAATGGATTCAATGACAATATACCACCTAACCATAACTTGTATTCACTATTCAGTATATCACACTGGCGTTGTTCGGTGTGCTCCTCTGTACTCTGAGGAGACTCTTACAGAACTCAGCATGCAGGGCTTCAATTGGATTTTTATCCCATTTTTCGAATTCGTGATTTAGGAGAGGACCCCACTCTTCACTTCCATATAATGCAATGGGTTCTATGACTGATTGGAATATTTTGAGCCAGATTCTAATTGGTATTTAAATTTGGATAGATTTTTTGATGGCATAAAGCCCTTCTTGCTTGCTCTTTCAGTTCTTTCCCAGCCAAATTTAGCTGTCCAGTGGCATTGTATCTTCAGCCCGAAGGTTGTTAGTAGTTTTTGACATATTCAAATTTTGGTCACACCAAGGGTGACTATGTCTCTTTCCCTGAACTCTGGGTCTTTTCTGGAATTTTAGTACTTTAGTTTTGTTAGGATTAATTGTCAGGGCCCAGGTCTGACAGAACTTGTGCAGGGTGTCTAGGTTTGGCTGTAGACCCTATTCTGTTGGAGACAGAAGAACCAGATCATCTGCAAACAGCAAGAGCTTTATGTTGGAGTCGTGCAGTGTGAGGCCAGGTGCTGCTGATTGTTCCAGGAGTTTCGCCAATTCGTTAATGTAGATATTGAAGAGGGTCGGTGAGAGTGGGCAGCCCTGCCTTACACCCCACCCATTAGTAAAGAACTCTGTTTGTTTATTTCCAATTTCAATTGCGCATTGATTGTTTGAATGCATTGTTTATTGTATTTTTTACCTCCAATACCTGATTCTAGAAGTTTTGACAGCAGACCTTCATGCCAAATTGAATCAAAGGCCTTTTGGAAATCTACAAAGCAAGCAAAAATGTTGGTTTTGTTTTGGTTAATGTATTTGTCGATCAGGGTGTGTAGGGTGAAGATGTGGTCTGTTGTTCTGTAATTTGGTAAGAATCCAATCTGACTTTTGCTGAGGACACTGTGCTCTGTGAGGAAGTGTACAAGTCTTGTGTTGATGATATTGCAGAACAGCTTCCCCAGATTACTGCTTACACAGATGCCTCTGTAGTTGTTGGGGTCTGATTTGTCTCCACTCTTGAATGTGGGTGTTATGAGTCCTTGATTCCAGGTTTCAGGGAAATTACCAACACTCAGAACCAAGTTGAACAGTTTTAGTTGGGCCAATCTTAATTTGTGCTCTGTGTTCTTGAGCATTTAGTTGAGGATGCCATCTGGTCCACTTGCTTTTTGTTTTTTTTAGGGCCTGGATTTTATCAATCAGTTCATTTTCTGTATTGGGGTAGTCTAATGGGTTTTGATATTTACCAATTGTATGTTCCATATGAATCACTTTTTCATATGTTTGGGTTTGTTCTGGGTTCATTGTAATTTCACTATAGAGTTTTTCAAAGTGATTTTTCCAGGTGTCTCCGTTCAGTATGGCTGCTTGTTCATGATGTTTTTTATGCAAGTAATTCCAGTTGTCCCAGTAATTGTTAGAATTTACGGATTCTTCAATAGTTTTTAGTTGATTTTGGATGTACTGTTCTTTCTTTTTTCTGAGTGTACTTTTATACTGTTTAAGTTCTTCACAATATTGATGGCGTAAATCTTCATTGTTTGGTTGTCTGTGTTTTTGATTTGATAATTGTCTTAATGTTTTCCTCATGGTTTTACAGCCTAAATCAAACCATTTTTCATTTTCTTGTGTTGTTTTATGGGTTTTCTTAAAGGATGTGAGGTTAGATAAATTGGCCAAATATTTAAATATATCATTTATGTTCTCCACTGCCAGATTGACACCATCTCGATTGTGAGGATAAATTCTTCCTAGAAAATTGTCTATAAGTAGGCATACTTTTGGATGGCCAGTTGCTGTCACATATTTTTCTGTGCTGTTTTGTGCCCATCTGTAGTTCTCTCTAATGTTGTACAGCTTACTGGGCTGTGAATGTATGTTGGTATTTGTTGTCCTCTTTAGGTAAACAGTAATTTGACTGTGGTCTGATAAGGGTGTTAGTGGTTTGACTGTGAATGCTCTGAAAGAGAATGGATCTAAATCTGTGATCATGTAATCAACAGTTGAGCAACCATGAAATGAACTGTAGGTGTACCTTCCAAAGATCACCTTGCACCCCTCTCTCGCTCTCTTCTCTCTCTCTCTCTCTCTCCCTCCCCATCTATCTCTCTCTCTCTCTCTCTCCCTCTCTCCGTCTCATCCCTCTCACACTCTCTTCTCTCTCTCTCTCGCTCCCTCTCCCGCACTCGCTCTCTCGTCCCTCTCTCTCTCTCTTCCCCTCTCTCTCTCTCTCTCTCTCTCTCTTTCTTTCTCTCTCTCTCTCTCACTCTCTCTCCCTCTCTCTCCCTCTCTCTCTCTTTCTTTCTCTCTCTCTCCTCTCTCTCTCTCTCTCCTCTCTCTCTCTCATCTCTCTCTCCCGCTCCCTCTCTCCTCTCACTCACTCGCACTCTCTCGCTCTCTCTCTCTCGCTCTCTCTCTCTCTCTCTTTCTCTCTCTTTCTCTCTCTCTCTCCCCTCTCTCTCTCTCTCTCGCTCTCTCTCCCTCTCCCTCCCGCTCTCTCTCTCTCTCTCTCTATCCCCCCCTCTCTCTCTCCCGTCACTCTCTCTCTCTCTCTTCTCCCATCTCGCCATCACTCTCCTCTCTCTCTCTCTCTCCCTCTCCCTCACTCTCTCTCTTCTCTTCTCCCTCACTCTCTCCCTCTTCCCCATCTCTCTCCCTCCTCTCTTCTCCTCCTCCCTCTCCCCTCCCCTCACTCCTCACGTCCTCTGCTCTGCATTTCTCTCTCTCTCTCTCCCTCTCCCTCACTCTCTCTCTCTCCCTCCATCTCTCTCTCCCTCTCTATCTCTATCTCTCTATCTCCCTCCATCTCTCTCTCCCTCTCTATCTCTCTCTCTCTCCCTCTCCCTCACATCTCTTCATCCTCTCTCACTCCCTTTCATTCCCCCCATCACCCTCCTCTCAGCTCTCTCCCCGCACTCTCTCTCCACCCCTCTCTCAACTCTCCTCTCTCCTCTCTCGCCCTCTTCTCTCTCTCTCCCTCCGCAATCCAGCTCTCTCCCATCTCCCTCACTCTCCCTCTCCTCTCGACTCCCTCTCGACTCACTCTCACTCTCTCTCTCCCTCTCTGCTCTCGCTCCTCTCTCCTCCCTCTCTCGCTCGCTCGCTCGCCTTCTCTCTCTCCCTCGCCTCACCATCCTCTCCTCTCTCTCTCTCTCCCTCTCCCTCACTCTCACTCTCTCTCTCTCTCTCTCTCTCTCTCTCTCTCTCTCTCTCTCTCTCCCTCGCGCTCCCTGGGAACTGCCACTGCTGGCAGTAGGCTCAAGAAAATAAAAACAAAGCACACAGCGATTGAGTCAGCATGCGCTAATGCTCGGGATACTCTCCGACGGTGGCCAGGTTAGTGCTGTCCATACATTAGAGGTTGAGTTTGCCGATTAATTGAGTCACTGTTAGCAGTTTGAGATGTGACTGTGGGCTAGCGACTCGTAACGTAAACACTGCGCCGTTCCACGCTGTTGTACAGCTTCCCAAAACAAAGCTCGACTTGAGAACAGTCACTTACAGAAATGAAAGACTTTACATATCATTTAATTTACTCTAGTGATTTTAGCTTTACTTTTCACTCTTTTGCGGCTTGAGTTAGCTGGTTAGCATTCTGCGTTATGATCGAATAGCTGGAAATAATGTTTATGGAGTAACGTTATGTGAAGCGTCTGTATCACCCTCTCAATCTTTCATTTAATTTGCATATCTAAATGCATCTTATCTAAACTTTATACAATGAATTTCAAGTAAAAAGAGTTTTGTTACACCCTTCTTCACTATGAATTTATTATGATAATCAAACTGGCCACCCCATCCGTATTTAATTATAAACATGGTGATTCAAAGCCGCTAATAAAACTATAAATATAGAAATATAGAAAGTAAAAGTACATGGGTGTGTCATGTTACAATCCTACCCCTCTGGTCAGTTGTGATATTAGTAAAGCTTATAAACATCTGCTTATTCAGATTCTGTCATTTAACATGACAAAAATTGTGCTGATTGTTTTGCACAAAGTCTAACTTGTGCCACTTGAGATTGGTGTTCATGTAAAGTATTATTTCACCCCTGTAGCCCATTTCTATTTATTTAAACTGATGGTTACAACTCATCTTGGGTCACAAACACTGGTCTCCCCTACAGTTTATTTGACAAAACATGCTGTCTGTAGTGTTTCACACTACATCTTTCAACTCTGTTTAACTATGATCAGCATTGTGAGTAAATGCATTTGCATTTATTTGCCTTTATGGAATATTTGTGCTTGTGTTCTTTGCCTCACGCTTCTGTAGCTGACATGATCTGCTGTCTGGCAGGTAAAATAAGGAAGAGGAGAAGATGGCGCGTCAGGGCAGCGGACAGGCCTGGGGAAAACTGGTGAAAGTCAACGCATCTCCGGGTTCAGAGATATTACTTATAAATAGAGAATGCACAGTGGGGAGAAAAAAAGGTGCGCTGAACAGCATCATGTTCATGTTAGTTGCTCAGTCTTGTTTTGTGAACGCATTTTAAAAGTGCTTCTTCATTTACTTGCCTTTTCCCCCGTAACCTCTTTACAGACTCTTCTATGACTGTCTAGTTTTACTTATTGACATAAATAGTAACTTTTTTTTTTTTAACCCTCAAGAAGATAATCAGTCTGAAGCAGTGTCTGCATGTATTGAGGGAGCCCATGCCTTTCACAGTGCTCTCTTTAGTTCAGCAAACGAACCCCCACCCCAATAATGACAAAGGCGTCTATTGAAGACATGCTCTTGGAATATTAAGTAGTTTTTTTGCATTGTGGTGGTGTGCAAGGAAAGGTTGTATCCCTTTGACTCTGTCTGTGTCGGTCTGGTTTTGAAGACTGTCTTTATCCTGCATTAATTAATATTAATCCATGTGTCTGTTTGATTCTGTGTGCTTCACAGTAACATTGGACACTGGTTATTAGCAGAACTGATACACTTCATTACTATAATAGACTAGTGTCATTTTTAACTTTACATCACATCACTATACTTCATTTAAAGGGGTCATATGATGCGATTTCAAGTTTTCCTTTCTCTTTGGAGTGTTACAAGCTGATTGTGCATAGATAAGATCCCTGAAGTTGCAAAGACTAAAGTCTCAAAACCAAAGAGATATTCTTTATCAAAGTTAAGACTCTGCCACGCCCCCCTAAAACAGCTCGTTCTAACACGCCCCCACATATCTACCTCACTATGTGGGAATATTAGCATAATGCCGCCCAAATGTGCACGCAAAGAAAGAAGGTGTGGTTTCAGTAACTGCAGTTAGTGTTGAGCAGCATGTCAGGGAGACGCTGTGTACTTCAGTGCGAAAGCAAAAGCACTTTAATTTGGCCTTCCGGAAGTAGATGCATTTAGGAATCTTTAAGATTACTTACAACAGAACAGCAATGCATTTTATGGACGACCGTTTCGTGAAGCTAGGAGAGGAGGTCATTCTGACTTTGCTATGACAATCTGGCGCTTCTGAATCAGCTGCTGTTTTGTTATTAGTTTAAGTATTTGCTATTGACTGTTCAAATGCGGAGTTTTGCACATCGTGTGTGTGTGTGTGTGTGAGTGAGAGAGAGGGAGGAGAGAGAGAGAGAGAGAGAGGGGGGGGGGGGGGTCACATCACAGTGGAGTGAGCTGTCTTAACCGTGGCTTGAGTACTGCAAACACATACCAGATCATCACTGTGTCTCACGCGACTCTGTTCCCCTTTCGGGATTGAACTAATGGTAAAACTAATGACATTATTAACAGTCTTGATATTTATTTTGAAAGATGAAGCTGGCGATTATGGTAAGGAGCTTTACATTTCCGACGAGTGCTTGCGGTGTTCGGCCAATCACAATGCACTGGGTCAGCTGGCCAATCAGAGCAGACTGCGGCTTGTCGGAAGGAGGGGCTTTGTAGAAAACGAAGCGTTTGAGAGAGGCGGGGCATAGAGGACTTACAATAATGTACAGTATTTGAAAAATAATGTGTTTTTTGAACATTAAAGCATGTCAACATATTCTGTTACACCAAATACACAAAATAATGATTATTAAAAAAGCATCATATGACCCCTTTAAGACTTACTTTCCTAATGTGTCGAGGCGAGAAAGGTGCTTGACGAAAAGAGGAACGTGCTTTATTAAAGTCGACATGAAAATGTGTTCATAACCAATTTTACTTCAGTAGTGTCACATTTTAAAGGGAAGCAGGATATTAAATAAAATTTGAGTGTCCCTTTTATTATTCACATTTATCTACATTCTTGTAGACAAAGCAACTTATATTGCAAAGTATATATTTATCATTTCATGCATTTACTGAGAATCACTTCCATGACTTTGGCGTTGCTAGAAGCATGCACTACTGTAATGACTAAATACTACTACTGTGTTTATTATTAATAATAATAGTTATTACAGTAGTGTGAATTTTGTGAGGTAATTTCACTATTAATATTAAAGGTCCTAAAATTACATTTTATTTTCACACTGCTAAAGCTGGCATTTTTCTATAGTGTTTTTGCAGATTTATGTAAAGGCTTAAGCTGGCAGTTGGGACAGGGCCTAAAGTCTTAATGGTGACATCAGCCGGAACTTTTCAGAAGTGCAACCATTCTCTTTGTTGAAAGATTATAAAGACCTACTTTCTTTCTTTGGAATAACACAGTGATGGGTGGATTGTACACAATAAGAAAAAGAATATAGTCCATTTTGAATTATTGTTGACTTGTGTTGATATCGTAACCTCACAGACATATTTTCTTTATAGATTGTGACCTCTCATTCCCGGCTAATAAACTGGTCTCAGGGAATCACTGCAAAATCACTCAAGATCAGAACTCAGGACAGGTGTGGCTGGAGGACATGAGGTAGGGCCACCTGTTTGACATCATGAGGTCCTTCTAGTAAGACATAGGCCAATATCACGTTCTTCGCCCTTTGCATCTCTCTCTCTCTCTCTCTCTCTCTCCCTCTCTCTCTCTCTCTCTCTCTCTCTCTCTATATAGTATATATATATATATCTATATATATAGATATATATATATCTATATATACATAGTATTAATATACATAATCGCATCCAAAAATAAAAGTTTTGTTTACGTAATATATGCGTGTGTACTGTGTTTATTATTTATTTATTTATTATGTAAAATAACACACGGTATTATTTTGAATATTACATGTTTATATTTTATATCAATAAGTGGTTTATATATATTATAAATATATTTAATATAAACAAACATATTTTTTGGTACATGTATACATGCATGTGTTTGTATTTATATATACATAAATATACAAAGTACACACACATATATTGTGTAAACAAATACTTTTATTTTGAATGCGATTAATCGTTTGACAGCACTTATTTTCACAAAAACATCAAAGTAGAAGTTTCATTATCTTTGCACTTTGCACTATGCTTTTTGTGTATGTAAAATGTATTTTGTAAATTTAATTTGATGTGGGCACAAAAATGGCATCTTGTCTTTGACCCATACAGTATATTATAAGTTCTTATGTTTAAAGATTTCACCATGCATTGATTACAGCAATAAAGAGGGATGAGTGTTCTGTAAATTTACAGAACTAATATTATTTTGGAAGACTGATGTATAATGGTAATGCTACAGTTTAATTTTTTTCACAAGTAGATGTACCAGTAAAAAACTTAGGTAGAAGCAGTTCTTTTTAGTTCTATTAAGTTTTTGCAAATTATACTGAGTGACTTGTAATTACGTTAGTAAGTGAATTCAATTAATGACATGCTTGGCCCTGCGGCAAATATACATCCAATTCCCTCATGACATTTAATCTTTGCTTTGGTGAATAATTAATTGTAATTTGGTTAATAGTCAGTGGATGGAGATACAGTAGTTGATGTGTGTCTGTAGTGACTGTATGTCTCATGTATTTGAATGTACGCTAGCTCACCAATGGTGCTATACATTTCCATCCAGCTAATTAAATGAATGTCTGCTAGACAGTCGATATGCTGTGTGCTTTACACAATGCTTAATCAGCGTTATGGAAACGGCAAGCTTCCCTTCCTACCTTCTGGTTATCCTTTCTTGTGCAACTATCTCTTTGCTATTTTTTAACAAGGCTTTAACTAGGCACTTTATTTAGTCTCTATTCGTTATCCTGAAAGAAATAGTGGATACTTTGGTCGATCAGTTCTACCTGGATCAGTCAATTAAAAAAAAAAAACCAGACGAGTTCATAAATGGACAATTAAGTGGACATGCTTGGACAAGTTGCTCAGGCATTTCGAATTGTGATGTTTACTAATAGCTTCTCATAATAATTTCCTGTTGTTTTGTCGATTATTTCTGAGAATAAAATTCACAGATGTAGTCATTTAGCCTCTGAATATCACTCATACAAAGGGATCCATGAAATTCATAATTACTATAATTTTTGCTTGATGGTGATCCGTTTGTTTCCATCAGCACCAATGGAACAGTGATCAACATGTCCAAAGTGGTGAAGAAACAGACACACTTACTGCAGAATGGTGATGTTATTCACTTTGTGTACAGGAAGAATGAGCCAGAGCAAAGTGAGTTTTCACATTTAAGCATTTTCCGTTTCGATTGTATAGTTGCATCCAAACAGATGACACAGATTGGCCACGTCACTCATCTATTTTCGGTTTTGCAGACGTTGCTTATGTTTATCAGGTCATCGGGCCACAGGAAAGTGCCTCACAGGACATTGAAGGTAAATACATTTTGAATATGACGTTTCATACAGATGTTCCAATACTCCTACTGTTGCTTGCCTAGGGTGAGGTCATGTTGACTTGAAATCCTAATTTCATCCGCATGCCATTTTTGACAGTTTCTGAAAGTTAGAGTTTTCTCTTTGGGATCTCCATAGATATTGGAAGAGAAGAAGATTCAGATCTGACGGAAACCGAGAGTGAACCAGTGCCAGTAGAGCCTGTTATTGTGAAGCCTCTACCTCAGTCTGGGCATGAGGATCCTCAGCCATCTACCTCAAGCTCTTCCTTCCACTTCTACAACATGCCTTTATCTACCTGCTCTGGTAATTACTGTCCACATTGCATGCGCTCTTTCATGCAAGTTGCTTTGATAAGAAAATGACTAGTATAAAAGTGTAAATGCATTGGCTTTCTATGCTGCTGTTTATCTATGCGTTGAGTTTTTCAGATTTAAGGCCCATTCGGACCAAGGATGATAAATATAACGATAGTTATAGAAATCATTCTGAAAGAGTTCAAAGAATAGCCAAGTCCAAAACTGTAATGATTACGGCACAGGGGAACAGTATGCCTGGAATCACTTCTTCAGAACCATTTGTTTCTAACTGATAAACAATCAAAACATTGACAACCAATCGGAATCCATCCTGCTTCAAAGAGCAGTGTGCACTTATAATAAACAGAATGTTATCATGAGTTACTGTGGATGCTGATATAGTTACCTTTATCTTTATAGTTATCATTTTTGGTGTATGCAAGCCTTTACAATGTTGACATACTCAAAAAATGCATAAAATATATATTTTTTTAAATTATATTCCTGTATGTACCGTTCAGCAGATGTGTCTGCAAGGAAGAACCCAGTGAGTTCTTCGGTTGCTTGTAAAGGAGAATCAGAGATGACTGCACCAGCAAGCAGCCCTGGGGAGCCGGTCATGAATCACACTCGCCTGAAGTGGACCTGCTGGACTGAGGGAGGACAACAGACGGAGCCGGAGGTGGAAATGCAGAGGAAAAGAAGAAAAACTGACAAAGGTGCTGTAACACAGTTTTGGTAAAAAATTAAGAAATGTGACGCATTGTAAATAATTTATGATTTCGGTCTATTTTGAGTGGTCTGAGCCATCTGTATTCCGGCATAATAATAGTCAGACTACTTTGAAAGAGTTTAAAAGTGTTTAGGCTCTGATGGTTTAAGATTGCCATCTACACTACCGTTAAAAAAGGCTGCATTTATTTGATCAAAAATACAGTAAAAAAGTATTAGTGATATATTATTACAGTTTAAATGAACAGATTTCTGTTTTAGAAAGTCGTGGCCTAATGGTTAGAGAGACGGACTCGTAACCCAAAGGTTGCGGGTTCGAGTCTCGTTTAGGGATTGTAGGTGGGTGGAGTGAATGTACAGCGCTCTCTTCCACCTTCAATACCACGACTGAGGTGTCCTTGAGCAAGACACTAAACCCCCAACTGCTCCCCGGGCGCCGCAGCATAAATGGCTGCCCACTGCTCCGGGTGTGTGTTCACAGTTTGTGTGTGTTCACTGCTGTGTGTGTGCACTTTGGATGGGTAAATGCAGGGCACTAATTCCAAGAATGGGTCACCATACTTGGCCACATGTCACTTCACACTTCCCTTTTTCACTTTTTAATGTATTAAAATGTCATTTATTCAGGTGGTGGCGAAGCTGAATGTTCAGCAGCCGTTACTCCAGTCTTCAATGTCACATGATCATTTTAATCATTGTAATATGCTGATCTGGTGCTTAAGTAACATTTCTTATTATTATCAATGCAGACCAGTTTTGCTGCGTAATTTTTTGTGGAAACAGTGACGCCTTTTTTCAAGATTGTTTGATTAATAGAAAGTTGAAAAGAACTGAATTTATTTGAAATAGAAATGTTTTTTATACATTATAAATGTCTTTATTGTCACTTTTGTTGCATCTTTGCTAACTAAAAATAATAATTAAAACAATGAAATCTTGCTGACTTTTGAATGGTAGTGTATATCTGGTTTTAACATGCATTTCAGAACTATTCTACAGTATAAACACTTCCAAATGTAACCTTTGTGTCTGTGTCCGTCTGTCCTGCAGATGGTCAGAACGGGTGTGGATCTTCTCACAGTGACTCTTCTCAGGTCTCTCTCAGAGGAGCAGCAGGGAAAGAGAAAACTGAGGGAGCCACTACAGACAAAATGGAAGAATCCCTCACATGCATCGTCTGCCAGGACTTGCTGCACGACTGTGTCAGGTCAGTCCAACATGCACAAATCAACACTTACACCCGAATAGACCAGCTGGATGCAGCATAAATCCCTTTAGTTTGTTATAATTATAATTAAGTATAAATAAATATAAAGCGATGGTTCACCCAAAAATGAAATGAAGGTGAAGTAAATGATGACGGAATTTTCGTTTTTGTGCGAACTATACCTTTAAGAAGGATTTTAAAAAGGTGCGTGGAGGCTGAATCTGAATGTATCTTCAATAGTTAATGTGTGTGTCTGGTACAGTCTTCAGCCCTGCATGCATACGTTTTGCGCTGCCTGTTATTCTGGCTGGATGGAGCGTTCCTCCCTCTGCCCCACCTGCCGATGTCCTGTGGAGAGGATCCATAAAAACCACATCCTCAACAACCTGGTGGAGGCTTACCTTCTCCAGCACCCAGGTACTGTAACACGCCACTATTCTCACTTTGTATTAAGGCCTGTTCACACTGAGTCAACTTACTAAACAACATGGGAGTATAAACCGTTTACAAGCTATCTTTAACTTTGTTTTTAATTAAACAATACCTAGGCAAAGAGACAAAAATAAAAGTGTCTAAGAGTTTACAGATATGTGTTACTTAGCACAAATATGCCTAAGCACAAGATTTCAACGAGAGTGGCACTTTTAATCTTTAAGTAACTACTCTGTACAAATCAGATGTCAGGTACACTATTGTTCAAACGTGTGAGGTTGGTGAGTTTTTTTTTTAATGTTTTGAAAGAAGTCTCTCTTATGCCGAGTTCACGCTGCACAATATTAGCCAGATTTTTCACTCGCCGACAGGTTTTGTGAAATCGGCGACAAATGCCTGACATCGGAGGCAAATCGGTGCTCGTTCACGCGAGTGACAATCACGCAGTGTGAATGATCAAAGACGCGATCTGAGGGAATCGCAGACGCCCGCAAAATATTTGGCATGCTAAATATCTAGAGCTGTCGGCGATACACAATCACGCTGTGTGAAATGAGTTCAGACTGAAAAACACATCGGCCATGACCTACAGCCAACGAAAGACCAAGATACAGGGCAGCGGGAAGCTCGGGGAGGAGTTATAGACCAGAATAACAGTATTTTAATAGAAATATGAACAATTATATCATACAGAAACAAGCACAAACATTTGCTTGACCAGCCACAACATCAGCATAACAGCAACTCTCTTTGCAGAACACCCAATCCCTGTTCCCTGCATCTCCCTCCTGCATAATCTGTTTTTCTTTTTATCCTTGTAGCTGGAAATCAGCTCACAAACAATTTGCGGGCTATATATATATATACACATTTTTAATAATTACAGTCTTGCTCGCGAGAACTACGGTCTGACGCACGCGGGTTCTCGCGTTATTTCCGTATCACTTCTCGCGTGTGTTTTGTTGAGAAACGTAGTTTGCGGACCAGACAGAACTGTCGGCAATTCTTCCTATTGTGAAGCCCTGCAGTGTGAAACCCCCTGTCGCCGACCCATCGTGCAATGTGAACACAGCAGCAAATGAATGCTACCCCAGATAGTCACACACAGTGTGAAAACAATGGCGAGCCGACGAGTTTGAAAATTGTGCAGTGTGACCTCGGCATAAGAGCTTGATTTATGTCAATAATACAGTAAAACACAGTATTATGAGAAAGTTAAGTATATGCAAATTTTAAAATAAAACAGGTCCTATTTTAATATATTTACAGCAAAGCTGAACTTTTAGCAGCCGTTATACTCCAGTCTTCAGTGTCAATAATCTTCGAATAATGAACTGATTTTTTACTGAAAACAGTTGTACTGCTTATTATTTTTGTGGAAACCATGATATACTTTTTACAGGATTCTTTGATGAATATTAAGTAAAAAAAAGTAACAATCCCTAAACTTTGAACAGAGTTTCAAATTTTGTGGCTTTTTTTTTTTTTTAATTGGTCATAGAGAAGTGTCGGAGTGAAGAGGAATTGCGCAGCATGGACGCCCGAAACAAGATCACGCAGGACATGCTGCAGCCAAAAGTCGAGCGCTCCTTCTCGGATGAGGAGGGCAGTTCAGATTATCTGTTCGAACTCTCAGACAATGACAGTGACGTATCTGACATGAGGTCAGCAACCGTTATCCATTAAGTGTTTTTGTAGTGCCGTCATACAGTGGTGGCCAAAATTATTAGAACACTAGTATTTTCACCAGCTAAAAAATGGGTTTAATTTAGTTAGTTATGTCTGTCTATCAAAAATAATGTCATAAATAGATATTCTTTACCAATGAACTTCTATTAACTAAATCAAACATTTGCGCCTCCTTGCGTTTTTTTTAAAGCGTTTTGCCCTCGGTGCACTTGTGCATAGTTTTCAGGTAGCTTTGCAGGTAGGTCTCTTATTACAATTAATGGCAAAATGAATGTTTGGAAATGTAAACACACTAAAGCAAAAGATAGAAATAACTGACTTAAAACCATTTTTAGCTGGTGAAAATACTAGTGTTCTAATAATTTTGCCCACAACTGTGTATATATTGCATTTTTTTCTTTTCTTGAAGTAGAAGTTTAAGAAGGGAAAATCCAGTTACCCAAATTATTAGTGTTTTGTTTTCTTATTGAATGTTAGCTAAAATTGTGATTCTCTTGAATCTTAAAACAGTAGATGTCCAGTAGGTTCTATCAAGTATTGAAGTGATTACTGAAACACACCCTGATCTAACATGTTTGTTCTCAGTCAGCCCTATATGATGTGTCGGCAGTGTCCAAGTTATCGGAAGGAGCTCAGCTCTGCCCTGTGGATCTGTGAGCCCGCTCAAACCGAAGGGCCGGCTAAAGTGCCTGGAGACGGCCCCTCCACATCTTCTGACACCTCCCCAGGTTATTCATGCTCACACTTCAGAGGTGTAAAGAGCACCTGAAAACCATACCTGAGTACAGATACCTTCGAGTGAAAATGACTCCACTACAAGTCACCAATTCCAAAACGGAACTTGTGTAAAACTCTTAAGCTTATCTGATTTTAAAAGTACTTTACTTATATTAAATATATATATATGCCAGTGAAAAACTATAAGGTTGTGGAGAAGCTTGGGAAAACAGGCAGAGGCAAGGATCTATGTGCAGGTATTTAATGGAAAAACTAGAACAAACAATAAGCCAAAAACCAAAGGGAACAAATTAATGTAAAATTCAAAGCCTTCTTGCACTGGATGTGCTGGTTTGGGCCTCATTGCCAGCTACAGTCATGTCCTCATCTCATGTATAAAACACCTGTGATTCACAACTACTTTCTAAGGAACTCGCCTTGTTGACCAGTTTGGATGAGTAAGGGCAAAGTGCACAAGATGCAGTACTCTGGTGCCCTGTAGTTGGCGATATCACGTTCTTTGTAGCAGAAAAAAACTGCTGCAGAAAAAGCTATAGGTGCCATGCAAAATTGTAATGTGTATCTGCGTCACTCATGACAAATGTAGTGGAGTAGAAAGTAAAAGTTGCTATTATCTTTGATACTCTACAAAGTACCCAAAAAAGATACTCAAGTACAGTAATTAATTACATTTACTCAAATACTTTACACCTCTGGTCTAGACAATACACTCACACACCAACAGACACATCCATGCAAATCTTCATGTTCATCCATGCACTGTATTCCTGCTGCAGCTGCTCAGGCGTTCAGATGTCCTCCTCAGGGCAGTCACCTCATCTGCTCCTGCTGCCTGCAGCCCATGCCCGACCGCCGCTTCGAGCACCTTGCCTCTCAGGTGTCTCCGCAGCACTGTGAGTGATCCTGACACCTGTCCGTCAATGTTCTCCAGTTCTCTTCTGGAGTCACCTGATGATTTGTTGTCTGTTCCTTTGACAAGGTATGGTGTGCCAGAAAGCGTACTGTCATGTGTACTGGGGCTGCCAGCGGATCGGCTGTCACGGCTGCCTAGAGCGTTTCAGCGGTAGGTTTCTGAGCGGTTAAGATTTCTGTATGAAATGTTACTATATTTTATTTTATAATAAAGATTATGGTTATTTCTCCTCACAGAACTTAACCTTAATGATAAATGTCTGGATGGAGTTTTTAATGGCAATCAATACGAGTCTGAAGTCCTTCAGGTGTGTACAGTTTGTTTGCTGATACTTTGGGATCACTGTTATTTTATTAGTGTTTTGAGGTATCTTTTATTTTCAGTTTTCATTGCTATATTTTTATAATTTCTATTATTATTTGTTTTAAATGTCTATTTAGCTTTCATTTATTTTTATTTCAATTTTAGCCATTTTAGTATTTCAACTTAATTAATTTCAGTTAGTTGACAACATTTTTTAAGTTAATATTTTCCCCTAATATTTAATTAAAACTTCAGCTTTATTTCGATTAGGTAAACAATATTTAATAGTTTCTGTTAGCGATACAAACACTGTGCGGAATTGGAACAAATCCCTAACTTTAATTATTAAACTTTTGTTTGTGCTACAGACACACATTAAACCTCAAATTATGTGGATAAGTGTTAAGGAGAACTGTGCTATTACTTTTCTAAACAATCAGATTTTTTTTTTTTTGCCTGATTGATGATAAATTGGGCAAAAAATATCACACTGTCTGACATAGGCTGTCAATGCATAGATTGAAATAATGAACTTAATCTGATTATCTCAAGCTGCAGTAACATGTTTGCATTGTAAAAAAAAAAAAAATGCATAAGATAATTATGCAAATTTTCTTGATGCATAAGAATAATTTATTGCAATGGCCATTTTTCGTATCTTAAACTAAACTATAAATGCATTTGCCCCATTTTCCCACTTGGAAACCCAGTCGTCTAAGCTGTTGTTCATTTCTGTTTTTTTGTGGCAGAATTATTTGACTTCTCGAGGAATGAGCTGGAGGCATATGCTGCAGGAAGCGCTTCAGGCCGTACAGCAGGGCCTGTACCAGCTCTCTGGTAACTGTGCTTTGGTCATATTGAGAAATGTTGAGGATCAGGCACAGGTTGAAGTAAGGGTGGTTAATATAAGGGAAGAAAATCACAACATTTCTAAATATTTTGGGGGATACATTATATTTATGACATTATGCATATTTCTGTGGAAGAGAGATGGTCATTTTCACATCACAGAGAGTCTTTTTCTCTGAACACAAGTAATTGGAAGCCCCATTTTCTTACATGCAGCTGCAAATCGTATTATGTATCCCAGCTGATTCATCATTTTGCCATGTCACTCATCCCTGTGATTAAGAAACGGAATGTCAATGCATCAGTTATCTAGTACTATTTGACTGAAAGTGATTATCTCAGGTAAATGAAAAATCACTTATTCATATGTGCATGTTTCAGATTACAGAATCACTGCCAACTCTTTCCTCTGCTACTGCTGTGGACTTCGCACTTTTAGAGAGCTGGCGTATAAATACAGAGAGCATATTCCTCCATCAGATCTGCCAGGTAAGACTCGTGTGCAATAAAATAACACAAAGCTGCACAGTCATATTAGCGTCACAGAATTGATTTCATTCGCCTCTGCTGTAGGTAGACATCAAGCCAAAATATATAAAACTGCAGAATTAAATTGAAATGATAAAAATGTGCTTTTGTATGCGGTAAGGTTGTTTTTTCTTTCTTCCACACAGATTCTGTGACTGCCAGACCAAACTGTTACTGGGGACGCAACTGTCGGACTCAAGTGAAAGCACACCACGCTTTGTAAGTCAGCGACATCTGGAAATTAATTTTTACATTTTGATATCCATCCTGATAGTCACAACTTCAAATCTCATGTCTTGCCTATCCAATTCAGTTTAAAGTACTTTATTGGCATGATTATGTTTACGTACTGTTTTGCCAAAGCATTATACACATCCATCCATCCATCCTTATTATGTCCATCCTGTGAAGCGCATCAAACTTGTGTCCACCAGTAGAGGGCAGCTAATGAGCATGTACTGTATGTATCGTCAGTCTGCAGTACAACAGCATAGGCCTGTTTGTTAGGACATTCAGTTTATGTAAAAGTTCTGTTTGTCAGGGGTTCTGTGGCTCTTATAAAGTCTTAATTCACTCTTCCACAAATTAAGGTCTTAAACCAGAGCAGAAAGTCTTAAATTCATAGTTTTGGCATACAATTTTGTCTGCACTTCAAAGAATATCTTCCTCAGTATTTTTCATCCTTAATTCAAGATACTGTTTGAGGGCAAATTAAGATATTAAGTCTTGTTTTCTGAGAAATGTAACACAATTTAGTGCATTAATACTTAAAACAAGAACAAATATCTGTCAGCAGGTATGAAAACTCGTTTTCCCTTTGAAGTAAGTTGATTTTTTTCCTTCAATTTATTTTGATCAATTTCTCATAAAACAAGATATATTTTTGTCATTTTGCTTCACGAAGTAAAAGTCTTGATTTAAGAATATTT
The DNA here is from genome assembly GCA_018155175.1 of Sinocyclocheilus anophthalmus. NCBI lineage: Eukaryota > Metazoa > Chordata > Actinopteri > Cypriniformes > Cyprinidae > Sinocyclocheilus > Sinocyclocheilus anophthalmus. Next base: position 259,259 of record JADLZN010009572.1, on the reverse strand, counting down.
CGACATTTGCAGAGCTGTTCAAGTTTTTTTTGTCGTAAAAATTAAATTTAAAAATTAAGTTGAAGTTGTATTATCGAATTTTGAAGTGTTGCTGCTAACACAAGACATTTGCATTTGTATTTTGTTCTGTTCAGTTCATTGCTTACATTTTCTTTACTTGGTCTTAAAAAGGTCTTGAATTGACTTCATAAAACCTGCAGAAACTCTGGGTAATGATCAAAATCATGCTCAATAATTCAGGCGACATGCTATGATCACAATGAATCTTAATCAGTCATTTTATTTTCTCCTCTGTCAGGAAATTTAACCACGTGTGTGAGCAGACGCGTTTTAAGAACTGAAGCTGGAGGAATGTGGCTTGTTTTGACCAGTCTCCCGCTTCTGGGTAACTGATCTGCTGCGGGCACGTGTTATACCTCTGTACTCCTCTAGATGACAACTTTACATATGCAAAGTCAATCAGATGATGATAAATCAATCATCCTTGAAGTATGGTGTCAGCGCATCTGATCTGGATCTGCACTGTGTGTAGAAGCAGACACTAGTTTTTCATGATGGACTGACCGTCACACTTCTTTCCACTATGCTATTGACATGCTTTCATGCTGCATCTCAAAACGCTGGCAATCACCTTTTCATGCAAAAAGCTCTTTAGCTTGAACCTTATACAATATACAAAATATAAAATAACCCATGGTGCCTAAGAGTCAACTATGAGTGCTCTTTCTTTGCATACGTCACTTACTTCTTCCATTTTTCTTTCACTATTATCATCAACTGCTCAAGACATTTAAATGCTACTGAGAATGTTGAAAATGTATGTTATAAAAAGGGATGATCGTGTGGGTGACTCCAAACCAGTGCACTAAACTTTCACACATTAGGTATTCAGCATTTGCATTTTGTTCTTCGTTACCTGGGCAGTAAGCCATGTGAAGAAAAGGTTGCAAGCCTGTTCTGGAGGCATATGAGAGGTTTTTTTCCCCCTCTAACACAAGACTATGGGTTATATCGCACTGCAGGGGATAATCAAGTCAAATCTGATTTATAATAAAAGCTTAGATACTTTCGCACATCTCGTTATGATAATGGAATTTTTGCTTTTGGCTCATGTTCATATGCAAACAAGGCCAGTTTTTAGCAGTGGATGATGCTTTTCCTAGCGTTGTCCTGTGTAATGAAGATATTTGAGTTTTTCTTTCACTTGTAGGATTGGTGATATAATAGGTAGATGGTATGGCCATATAATAGCTGTTTAAATATTTTAATATTTTCTGACTAGGCTAGAGTTGTATTTCTGGGCTAGTAAATGTTTTTTTTCTTTTTCTTATTCCCATCTTCCCCATGAAGTTTTATTTCAGTTGGTGTATATTTTTAACACGCTGATTCTTGTTTAACTTGGTAAACCACATTGGTTTTAGCCATAGTTCTTCCAATTAGTTTTTTTTTTTTTTATTAATGAAAGTTTAATATACTGAGAAAGCCAATGTGATCCATGAAACCGTTACCAGCGTCAGTGTTTAAAATGTGTCTTTAAGCATCAAAGCCACATGAAAATTCTCAGTTAAGAACATTTTACCCTTCAACCTTTTTTTTTTTTTTTGGTTTATAAAAACATTGAAAGCATAAAAAAATATATTTATAACCTTTTCAGATACCTGAAAGTGCATGCTATATCTCAGTTCATTGTGATGTTTCGTAAATATTTCCAAAAATATTATTATAATATTTATATTTTACATTACTGTTAGATTGAACAAAGTATTTTTGCTTTTTTTTGCCTTGTGCATGTTTTTGGGGTCTGTTGTTCTTCACACCACAGCATTCTTCAGAGGCTCAGATTAGACTTCCTACAACTACAGAGGTCAATCCTCTACATCCCTCACCAGCCTCAACTGCGCTTTAATGAAGGTGGACAGAAGGGCTCAGCACTCTAAAACCTCACACACTGACCTAATGGCACCTGACAAACGGCCACATTTGCTGGATTTGCTGCACTTCATTAGTGAATGTTAAGTTGTGATTTTACAGGATAACTCACCCTGCCATTACTTTGAAAGTGTGTATGGGAATGTTTCTACTAGGGTTCATGCTTGTTGCAAATTAATAGTTACCTCCACCTGTTCTATTTCGTTTTTTCCATTGGTGCATTTGGTAGATGCTTTTGTCTAAAGCAGCTTTCCCCAAATTTTATCTGATTGTAAATGAACTAGTATGCAAAATCTGAAATATAAAGATATGTGGGAAAGGGGTTTCTATTATATTCTAATATCTACCTAAACATTTTGTATGTCTAATATACTGATAAACCGCCCTTTGAAACCACTCTTGTATAAACCTAAAAGGTGGTTTTTGGTTTGTTGAATGGTATGTTATGATGTGAGCTCCAAAGCGGGTCTCATTCTATGAACTCTTTAAATCTGCAGGAAGGTTTGAGGGATTTATTCAGGAATGGTCCCCGAGTGTTAGAGGGGCTGCTTTGCATTTACTGAAAGGGAGATGTACTCAGTAAATATTTACTTGCTTGGGTTGGATTTTTTCTTTCTTTCAGAAAAGGGGGTGTTTAATTCTACCTCATCAAAGTTTAAGCTGGGGCTTCAAATGGAGAAGAAAATGTTTTCTGCTCATCAGGTTTTTAAGTAACTATTGGGAAGCCCCTATAATAGCACTGCTAATGTTCTAGAGTTGAATTAGCGCTTGCTGTGCCTCATGTTTGTAATGCCTAGAAATACATCTGAGACAAAAACCGTTTAATTTACTGCACTAATAATAAAAGACTACATTCAATTATATTTGATTCTATGTATATTCTGAAATGGTTGTACAAGATAATACAGCAGCACACAACATCACTATACAATAACATTTTATTTGCATTAAATGTTAGTTACGGCATTTTAACTGTCTGTACGGGGATCAGTTCCCTTTATAATCCATCAAAAACAGTACAGTTGACTATATTACTGCATTCAGGAAAACATACCATATAAAGACGACGGTTATGAAATTGCAAACGTTATAAAAATATGATCGTACGCACAATTTCAGGTATTGCATCAGTGCATATTTAGCAGCATAGATGATGGCCACAAGGCACATAGTAAGTGATATAGGTGGAAAAACAGTAACTTGATTAAAATTACTCATAGAATAAAGTTTAGTCGAAATTAAATTTTCAGTGGTTATGTCCCTTGAGAAATAACAATATATGCCATTTCCATTGATATATTTTTAACAGTACAAAATGTGAATTGGACCCATAGTGAATTACAAAAAAAACTAAACATGTGGAAGTCAAGCGAGATGCCAAGCAGCTTTCTACCAGACCAGCTAATTGGTCTTCTACAGGTTACAAAGGGATTACCGTAGAACAAGCTGTACTGTTCATAGAGCAGATACATGGAATTTCATATTGAAAGTAACAATGCAGCCTTACAACTCAAAACTCTCAGTAGTGAGTAGAAACATTACGTGAGCTTGGTTAAACGTTTATCATACATTTGCAGGTAATAAAATATACTGTTAGATGGTGGTTTTATACTTAGCAAATTAAATGTGCAGCTACAAGAGCACATACGTGCATTCATTTTTCATTCATGCCAATATTCATAACAAACACATTTGAAACGTCACGGCATATTGGAACAGCAGCTCATAAGCTGAGTTTTCCGTCCTGTTGAGATAATTTATTGACTGAATTGGTCACATGACCATCATACGCAAACATCATGGCACTGGCAGACTTTGTTTCTGGAGTCACTGTTAACAAGAGAGAGCTGAAGGATCCTGCGTCTCCAACGCGCCACCACGGCCTCCCCTCGCTAAAGAGCTCGGTTGGATGCTGGGAGCTTGGCTTTTTGATAGCAGCGGCATCTTTGTGCCTTCAAACATCTGTCCGTTCATCCGCAAAGGCTTCTCAGGATGCTCTGCTGAGACTAGAGGCTGTCGGTCTTCCTCTTCTGAGATGGCAAACACTGGTAGAGTGACGTGGTCATCCTCAACGCTTGATATTTGACTTTTGACCTGCAGCTGGCTGGTGTCTGAGAGCGTGTTTGGGGTCGTAATTCCATTGGCTTGTGCTTTGGAGGACTCAGATGTGCTGGAGAGCAGGCCGAAGCAGTGAGCGATGAACCGTGAGCGTCTTGAGGTTGCTGGTGGAGTTGAGGCGTCGCTGGCGCTGGGCGGGTTGAGTCGGGGGGTAAGAGGCGTTACTCGTGAAGGAGTCGGACTGGCAGCTGTCGGCAGCACTGTGAAGAGGAGCATCAGATAGGACCTTTCCCTTTCCAGAGTCTGTAGCTGTGCTTGGGAGTCCCTGAGCGCACAGTGACAGATCAAAAAACAAACAGTTTTGTCATTACTATATCCCCCAAAAAAAAAAAGGGGAATAGGAATCCAAAAACCGGTCTGGTGAGTTTTGAAATATTCACAAGATGTGAATCATATACCATAGATAATTAAAAACTGTCCCATTCTTCCAAAGTGAAAACTTTCTTACGGTGTGAGTTGTGTATATTATAATATATATTCAAATAAATAAATGTCACAAATATAAAGTATATACAAATGTATTTAGTATTTATTTTGTAAAGTCTAATTGAAACAAACAGTGTTCATTAAAAATGCTGAAAAAAAAATTATCAAAATAAAAAATTTATGGTTTACAGTTCAGTTTAATATGTATCTCATATACAGTGTTGGCCAAAATTATTAGAACACTAGTATGTTCACCAGCTAAAAAATGGTTTTAAGCCAGTTATTTCTACCTTTAAACATCATTTGCCGAAATTGTAATAATCAGTGAGAATGTGTTGAGCAGCCAGTGCTCCACACATAGTCTGGATCATCATCAGTCGTTGGAATGATATGAAGAAACAGAAACAAACTTGTAGACAGACTCAAATCCAGAAGAACTTGGCAACGTCCAAGATGTCAAGGGAAAGCTACCTGCCAAGCTACAGTTACTGTTAAAAGTTATTAGGGGTACTTGTGTAAAAATACGTAAAATGAGGATGCTGTCAAAAATAATGTCATAAATAGGATTTATTTATCAATTCACTTCTATAACTAAATTAAATCAATCATTTGGTGTGATCATCCTTTGCGTTAAAAGCAGCTTTTGCCCTCGGTGCACTTGAGCATAGTTTTTCAGGTAGCTTTGCAAGTAGGTCTCTTGAAGCATCTTGGAGACGCTGCCATCGTCGAGGTCCTAAACATTTTCACCAATTGTTAATTAAGGATTAGCAATATCTGATCACTTCTGTATTTTCTTTGATATATTGATCTCTGCTTCCACTGAATCTAGATCTGTCTCTGTCAGAAAGAGATGCATTAATTATTTATGACAGCTATATCTTTAACACCAAGCATTTCTGCAGACTCTGTTGATCTTCTCCTTGATTCCTTTAACTCAAAAGTTAAGAATGTTATTGATGATATTGCTCCTGTAAAAGTCAGTAAGACGACTGGCAGACAAAAATCAGCTTGGAGAAAATCAACAGCAGAGTATGAAAAGACAATGCAGAAAAGTTGACCGGACGAACTTGAAATTCACCTATAGCAACTGTAAAGACAGCCTCCAGCTTTTTCAATGTGGAACGAGTAGACGAGTTCTTCTTTAAACCGTTATAAACAGTACATTAAGCAACACTCGCACTCTTGTTGGCTACTGTTGAGTGAGACTAACAACCCCACGCCCACCCCAATAATCAATGATATCAGGAAGGCGATTAGCACATTCTCAAGTTATGCAGAGGTCAGACAGATTCGACCGCAATTTCAAAAAGAAGTTACTATGTCTGTTTTTGAAGCAATTGATAGCAAATCGTCAACCTGCTATCTTGACACACTTCCCACATCCTTTTTCAAAAGGGTGCTTAACTGTTTAAAAGCTGATCTCTTAGAAGTGAACGCCTCACTACTTTCTGGGACTTTTCCAAACTCCCTAAAAACTGCAGTTGTTAAACCCCTTCTGAAAAAAGAGCAATCTTGATAACACCATACTGAGCAACTATAGACCAATATCAAATCTTCCTTTTATAGGCAAGATTATTGAAAAGGTAGTTTTTAAATCAGCTGAACAAATACTTAAACTCAAATGGATACCTGGGACTATTTCCAATCGTTGTTTCCGACCGCCCCCCCCCCACATCACAGCACAGACAGCGCTCATTAAGATAATAAATGACATTCGCTTAAATTCTGATTCTAGCAAATTATCAGTACTGGTACTACTAGATCTCAGTGCTGCGTTTGACACGGTCGATCATAACATACTACTAGAGAGACTGGAAAACTGGGTCGGGCTTTCTGGGATGGTACTCAAATGGTTCAGGTCATACTTAGAAGGGAGAGGTTATTAAGTGAGTATAGGAGAGCATAAGTCTAAATGGACGTCCATGACATGCGGAGTCCCAAAAGGCTCAATTCTTGCACCGCTCTTGATTAGCCTGTATATGCTCCCACTAAGTAAAATAATGAGAAAAAAACAAATTGCCTATCACAGCTATGCTGACGATACCCAGATTTACCTAGCCTTATCACAAAATGACTACAGCCCCATTGACTCCCACTGCCAATGCATTGATGAAATTAACAGTTGGATGTGCCAAAACTTTATTCAGTTAAACAAGGAACCTACTCTAGGGGTCCAAACAAAAACTAAAAATAAGTCAGAATCTGGTGTGATTTCATTAGTCATGTCAAAGCAGTAACTAATTCAGCACACTATCATCTCAAAAACATTGCAAGAAATAGATGTTTTGTTTCCAGTCAAGACTAGGAGAAACTTGTTCATGCCTTTATCACCAGCAGGGTGGCCTATTGTAATGGTCTCCTCACCGGCCTTCCCAAGAAGACCATTAGACAGCTGCAGCTCATCCAGAACGCTGCTGCCAGAATTCTGACTAGAACCAGAAAATCTGAGCATATCACACCAGTCCTCAGGTCCTTACACAGGCTTCCAGTTATATTTAGGATTGATTTTAAAGTACGTTATCTTTATAAACCATCTCAATGGACTAGGACATAAATATATAGCAGTATGATCACTGAATATAAAACCTAAAAAAAAAAAAAAAAACAGACCCCTAAGCTCATTAGGATCGAGTCAGTATAGAAATACAGAGGGGTTCACACAAAAACAAGGGGAATCTGCTTTAGCTTATTTTGACGCCCGCAGCTGGAACCAGCTTTAAGAAGAGATCAAATGGGCTAAAAACATTATTCACATTTAAATCCAGATCAAAACTCATGTTTAGCTTTGCATGTATAATGAGCACTGCTGCGACGTCGCGAAACTGATGCACAGTCTTTTATATAATTCATTTTCTAACGGTTTCAAATTCATTTTAAATAAATTTTAGATCATTTTTAAAAGTTTTTAATTTCCTTGTTTTTATTGTTGTGATTATTTTTATGATGATTTTACTTCCTTTATGTAAAGCACTGTGAATTACCATTGTGTATGAAATGTGCAAATATAAATTCATTGCCTTATACAGTTATATGATATATATATATATATATATATATATATTTATAAATATATATATGTGTGTGTGTGTTGGTGTGTGGTGTGTGTGTGTGTGTTGTATTGTTGTACCAAAACACTTTTTTGCCCCCACCTGTGCTTGTGTACTTGAATGAATTAAAGAGTCCTAAGGGAAAAAAAATTATGATGAATGTTATGATGAAGAAGACCATGGACATCATTAGGGCACATTTATGTGTCTGCATGATAGGTTGTCATTCTTATTATTATAATTTTTTTTTTTTACAGTTGCATAAAAAAAAGTATAAAAAAAGCAATGGTCTTTAATATTCATAATGACTTTTTAATAATATGTTGTGTGCTAAATGTGATAAAAATGCCTTCTGCATCAATACTCACACTGTCCACCAGCTTGGTGAATGGGCTGGTAGAGTTCCAGCTGCACCATTTCTTATGGAGTTGAGGAAGAGGAGGAAGGAGATCCTGGAAGGTTCGGACACTCCATGCTCGTGGTCGTGTGCTGTTTGTCGATCCGGCCTGGCTGCTCTTTGTCACAGAAGGCAGTGCTTGGTCTGGAGTCGGCCAGTCAAAGGGACGGCTGGGTCCCGTGTCACTGTGCCTCAGAAAACGCTCTCGTTGCTATAAAAGACAGAACTAATTTAGAAGTAGGTCCTGTACAACTGACAAACACTAAAAAAATCCCTCTGTCGTTCACCATTCCTGAATGGTGGAATGATCTTCCCACCCCCAACCAGAATGCTGAATCCCTGACAATTTTCAAGCGACAGCTGAAAAACTCATCTCTTTTGTCAACATGACTGCATCTTAAAAAACAATAACACTTTTTTTGCAAGGATGCATTCCATTAACGAAACATGACAATAAAGACAAAATATATTTTCATTTCAAATAAATGCTATTAATGGCAGCTGAAAATTCAGTTTTGCCAACACAAATAAATTACTAAAACAAAAATCAATAAAATAGAACTTAAGTTGTAATAATATTTCACAATATTACTGATTTTACTGTATTTTTTTAATCAAATTGTTATTTACATTTACATTTATTCATTTAACAGACTTACAATTAAGTTACAACAAGGAAAAAAAACACAAACACAAAATACACCAAAAAGGAAATCTCAAAACAAAAACAAAAAAGGGGGGAAATTCCAAATAATTGAGAAAACAGGAAACCATTAACATTGCACAACATAATCTATAATACCACTGTTATTAGCTTGATAATACAATTAATCAGGCAGGAAAGCGGCTTATAAAGTTCCCCCACTGGACCCATTCAGAAACTAAATAATTTGAGCTTCATAAATGGCCAAAAATGGCTCAAAGGTGCTAGAAATTAAATTTTATAATGAATAAACTTGCATCAATGATAAAACTAATAAATGTAAGAATTTGGCTTGGATTTCAAGCTTTCAGTGCAGTATGAACCTGCTGAAGTCAGGGAAGCTATATACAGAGAGACCAGCTGCTGCTTCAGGAGTTGCTTTAGTAAGATTGAAAAGAATTTCTCCCCTTCTCTTGAGCAGCTTCAGGCGCCGCGGCAGAGACTGGGGTCCACGACAGGCAAAGACCTCCAAATGTGTCAGTCAGCTGTTAATCGCACATGTGCAGCGTGTGGGTGAGTATCAGAAGGGCTTTTCTCATCATGACAGTCCTCACACATGATCTCCAACAGCTCCCCATGTCTGAATGAATGAATGAATGATGCATTTATATAGAGCTTTATTATTGTGTATTGTTGTACACCCAAAGCGCTTTACAATCGTGTGTGTGTGGGGGGAGGGGGGGGAGGTGGTCTCTCCTCAACCTCCTCGACTATATGAGTATTATGCCGGAATTAATCTTGAGCTGTTCTGGCACGGTTTCATATTTTTAACCAAAACAATACCAAATTGTCCGGTTGTGGGGTGAAGGCAAAAACAAAAAAGGATAAAGAACCTACAGCGCCAAACAGCGAGCAGAAACGCAGCCGGACACCAGAGATGCAGGTTTTTGATTCTTCTCAAACCTCCTCGGATGCCACAGCTTGGCAAATTTTTCATGCCACATTTCAGAGCCAAAGCAGCATGGACCACACACTTGCACAGAAGCACACAGAGCTGAGCTGGGAAATTGGCTACAGGCAGATAGCATTCATTAGGCAGAGCTATTAGCGAGCCAGCTCCCCTCCGGCTGCCAGAGTCTCCGCGTCCCAGCAGCCTCTAGTGAAGAGCTAGTTCTCTGCCCCTCATCCAGAACATCACCACACACCATGAAGCTTGGCCTCCATCAGCGCACTACACTGCACCAGCTATTCAAGCTGAAAACAACTCAGTGTCATCAAGAACACTTGAAACAACAAAGCAAAAGTAAACAGAGTATCTCTTCTAGTACTAGCAGAGCAATAAAAGCACCATATTTACATAAATAATATACATTTAAAAGATAGCAGAGTGACCCTCAAAAGTATGTGAACACGTTGCATTAGACAATCAAACCAGGTGGCATCTGAAAAAAATAATGCGCTGGACATTTATTCAAAACAAACGTCACTTTAAATCACTTAATCATACTTTATTTTGTGATTTCAGTGGATGTATGAAATCGGTTTCCCTCACCGTTCCTTATGGAGAAACTTTGATAAACCCTTTTTTGTTGCACATCAGGACAAAATCATTTGTCATCACTGGTCACTGTATTACACTTAAAAAGAAATATAAAAAAATAATTAAATAAGAGAAATGAAGATGAGAATGAAAAATAAATAAATATAAGACATGCATAAAATAAGAAATGTGAACAACACAGGAACTTTCAAATGTAATAAAAAATATACAAATAATGTTAAAAAAAGCCTTTAATCCAATTTTTAATATCTAATGTTTTATAACTTAAATTTCATGAAACTTCCCTGCTTGAAACGGTGCTGTTTTTTATAAACGAAACGCTACTGGGTTTAATATTTTAATGTGAACAAATATTACACAAATACATTCAAAAGTTTGTATTTACATACATTCAAAAGATTTTCTCTTGTTAAGATTTTTTTTTTTTTAAGAACCAAGTCAGTACATTAGATTCCGGAAGGGTCATGTGACACTGAAGACTAGAGTAATAACTTTAAAGGAATTAATTGCATTTTTAAGTTTATTAAAATAGTTTTTAAAAACTTTAATAATATTTCACAATATTGTTTTTCACCCTACACTTTTTGTTTTTTTTTTTTTTTTTTTTTTTTTTTTTATTTTTTTTTGTTTGTTTTTTTATTTTTTTTTTTGTTTTTTTTTTTTTTTTTTTTTTTTTTTGTTTTTTTTTTTTTTATTTTTTGTTGTTTTTTTTTTTTTGAATGGGAGTGCATATACAAAAGATACAAGTTTCTCATCCATTTCTGAATGTAGCAATGCACAGAAGAATCAGATACTCACAGTATGTGGAGAGAAGGGCAGTTGGGCTGAGTTGGGTGCAGAGGAGATGACAAAAACCTCATCTGTGCCTAATTCTAATTCAGTCAGACCACTGGAGAACTGCTCTAGAGCGGCCTTCTCTGACACGTCACATGCTCCATTTACTGAAGACCCTTCAGAGCACAAAACAGTGAACATATGGAGTCATATTTATAAAAATTACTTTAGATACTTCAGGTTAAGATGAATATCTAAAGCTGAATAATTTGTCTTAAGCTTTTAATTAAAAACGTAATAATTTGTCATAGTCTCAAAAAAAAAAAAAAAAAAAAAAAAAAAAAAACAAAAAAAACTCAGTTGACCTGGTGCTTATTTGAAGGTTAAATGGAAACATTTCAACTCTCTAGCTGGTACAGTTGGACTAAGCTAAAGAAAGGGGGCGATTTGAGATTTAGAGCTTAGTGTAAAGCCAATGTCCCTCTTAAGTGCCCCTTACTGCATTAAGATCTTGACTTCTCATTATGAGATTGTGACTTCATATATTTGTTTTTAAGAAGAAGTAAATATTCATTACACACTAAACAGAACATCAAACGTTCTGTCTGTGATTTTTTTCCCTGATTTTATTTGCATAGTTTCTACAGAAAGTGCGCCACTTGTGTTCCTATTTAGTGAGAAACCTCACATAATTTTCACATTATTATTATTATTTCACATATACATTTGCATAAAAAATTAAAGGTTCAAAATGCACCTTCTGTTGTTTCAGTAGAGACACGTCTGTTTTTAAATGGATTGTTATTTATTTACATTGTTTACATTGAACAGGTTTCATTTAAGATTAAAAAACAATTAACAATTAATTTTTAACAATTATATCGTTTTATAATTACTTCCATGTGCTTTGAACACAGGAGGAAATTCATTTTTCTGCAATCTACACCATAATGGAGCTCTGGTAGTCTTGTTATACTGTTTTTAAATTACAGTAATTTAGCCTTTGTCTGTTCCTAGAAAAGACTAATTAATCTCAATGTATAGGTTCAAAAAGTGACAATTAACTCCACAGCTTCACCAAAATACCCAGTGACCCCAAAGCTTCCTTCATCTGACAACATCAATGAAGAAAACAATCCCTCTGGGGGAGACGAAGAGGAGGGAGAGAGAGAGAAAGAGAGAAGAGAGAGCGAGAGAGAGAGAAGAGGAGAGAGAGCGAGAGAAAAGCGAGAGTGGATGTGGAATGGAAAAACAAATGATGCATGGGTACGCATAAGACACTAAGCACCTGTATGGGACAGACTGCTGTTGAGGGAACGGTTGTTGTTGTTGTTCACTGTTCCCGGCTGCTGCGCCAAGTGATTGTGAGAAACCATCTGCAGTTCACTCACATCTGCCGCTGAATTTAGCCACTCCTTCTGGAACCTACAACACAATAGCTCACATTATTTATAACAAAATAATCAGCCGCCAAAGCAGCAAATGACAGCACAAAATCATTGTGCATTCACAATTTCTATGAGAGATCAAGTCTGCTTATCTACACACACACACACAACACACACACACACACACGCGAACACTCATTTAAATATATAATATGCAAGGAGTAATTTTTAGAATTTAAATAATAAAGCTTAAAATAATTTATATGCAATATTTTGTATCCAAAATACATTTTAATTTCAGTTTCATGCCCAATATGCATCATTTATGGATGGTACATTTAATCAATCAATTGCCAAGTGTGGGGAAACATTTTGGACCCTGAATGCAGTACAAACTCCTCCTCATCTTTCATGAAGGTGGGGTCCATCTGAAAGAAGAACATATGATGACTGTTTACCTCTGAGCTGATGGAAGAGGAAGCATTGGCTCCTTTTGTGCATAGTTTTGACCTGGGAAAAACAACAGAACACAAGTAACATCATCTTGTTGGCTTTTAATTACTGTTATTGGTAATTAGGTGATCCATTAAATAACTGTTTACTTCTCTCAGCTCATTATCTGCTGTCAAATCTGGTAGGACACACACACTCAAATAACCAAATTCATTTCTGATTTGCTCAGAGTACACCAGTATCATTTTGTAGGAGCGTGTTGAAGGGTGAACTGGATATTTTATCTGTCTGATTCATGCTGTACAATTGAATGTAATTGCATGACTTCTAGTAAGGTCGTGTCATTAGTCAAGAAAACATAATTTAATTTGCTGATGAAATTCGTAGCAGGAAAAAAAAAACTGAAATGGTCTGGTTCCCTTTCAGTCGGTCACTCTCGACGTCACGTCGGAGGACCGACGAATTGGGATCTCGCTTAGAGGGACCAATCTACTTCGAGTGTAAACTAAACGAGCCAATGCACATTGGCATGCGATTATTGCATCCAGCTGCTGCTGATCACAGCGTGAGTATAAGTAGGCAGCAGGTGCAGCGCATATTCAGCTTTTCGCTTCGGAGCCGAGTGATCACATCGTTCTGCTCCTGACTACTCTACTGAGAGAAGAGACTGAACGAGTTCAGCGTGCTCTTGGAGAGCTCTTTGTGTTGGCGGTACAGCGCTTCAGCGGTGGTGGTTTCCCGTGTCGAGTGGGTTGCACACATCAGGCTGCACTACCCCCTGTTTGTGTTGCAGATGATCATCTCCCCTGTGCGCCTCAGCACGCTAAAAGAGCTTTTTCCCCTAAAAGAGCAATTTCGGGTGCGTCTTTTTAAAGACGACATTGCTTGGCAAACTTGACGTTACATCTTTATAAAGACCATGTGGGTCTTGCTATAGACAACGTATCACCCGGGCGTTCTGGATGCGGTCGTTACCTGGCGCTGGGTGATGGTCACGATCGCTGCCTCTCGTGCCTGGGCATGAAGCACGCTGTGGTGGCTTTCGTGGATGGCTCATGCTTCCATTGCGGGGGTATGACCATCTCGGAGTTGCGGACCGGACTCCGTTACCTGCAAGGGGGCGGAGTGCCCATGCCACTGCCCAGATCTAGGGTTCCCTCTGGTGGCAGCCGGGGGCGTCCTTTTTCTGGCGGTCTGGCTGGATCCTCCTCCTCTCACCACCCTCGATGGTGGGGCAGCTAGGGGGTTACAAGGGTCCCCCCGGTGGAGCGGTTGGTTGCGATGCAGTTGTGTCCTAATACCGCCTCCAACCGGCAGGGAGAACCGTGCCTCCCCTCTCGGGTCTGTAGGTACTCGACTGGCCAGCGATGCCTATACGACCGGTGGAGAAGCTGCCTCCGCCTTACACGCTACGGCATGATTGCAAGTGCACCAGGCCAAGGCACTGAGGGACTTGCACGAGGGTGGTCATGACCCGGAAGTTCAGAGAGAACTCCGGACCGCGGCGGACCTCGCTCCACGAGCGACGAAGGTTACGGCGCGGTCTCTGGGTCGTGCGATGTCCACTACGGTGGTCCAGGAGCGCCATTTCTGGCTGTGACTGGCTGACATGCGCGAGACGGACAAGACACGATTCTTGAACGCCCCTGTGTCCCAGTCCGGCCTGTTGGCGACATGGTGGAGAACTTGCCCAGCAGTTCTCCGCTGACCAAAGCAGACTGAGGCCATCAGGTACATCCTGTTGGCGTACAGCTGCTGCCGTCGCCGAGGGCGGCCCCCCTGCCACCGCCAAAACAAGAGCAAAGCTCCTGCGGCCTCCAGCAAAGCTGTGCCGTGTAACCATCGCATGGCAGCCGCCCCGCCCGTTCATCCCACCTCAAACCTGTTGGCAAGCACGGAGGCAAGAGGCCCGGAGACGGGCGACCCGGAGGTGGAGGGATGTGCTCTTCAGGAGATGGTAAGTACACCTCTCTCTCCCCCGGAGGAGGGCCGGGCGGAGGATCTTTTTCCACCAATGACCTCGGTCTGTGGTACCCAAATTCTCGACAAAGAGCAATTCCTCTATTTCTGGGTCAACAGAGGGGACGGGGGGTTGTGGACGACCTAGTGCGTATCACACTCACCCTCCTCTCTCTCGCCAGTGAGCAGCAGTGGGCTGATCGGGAGGACGAACCAACGGATTAACCACGCACCCTCTGCTCGAACGCAGGTCAGTGTTAAACACACCCAGACCCCTCCTCGGACCGGCAAAGAGACGCCCGGGCCGGGTTCCTGCGTTTTTCCGCGCTGCCCCACTGCGGGTACAACTGTAGTTCCATTGATGCCACTTGCGCGGTGTCTGGGAGCCTGGCTTGAGCTACCCAGCCCGTCTCGATGGCTCCTTCGAACCGTCAGGCTCGGCTATGCGATTCAGTCGCCCGGCGTCCCCCCCCCCAAGTTCATTGGCATCCGCTTCACAACAGTGAAGGCTGCCGATGGTCTTGTCTTGCGGGCGGAGGTCGCAGTCCAACTGGCGAAGGATGCGATAGAGCCGGTCCCCTCCAGCCGATATGAAGACGGGATTTTACAGCTCCTACTTCATTGTACCAAAGAAAGGTTGGGGTATACTACCCCTCTTGTACCTGCTGGTCGAAACCCTCGCCGTACCGGTTTACCCGTTCAAGATTTGACGCAGGACGCATCTTCGGGTGCATCCTTCCCCCGATATTGGGTTTGTCAGCGGGGTCGAACCAAAGGACGCGTACTTCATGTATCGGACCCCTTTGCGCACCACAGACCATTGCTGTGGTTCGCGTCCGATGGACGAGCATATCAGTATGAGGTCTTGCCCTCCGGGCTGTCCCTGTTGCCCCATGTTTTCATGTAAGTTGCGGAGGTACCCTTTGTTCCCTTGAGAGAACAGGGCATTCGCATTCTCATCTACCTCGACGAAGCAGTCTCAGGATTGGTTGTGCGAACACAGGGATTTGGTGCTCTCACACCTCAGCCTGTTGGGCCTTCGGGTCAACTGGGAAAAGAGCAAACTCTCCCCGACGCAGAGGATCTCTTTTCCTGGTATGGAGGGGACTCTGTAAGAGCAGGATGGCGGTCCCACTGAATTTGTTTCAGAGGCTCCTGGGGCATATGTCAGCTACGGCGGCAGTCACGCCGCTGAGGCTGCTCCATATGATACCGCTGCAGCACTGGCTCCATGGCCGAGTCCCGAGGTGGGCGTGGCAACGCTGCACCTTCCGGGTCCAAGTTCCACCCGGCCTGCCGCCAAACTTCCTCCCCCCCCCCCCCCCACCCCCCCACCCACCCCACCCCCCGTGGTCATACCAGTGTGTTCGTCCGGGCAAGTGGCCCCTGTGAGCAGGTCTCCAGGCATTCTGTGGTTTGCACGGATGCCTCAACCACCGGCTGGGGGGCCACGTACAACGGGCTTGCAGTGTCAGGGGTTTGGACGGGGCCCCAACTGCACTGGCTGCCTCGAGTTGTTGGCAGTGCACCTTGCCCTGAGCCGTTTCAATGGGCGTTTGCGAGGCAAGCATGTACTAGTCCGCCCGGACAACACAGCGACCGTTGCGTACACCAACCGACAAGGTGGTCTGCGCTCCCACCGCTTATCACAACTCGCCCGCCACCTACTCCTCTGGAGTCAGAAGCATCTGAGATCACTTTGTGCTGTTCACATTCCTGGTCTGCTCAACCAGGCAGCCGACGAGCTGTCCCGAGCTGCGCTCCCGGGAGAATGGCGACTCCATCCCCAGACGGTCCAGCTGGTTTGGGGACGTTTCGGAGACGCTCAGGTAGACCTGTTTGCCTCCCCAGACCTCTGCACGCCAGTTGTTCTTCGCCCTGACCGACGGAACACTCGGCGCGGACGCTCTGGCACACAGCTGGCCGCATGCATATGTATGCGTTTCCCCCAGTGAGCCTTCCGGCACAGTTGCTGTGCAAGGTCAGGGAGGACGAGGATCAGGTCCTGCTGGTGGCACCCTATTGGCTTTCCCGGACCTGGTTCCCGGAACTAATGCTCCTCGCGACCGCCCCTCCTTGGCCGATTCCTCTGAGAAAAGATTTACTGACTCAGAGACGGGGCACACCTTGGCACCCGCGTCCAGACCTCTGGAAACTACATGTCTGGTCCCTGGACGGGACGCGTAGGTTCTAGGTGGCCTACCCCAAGGGTTAGTTGACACCATCACTTCAGCGAGACCGCCTACGCTTGAAGTGGAACCTGTTCGTTGAGTGGTGTTCTTCTCGCCGAGAAGACCCCCGAAGATGCCCGATCGGAGTTGTGCTGTCCTTCTTGCAGCAGGGGTTGGATCGAAGGCTGTCTCCCTCCACCCTTAAAGTTATGTTGTTGCTAACCACGACCCCGTAGAAGGAGGTTGTGGGGAAGCATGACCTGGTCGTCAGGTTCCTTAAGGGGGCGAAAAGGTAAATCCTCTATGGCCCCCCTCTATACCCTCTTGGGATCTGACTCTGGTGCTCACGGCACTACATCAGGGCCCATTTGAGCCTTTTTGCAGGCGGCTGAGCTGAAGTTCCTTTCAATGAAGACTTTGCTCCTGCGAGCATTGGCCTCCATCAAGAGGGTAGGGGACCTGCACGCATTTTTGGTCAATGATTTGTGCCTAGAGTTCAGGCCAGTTGATTCCCAGGTAACACTAACCCTGAGGCCCCGGCCCTGCTACGTGCCCAAGGTTCCCGCTACTCCTTTCAGGTATCAGGTGGTGAACCTCCAAGCGCTGCTCTCGGAGGAGGCAGACCCAGCCCTGGTTTTGTTCTGTCCCGTCCGAGCCTTAAAGTGCTACGTAGACCGGACGCAAAGCTTCAGGACCTCAGACCAGCTCTCTTGTCTGTCACGGAGGCCGGCAGAAGGAGAATGCCGTCTCAAAGCAGAGGATGGCCCACTGGATAGTGGATGCCATCACCCTGGCTATCAGGCACAGGTTGCGAGCTCACTCAACTAGAGGTGTTGCGTCCTCCTGGGCGCTGGCTCGTTGCGCCTCGCTGACAGATATTTGTAGAGGTGCGGGCTGGGCGACCCCAACACATTCGCTAGATTCTATAGCCTTCGTGTGGAGCCGGTATCCTCCTGTGTTCTCACCTAAGACAGGTTGAAGCACTGAGGGGCTCCGGCTTCGGGTCGGCTTGCAAAACCCACTCCAGAGAGTCCATATAGTAGAAACTGTTGAGCTCCTCCATCCTTCCGTCCCCTCGCACCATACTGGTGTAGCGTCCGTCGCAGGCCTTCACTCGCTGATCCTCTAGAACCGGTAGAAAGGCTGGGGTCCATATGTAGACCTAAGTGGATCCCTATGTTGAAATTCCACACGTATAGCTTGAGCCTGTGTTGTTCATCCCTGGCAGACCTCTGTCCATTCCAAGAGTTTTCAATCACCTCATTCTTCCATATGCCCTAAGGGATTCCAATGTTTTGCTCCAAAACCAAACCTCCTTCGGGAAGGTACGACTTCCCGACGTCCCTGTTCAAATATATGGTGGTTTCCCAGTGTTATCATCCAGTCCCTCCTCGGTGGGTAGATGCCATAGTACGTAGCTGGTCCCCCTGGTGCAGGCCCTGGCCTACTCCAAAAATGAATGGGCTTAGTTGGGCTTCCCAGGACCTGGAAGGGTCGGTAGCTGTGGCCTTTTGTTATGTCCCAATTCGGCGGTCCTCGCGCCGTGACCGTCGAAGAGTGACCGCTGAAAGGGAACGTCTCGGTACGTAAATGTAATCCCTCGTTTGCCCTGAAGGAGGGAAGGAGATGTCAACGTCCCGTCCGCCACACAGCTCCTGTACCACACACCGCTGAGCAGCCGGTCAACACGGCTCGCTCCTCAGCGAAAACCTGAATTGCGGCTGCACCTGCGCGCATACGTATACTCATCTGTGATCATCAAGCTGTATTGCAATCCTCGCATGCCAATGTGCATTGGCTCGTTTAGTGTACACTCGAAGTAGATTGGTCCCTCTAAACGAGATCCCAATTCATCGGTCCTCCGACGTGACGTCATCCCCGTTCACATTCCAATCGGGAACGAGGTCCATCGTAACCGAGACTATACGCCTGTGTAAACAGAACCAACGAAAGGCATTGGGGGAAAAAATCACTTCCGCTCAGTAACTCTAGGCTTCATAAATCAGTTCTGTGAGTGTCAAATGTGACACTGTTTATTCCCACTGGGACCAACTAAGAATGCATCTTACATGATGGATTCTTTGAAACGTCATGCTTGTGTTTTAACAAACAATTGAAACATCTTTGTGGACAATGTCTCTCATTTTCTCTATTCTACCCTTTCTCTTGGCTTCTTGTTTCTTCCGCTTTCTTTTCTCTGTATTGTGTGACTGCACCTCGCTTTGTGCATTTAGTTTAATGCCAGGTGCGGCACCATGAACATGCTCAGGTATGAATAGTGTTTTAACATCAAAGTGTTTCCGAAAAAGGAGAAGAAAGACTTGATTTAAGCTGCCAACAATGGTGAAAAATACCTCCAGCTGTGTCAACACCAACTCGTCTGACTTACGTTGTCACGGACATGGTACTCTGTATGCCACATACTAACTCTAAAGTGAATAATTGTGATACTGATGGCAGGTTATGGACTGTAAGCGAGGGTATGAAATGCTGAATAGGAAGACCTAAATGTCAGGATGACATTTATATTACAAATGTCACATTATTATATATAATTTGTACAAGTCCAGTCAAAGAAATTATACAGTACCATTCAAAAGTTTGGGTCAGTAAGATTTTTTGTCTTTATTTTTTGAAGACAAAGCTTAAGCCCCAACCAGGCTGAATTTATTTGATCAAATACAGTAAAAACAGTAATATTGTAAAATAATGATTACAATTTAAAATAACTGTTTTCTATTTTAATATATGTGGCCATGGACCACAAAAGCAGTCTTAAGTCTCTGGGGTATATTTGTAGCAATAGCCAAAAATACATTGTATGGGTCAAAATTATAAATTTTTCTTTTAATACCCAAAAAGTCATTAGGAATATTACGTAAGATCTGTTCCAATGAGTTTTTTGAAATGTTCCTACTGTAAATATATTAAAACTTAATTTGTGATTAGTAATATGACATTTCTGAGAACTTAATTTGGACAACTTTAATGGTGATTTTCTCAATATTTTGATTTTGTTTGCACCCTCAGTTTCCAGATTTGCAAATAGTTGTATCTCAGCCAAAAATTGTCCTATCCAAACAAACCATACACCAATGGAAAGCTTATTTATTCAGCTTTCAGATTATGTATAAATCTCAATTTCGAAAAATTGACACTCCAGACTGGTTTTGTGGTCCCGGTCACCCAGCACATATATATATATAATATATTATATATATATATATATATATATTTTAAATGCAGACATAGATATACACATGTCCACCACTGGTTCACCTAGCAACTCTTAAGTCAGATATGTTTGGATGGCGACTGAATGGGATTTTCTGGAATTCAAGATTAACTTCAAATAAATCTCTGCATCTGTAGAATAAACTTCCTTACCTGAAAATCACACAGAGGATGCCAGCAAGGGCCACAGCAAATACAACTGTTCCACTTACAGCACCGAGCAGTGCACCAGTTCTGCTGTCGGAGGTCAATAGCGATCTCTGATGTTCGCTTGTGGCTGCCTGAGTTTGATTCTGATAATGGAAAAGGAGAGCGAAACCACGGCCCCAGTGGGTAGTGGTAATCAACTCCATAATAACCTCAACCATGTCATCATCAGATCCAAACACTAACTGGCTGCTAGAAGGCCGTCTAGAGCCGCAGAATCGGGAGGAGAAGGTGATGAGATCTGATATGTAGAGAACATCGTGGGGACAGGCATCAATCAAAGGTGGCTGGGTCTCAGGGCTCACAGTGTCACCCATTTCTGTGGCCGTATGTGGGCTTGAAGAGATAAAGTCAATGGCTGCTCTTGATGCCTGAGATGTAACAGAATTTCTGTTTTCAACTGGAAGAGATGCTTGTGGAGCCGAGGGGGAATCGGAAAGCATTTTGGCAGAATTGGAAACTTTGGTCATCTCCATTTTGGTGGATTGTTCTTGGATCACCACTTGCTTGACGTCCTCTCGGTGTGTGGACTGGGGTTCTTTTGGACTTCCGAGGCTTTTCGATACCATCGCGCCACCATCGTTCGGTACCTCGTCTACAACGGCACTGTCGTGACTCTCAAAGACATCAAAATCAAACATCTCCATGATTAGCTGGTTACCAACAGGTACAAAGAACTGCCACACACAGTGAGTTCCAGATGAATAGTTATATGGGAAGCCAGGGGACAGAATGAGGCCCTGTACATCCACAACATCCACCTTGGCTCCACAATCAAAGTAAACCTAAAGAACAAAGACAAAAAAGCATCAGATGCATTTCCACGGTGACAGTCTGGAACTAAATTATGATTAAAACAGGACCATGAGACCTAGTTCATGGTTTTGCTGACATGTAAAATGGGATTTTTTTTTTATGACAGAATATTTTACTCCTATCCAAACTCTCATCAAATTAAAATCTTACATACTTCACGTTTGGAGGAGGTTCTAGATTTTTTTAATCGAGCTTCCTGTTTCAACAGGAAATAAGGTCAATTTTAATTAGGTAAAAATTAAGTTTGTTTTTTCCCCCAGTAAATGACAAAAGTCAGTAAATGTTAAAAGTGTGGGAGCCCTGAAGAACATTCAGCTCCTAAAAGTCATGGAATCATGTAATTCTTTTATTTATAATTAATGTAATTGCTTTTTTTAATTTACAGAAAGTAGAAGTACTCAGAGATTGAAATAAGTTTTGAAAACAAAATTAGGGCAAGGAACCCTATAGTAAAAAAAAAAAAAAAAAAAGTAACAATAATATATTGTAAAATACATTTATTTCATACTACATTAGTGTCAAATACATTCATGTATTTACTGACATATCGCTCAAAGACTTTACTGAAAGAAAATTATAATTACATATTATTGCCTTTGTTGGTTTTGATGACTTCTGTTTTTCCCATTTGTAAGTCTCTTTGGATAAAAATGTGTGCTAACTGACACATGTAAATAATTAAACTTCATTTGGAGTACTACTTGTGCACAATGCATATTTCTTAATATTAATCCTAAAATGTGTTTTATGTCACTATTGATAAGGATTGTGTGATCTTTGAATAACATTGGTCTTTAAAAGCAAGATAATTAAAGTGTACGTAAAGTATACTTGCAATAGCTCCACTTTAACTCAATCAAATATACTTCAGTATATCTTTAGTTGGACCTCAGCACTATACTTACACACAATTAAAGTGCATTAAGCACAAAATTTAGTTGTTCCAATTTAGCTGACTTCAAATATACCAGTTTAGTATACTAAAATTACAATGTGCAGGGTATTTTTATTAAGTACATAAATATGTAAATGTATTTTTATTATACTTAGCATGAAATAAATATAATGTAGTTAGTGGGCCTATATTTATTTTTCACCAGGGAGGCCTTTAAATATTATTGCAGAAAATGGGGGGCCTTGGCCTCAAGCTGTACAAAGCAATGAAAGAATATAACAATCATCCTATTATACAAATGAAAAATTCTATGCACATAATATGCGCATAACAGTAAAATCACTTTTATCTGGAGGTCAAAGAGTTGCATGACGCCTGTGTGAAAGGTGGGTTGACTTTATTGCAGCACATTTAAAGATAACAATGATTACCAACGACGAACATTTCTGCACCACTTGAATGTAGATTAAGACAAACATGCTCAAAGAAATTTACAATTTACGTAATAGCAGTGGAGACTGTTCAAGATAATTATTCCCAGAACCCGCGCTCCAGGGGTTAGTGCTACAGTCCTGAAACATCTTAATAGGCTGTGGTAGTTCTAGCATCGAAAGTTCAAGAGAATGGCACGAGTTCAACAAACCAACGGGAAAGTTTCCGCTTCATTCAACGCAACATTAAACATAGGTAAACAATTTTGGCAGTCATAGCTGGTCTGACGGTAAGTCGCTAGATGCTAGAAACCTACGTAAAGCATTGCCCTAATTTGATTGATTCAGAGCAATAACAACGGACAGCTGTGAAAGAAACCCAGCGAGCAACAAAACTAAATGTTCAGTTCAGAAAATGAGCTTCGGTCTGCCTCTCCCAAACTGAACTATTCAACTCTTCCTCCTTCAATGGGTATCAAACCTGGATATGCTGGCTGCTTTGCTAACCCCAGGGAGGTATTCCTTCAGACATGCTGTTCGTAATATCTCGCAGGTGTGCAGGATGAGGGGACCTCGGTATAGTTGGAGGCACATGGAAATCGGGGCTAGACCACTCCAAACCAGACCTTGGCAGGGGCCTGTTTGTTTATTGGGCTTCCTGTTGGCACTGGTTCTGGACTGTGGGAGGGAATAAAAGAACTGCAAGACCTCAACAATGCCAGACAGGTAACAAGCCTAGCCCCAAGTGACGGCATTACGCGGGACAAAAAGTGAAATTAAAGTCAAGATGAAATGGAGTCTGTTTACTTTCTAAAGATACATTCCAAGTCGTATTGTCATGATTTATTAGTCAACAAGAAATGCTTGATAACCTTTCATCAAAATGTTAAAACACGCACTGCCTCTGAAACGACTTTTCTTTTCAACTGACATTGCCAGGGAAGGAAAATAAATAATGTTAGCCAATAGCCAAATATGACCTAACTAGGCACAGCTGTAGATTTTAAAACCTTGCCTTAACGCAGCATTTTAATGTTGGTTAATATAATAAAGGCTGTAATAATTGTTACAAAATAGGATATTAGAAGATCATTATACAGGTGAGATGTTGTTCCTGCTTTGGCTTTTCGGCCTGTCGCACCTCTGCCGGTGCCTTTAGGTCAGCTGCAGGGTCGGAAGCTGGAGGCCGCCGATCACTGATGTTTCGCCCCCTATACCAGGTACATCTCCCGGCGGGGGGGCAGTGGCATGTAGGGGACGTCTACCCGCCACCCCCTGCAGCTGCCTTTACAGGGCTGTTGGTCCCCACCCGTTGTGCTTTCTCCTGAGCCACAGCCAGTAGCTCGCTTTCTCGGCCTCCTCTCCCAGCTCCTTTATGGCTTTCCGCAGGTTTGACCCTGCCACTCCGGCACCATGGAACAATTGGACTGCTGTTCTGTCCACCAAGCCCCGACACCCGACCTCCACTGGGTAAACCCTGGCTTTCCAGCCCGCGTCTTGGCACTCCGCTGCCAGCTCGGAGTACTTGAGATGCTTCCTTTCGTGGGCTGCTGTCATGCCCTCTTCTCAGGGTATGGTAAGGACCCTTTTCTCCACCATGGACCACATGATAATGTCTGGCCGAAGGGTAGTTGTCGCAATCTCTCTTGGAAAGACCAGCTGCTTCCTGAGGTCTGCTAACATCTGCCACTCGTTGCCAGGTGTAAGCATGGTGTTCCTTTTCTGAGTAGGAGGTTGGAGCATGCTACCAGACTTGACAAACCCTGCCGGGAAAGGCTTTGCGGCTGCGGATGTGTGATTTGCTGCTACCCTACAGCTCTCCAGGACCTCCGCCAGCTTAGCCAGGACTTGATCATGCCGCCACCTGAAGTGTCCCTGGGTCAACGCCCCTTTGCACCCTGATAAGATATGCTAGATGCTTGCCTTGATGTTGCCACACAGGGGACAGCCTACCTCGTCTCCAAACCACTGGGTGAGGTTCCGGGGGCATGAGAGGGTGTCATAGGTTGCCCTTAACAGAAAGCTGAGCCTGGATTGTGGCGTCCTCCAGATATCTGCCCAGGTGATGCGCCTGTTCACAGTCACATCCCATCGCGTCCAGGCTCCTTGACTGCCCTGGTATATTGCCTTTACGTGGAAGCGCTCCTGCTCCAGCCTAGCAATTTCATCCACCACCATGGTCTTCTGCTGCCTCTTGGTGGCTTTAGACCAGTGGTGCTGGGGCGCTTCCTCAGCCTAGGCCACCCCGACCGGTCTGGACTAACCCCATCACCTCTCGATGTTGCAGACTAGAGATAGCATGCTCTACTTCAGCTTGCGCCTTCCATTTGCGGCCTGTGCAGATGGGGACTTTCACACTCCTTACAAGTGGTTTCACAGAGTCCTTTAGCTCCGATACAAGGCATGCCTTTTCTTGCTTGTACCCTAGGCTGATGGATTTGATGGGGAGCTCCAGCATATTTCAACCGAAGAGACCTGCATCCGAAAAGCAGCGGGGTAAGCCCAACCACTTTCGAATATAGCTATTGGCGAG
Organism: Sinocyclocheilus anophthalmus; assembly: GCA_018155175.1. Classification (NCBI taxonomy): domain Eukaryota; kingdom Metazoa; phylum Chordata; class Actinopteri; order Cypriniformes; family Cyprinidae; genus Sinocyclocheilus; species Sinocyclocheilus anophthalmus. The sequence goes on along the minus strand of JADLZN010009572.1, from coordinate 234,277 downwards.
GCTGTCCATCCTGCAAACCTCCGATATGGGAATTTCACAGACCTTTAGAGGCCACAGCACACGTTGGTACAATATGTGCTGATAGCACCACACTTTGTGCTTCCCAGCCAGGTGGCTTTGCTCAATTATTGCCAAGCCCTCTGCAAGTTGTCGCCTGGCTAGCTTCCCCATCTGCCTGTCGGATAAATCTGCAGTGTACTGCCTCCCCAGGCTTCTCAATGGTTTATTATCCAGCCGAGGAATGGGCTCCCCTCCAATGACGAAGATGGTCCTGACATGCGGCACGCATGCACTTTCACGCACTTTCCTTTAAGCAGCTTGTCAAAGCGCTAGAGGAGCCTGGTCGTGCATGGAGCCGTCTGATGGATGCTTGTTACATCGCCCATGTAGCTCCTCAATGGTGGAAGCCTCTCGCCTGATGGTAGCTTGATGCCCCTGACTACTTGCCTGGCCCCTCTGAGGATTACCTCGAATGCTAAAACAAATAGAACGGGGGAGATGGCAAACCCCATGGCAATCCCACATTCCAGCCATTGCCATCCTGTCGTGTATCCTTCCAGAGTAAAGCACATGTGCATGTTGCTGAAGTATCTAGTAATAATGCTCTGCATACAACCTGGGACATAAAATAATTCCATGGCAAATTCTATCAGCTTGTGTGGCACTGAGCCGTATGCGTTGGCAATATCTATCCACACCACATGCAGGTCACTCTTCTCTCTCTTTGCAAGCTGAATTTGATCCCAAATCACAGAAGAGTGCTCGATGCATCCAGGGAAGCCTGGGATTCCGGCCTTCTGGAAGGAAATCTCCCTTTCTCTCCTTCCTTTCATTGGGGCTGTGGGCTCCTTCCTACTGACCTCGCCAAACCTCCCCTTACATTCTTCAAAGATAACTTCCCCAAGGCTGTTAAGCTTGTTCTCGACACTGCCTCGCAACGCCAGCTCTAGCAGTTGACTCAAGTCAGTCAAGATTCTGCCAAGCAACCTGATCATTTTCCTTAGGCCACATGATCTTGTTGCGCCGACCTGGTTGCTTCATCATTGGCTTTGTGGGATGTACTTCTGGCGGGCTGATATTCTTGTTTTCGCTGGGTGCCTTCTTAATCATGGGGTTTCCTTCAACTTCTTAAGACGTCTCAGCACCACTGGGTCCTGCGGCACTGTGGTTGCAATCCTGGCTTTGGGTCCCTATTGTCTGACCTGCTTGTGCAGAGCAAGGTCGCTTGTCTGTCTGCCTTCTACACTTCATATTCCCCTGATGAATATGTATGCCCCTGCGTGATGTCACCTTCTCCCATCCACAACTACACTTCCGGAGTCTTTTCTCGTTATCGTTATTTGTTCCTGTCATTACCTCTTGATCCGTCCTACTGGGCCCATCTTCCATCCCGCCTCTCGGAGGGCCCTCGGGCTGTTTTCTCTTATGTTGCTTCATAGTCACAAAGGGTGAATCTTGGAACTTAGACTCTAGTGTGTAAGGTGACTAGCCGCCCACTCCTGATGCAATCTTTCCCGCTGTCAACTGTTCTTTCCCAGCTGTCACCTGTCCTTTCGCAGGAGTCACTGGTTTTAAAGGATTTTAAAGAAAATTGAGAAAGCATCACTTATTGAGGGTGAATTTGGCTTTCAGAATCCACATTGTGGTTCCCAGAAATTAGAGAGTCAAATAAACATCAGATCTTATTATTTTTACCCCCACGCCAATTGATTGCAAACACTTTAATATCTGGATTGATTCAGATATGTACAGTAACATCCACTTTTCACAATCTAATCCATTACTGATGGATAAAATCAAGTCATCACATATTTTTCACATTTATTTAAAAAATCTCTGTTGCAGTATATGTCAATGGTGACGGTTAAAAAATGGGAAAATCACTTTTAAAAAACAAAGTTTTCACGGCTGTAACTCAAGAAGTATTACAGAAGAAGAACTATTGCAAATATCATAATTTCCTTTTAGATTTTGGTTATGAACAAACTTTTCATTTGGTATTTTCATTCTAAGGCCCTATATGTTTCATTTCCAGATATTTGGAAACTTCAGTATGGCCTTATGAGTAAACTGTTAAATTGTACACATTTTCAGTGGTCAAAAACCAAATGTGGGTCAGCTGATACTTTTTCTTTTAAACAGGAACGACTGAAAAAAATAAAAGTTGAAACTAGAAATGCATCTTCTTTCCTTCTATCAAAAAAACTAAAGAGATCATAGCCTACCTGAGTGCTATAAATATTCTTTTTCCAAAGTTTTTGTCCCTGTAACTCATAAAATATTCAAGTTATCGCAATATGATTTTATAATTCTGGTTCTTAATAAACTTTTTATTTGGTGTGTTTATTTTAAGGCACTATATGGTTCCATTTCAATGCAGCTCCATGTCCAAATTGTTGAATTCTACCCATTTTACCATTGGTTGAAAATCAAATGGAGTAAAATTATAGTATTTAAAGAATAACGCCATTCATGATGCATTATATGATAATATTTTGCCTTTCATCATTATTTATGTTTGTCTTTCTTTCTTCAGAAAAAATCTTAACAAAATCAAAGATGCCGCATAATCAGTCAGCTATGTATTTGTACGCCAACCCACTTCAAAAAAACATTCTTGTTGGAGGACAAAGCAAGATCAGCGCAAAAGAAAAGTTGAAATGGACAAGGCAACTGTAAATAATATCAGCTTTACAAAGTCAAAGTAAGTTTTATCTTCATACTGCTTTATTTCCTCTGCACAATGTGACTTTGCTGCAGCCTGGAACTGAACTGCTGGTTTTCGTCTGGCCAGAGGAGAACTGGCCCCCCGACTGAGCCTGGTTTCTCCCAAGGTTTTTTTTCTCCATTCTGTCACCGATGTAGTTTTAGTTCCTTGCTGCTGTCGCCTCTGGCTTGCTTAGTTGGGGACACTTCATTTCCAGCGATATCGTCGACTTGATTGCACAGATACTATTTAAACTGAACTGAGCTGGATGATGACATCACTGAATTCAATGATGAACTGCCTTTAACTGAAAATTGAGTGCTTACTATTGTAATTTTGCATGCTTATTAATGCTGTACAGTTGCTTTGATACAATCTGTATTGTCAAAAGCGCTATAAATAAAGGTGACTTGACTTCTGCGTACACTACCCTTGATTCTCACCCTATGTTTCTCTTCATTCAGGCCGTTTATCAAACTTAGCTAACAGAGATCTGTTGGTCGAAGCCTCATGCTGTCCAGAGTTTACCTCAGGTTCATGTGCTACTACACTAATAATTGCATGCCTGACATTTGATCCGGTCAAATGCCACTCACTGCTGAGATGTAAAGTAAGCCGATTTCAGGCTAGCACAACAGGAAAGTTGAGCAATGCACACGAATATGAGAGACAGAGAGCAAACTAAATTGGAACAAGAGGTGAAAAAAGGTTCAAGACAAGCATGTAGATATAGGGGAAATGCAATTGGTTAAGGTCCATGTTTCAATGAAATGTGTTAAAGAGGTTTGTGATTAAACCAAATCACCCATCTGCCCTCAGAAAACAATTTGGTGCAACAAGTCCAACAAGATCAAGTATACTTCCAAAAGACAACAAAAAAGAAAACTTTGGCAGTGATTTGCGAGATTTCTGTAAGTACCGCCCTCTCTCTCTCCGAACAAATGGAATTGGGTCATTACCGTGGCTCCGCCATAATACTGGACTATCTGCTGGTTAGGGCAGTGTACCATGCATGGTAGACTTCACATGAATGGCGTCCAAAGTACCACAGTGTGGAATAGGAAATGGGACATTCTTATAATGCCAAACATCCCAGCTCTGTTACATCATCGTCCCGCACTGGCATGGCGTAATTAGTAAAGTTGTCTTTTCTCCCACAGGAGACACTGGAAGGCTTCGCTGTTTGGTTAGATAGCATTTTAATGAAACTAGGGTAATAAGTAGGAGGCATTTACATAAGGTCCCGCTGGTTATCGCGCCCCAGTTGTGCTACATCAAAAGAGAGCTGATGACCCCCTTCCTCCGCTGCCAATCACTCATGCAATACACACTTGCATACTTAAATGACAGATCATTCAAAGTCATTCACTAGTCAGTGAGTATCATTTAAAAATGATATCATTTTTATTATCATTTATCATAAAAGTCTTTTAAAGTCAACATCAAACATCACAACAGACCATTTACTTTTTTAATACACTGCTTTTGGTCTTATTTATATCTTTTAGAGAGAGAAAATAAAATAAAAGACACAGTATCACTTAAACTTTGTATGTCAATTTGACACGCAAACCAAAATTGGGTTGTCGGAAATACTGGAACCTAGGATTGTGACAATTTCTCATTTAGGGTCATGAACATGCCTGCAAAGTGTGCGTTAAAATATGCGTATGTGCATTGAAAATGTTGATTACGATTGTGATGATCGTGGCTCAATCGGACCACACAAAAAAAAGTATTTTGTTAACTCTGAGGGCACTGTATACTGCATTGAAAGCATAAAGATTTAGCAGTTCAAGCATGGTAACTTTGCTGGGAATCAAACTTATAATCTTGGCATTGCTAGATTGCAATTCTCTACTGCTTGAGCTTCACGAATGCACACAAACAAAAACATTAAAAAAAGTTACAATACAGTTTATAATATTCATATTTTTGGAAAAAGAAAAGTTTAAAAATAGTTTCCAGATTTTAAAGACATATGGTCTCGTGTTTGTTGTAATGTGTGAGAAGTATTAATGTTAAAGGTTTACTGTTTTTTCTGATCTATTCTTTTTTCCAAAGTGTGATGTTTTTCATAGATAGTGAATTGTACTGAATCCAGTTACCATCCACATACCCAAAATTTGAAGATAACAACGACTAGGAGGGAAGTAGCCCTCCAAAACCAAACGAAATTGCGTTAAAAAAGCTGAAACACCAGCTTCTTATTTTCCAGTCAATTCTCAAAAGATAAAAAGTATCCCTCTACATTTTTGTTAAAAATTAAAGAAAAAACTTGATAAAATGATACTATGTGTTATGAGCAGTTCTTCACATGTAGCCAACACACACACACACACACACACACACACATCTGGAAAATGACAATACATGATAGCCATGGGGCTTTCCCATATATTATACATGCAGACACAGATGTCAATCTAATGTTACTGATCACAGTTTACTACAGTAAATGAATAACAGTGCAAAGCAATAAGCACAATGTATGCATGCAATTTTGTGCAAACATTTTGCTGTTTATTATGTTATAAACGGTATACATATATATTTCCTTTAAATTATTTCATTTATTAGCATCCTTTTATTTTTCTGTTTAGTTTTATTCTATTTGAATTACAGCATCTATTCCTTTTGTTGGTGCAACAGCAACTCTTGAACTGAAAAACAAGTCTCCTGCACTTTTAACATCAACAAACTGTAGCTGACTCACTGAATGAGTGCGAGTAAAACCGTGCCAGATAAGCTCACAGCTGTCGTAGGGAACAGCAGATTCCGCTGCAATGTGAAAAACACCACACTGAAACTTCTTCTTGTATTTGATAGGTTACACACATCTGTTCGCAACCTCTGTTCTTATTGTCAGTTTTACAATAATTAATTCTCTGCTTGTCTCTCAAACATGATCTGTACTTAAAGGCTTTGAACAGAAAAATGCAACTCGTAATGAAATGTGAGAAGTCAAATAAGCGGTTAAACTGACAGTTCATATATAGCTCTTTTCCTGGTCTCTTTTGTACAGTGCTTTCACAACAGAGCTTTCAGAGATAACATGAGCTGACAATATGACTACTGAAATTGTGCTAGCAGAGAGCTTAAGCCCCTTTTGCCACACACACACACACACTCAAATGCACAAACACCCCCATGAGTCCCCCGTAAACACGCTATGGGCCCCTGTAAGGGGGCTGGAAGAGGAGCACGGCTATTTATTGGTTGTGAAAAGTGAGACTGTTCGAGGCACTATTGAGCCCGTGATGATGTGTTACAACCGGTTACATCAGTCATAGCATGCCACTGGACACTGAGGCCAGCAGGACTGGAATATGACAATATTTCACAATAATATTTGGATGAAAAGAGCAGTGGTAGCTGCTGCACTTCACACAGAAACAGATTTTCTTCAAACAGAGAGAAATGTATTAATTAATAATGTAAATGAAACCAATGAATGAATAAAAAAAAAATGAATGACATTTAATTACATTTTAAAACGAAAAAGCATTAAATATTTTAAAATGTTTAAAAATAATATTGGATGAAAATGTAATTAAATGTAATTAGTTGATGTAATTTAATTAATTTTTTTATTTGTATGATTTATTCTAGGTTTTTTTTCTGGAAGGTACGGTCTTATAAAGCGTAAACCCTGATTTAATCACTTGTCTTTTGAATGCAGTTTACTTAAACGGTTTTGGTATTTAATAGTTTCGTTTTCCAGATTTTCCAGAGTAACCCTGAAAATATTTATAATACTTGTTCACAACTAGACCATAGCGGTCACTGGAGTACTTCTACTGTATTTCTTGTGGTTACTCTCCACAAATCATTCAAAACAGTTACTCTGAAATTTCCAAATTCACACAGAGCGTGCTCTGCTGGCCAGGAAATGCACATTAGTGGTTTGCTCCCATTAAAACTGTTACGAGTGGTTTTCTCCATTCTCATTCGGCTGGGTGAAAATGTCAGAATCGTGTGGGTGTGATACAACATTATTGGTGGGGTGAGGTTGAATAATTGAGAGAAATCACTCACAGAGCTAAAAGTGCTTTGCATAGATATGTGAACACAAATAGATGCATGCACGCAGGAATTTTCTGACCTATATGCAGTGCTAACCACATTAACTCAAGCACGAGAGCAATTCATTGTCCAAAATATTGAGGACTACTAGAGAAAGACCTGCATGAAAACTCTTTGTCATTGCTGAGAACAAACCAATGACAAGTATCTAAACCTATCTTACATAATATCATATAAGGAAGCTTTTTTTCTTCATCTGATTGTGAGGGCCATGCAGAAAATTCCAAACTTGATTTGCACAGTTCTGAAAATCAACTTGATTCAAGAGGACAAAGGGAGCATTTAGAGGGGCCAGATAACTGCAGAGCCGCTGAGGAGCACACACTGTAACTGAAGCTATGCACATCAACAATGCAACAAAGCCTTTGTTAGCGGCTCAGGATTCTCAGAATTCAGAATTATGGAGGAAGAGTATTATGACTGAATCTGACAGGTCGTCACCTCAGAAATAGCCCTTGACCTTATGTGACAGTCAAAATGATGCTGACCTTTCCCACAAAAATAAATAAATAAATAAGACCAGTATGAAACTAGTGACAGAATATACTACATAATTCAGAGATTTCTGATAAATTATCATTCTATCATCATTTACTCACCCTAATGTTGAAACCTATGACTTCACTTTTCTTCTGTGTGGAACATAAAAGATATTTTGGAGAATGCTGACTTGTTGTTGGCACTGAGTTTCATTGTATGTAGATGTTTTTTTATGAGGGAAAATAACTCTATGCACCATTAAAATTTAAGATCAAAATTGTCTCATAATATGTCTATCTCTATGTATCCTTGTATGGAATATCACTCTGCTTTACAAGTATCAATGAATCATATCCATGCCTGGGATGGGAATAAGTATTGGTGAAAGGCAATCACCTCGAAAACACACTAAGCTTTTCCTTAACAACATGTTTCCCAAACTCTCCTTTTCCTAGCATGTGAGAAGCTACATAAACAATGTACAGACTCTGTGATGAGAACATTGACAGAATAAGAAAAGAGGGTAAAGTGAAGGGAATATCAAAGGTCCTGTCATTCAGTTCTGATCTATGACTGTACATATAGACAGGTCTGAGAAACAAAGTGCTATAACACTGAATGTCTTTGTTTCATAAACTCAAAAAGAAAAAAAAAACTTTAACAACTCAATTTTGTTTTCTGAAACAAAATAGGTCTATTATGACAATGAGATGATGTAACAAAATATAATGCAACTATGTACTATGTATGATACAGACAGGTTGCCAAAATCACAACGTTTTCTCAGTAATATTTTAATGAACATTTTAGAAAAATACCATTTTCTATTTCCAAACATTTTGAAAATGACTAAAATTTTCACATGGTGTAAGCAACCAGTAAAAAGTACTAAAATACTGTACTGTAACAGTAAAAAGTACTGAATACACAAGAACAAATATCATGAACTCTTGAGCTACTAATATCAAGGTTTTCTTAGGATTACCCCATTTGACTTGAAAAGAAAAATTCATAAAGTTTAAAACATGGGACATTAAATAACTAAATAAAAAAATAATGAGGGTCTAAAGGGGTCTACAAATCTGATTTATTTCTTGTCACATGACAAAAAGTGGCTTCCTATATGTTGATCACATAACAGTCAAATATTAATAATATTTGGAAGTAAAACTGATTCACTTAGTAGTACTAAGAGTGATCTAATCTACTTAAGTCAACAGATACTTATGCCAAGATTTCCCACAAGAATTTAGCTCTACAGGTACACCATAGACATTTTTGACATTAAGCTGTAGAAAAAAAAGTACAAATATTTTGAAGAATTTAAAACACTGTAATAGATGTTTAAATTAAAACATAAAAAAACAGCTCATACCTGACCTACACATAAAAAAAGACTTGTTTGTTAATTCAATTAATTTAGTTTAGATTTTTTTTCTATCCTTTATGTTAATTTGAATTCTCATTTATATAGTTATTTCTTGTATTTCTACAGAACCGCTGGCCGCGCTGAACTGATCCCTCAGCCGAACCCAGACCACACAACAAGCTGCTCCACATTTAATCACAACACCTTCCCCAAACCTCCGAATTAAATTCCCTTCAGACCAAGAGACGTAACATTAGAAACTACTACATGCTCCACATAGTCTACAATATACTGCATACAATAATCCCTGCAGTAAACATTTTGACAAACCGCAGACAAACAAAAGAGAAAGTGGGCTACTGCCACACACTTGTACTCACTTTTTGGGTGAAGCATCCAGTCACCCACAGAAGGCAGACTGTCAGGAACACCCCCGTGCTGCTCAGTCCGCGAAGCCCCATTTTAGTCACTTGAGCTCGGCTGCAGAAGCACGCAGGGGACGCCTATGCATCTCCCATCACTGAAGGGAACGCGGGAGGGAGGGAGGGACGAGAGGTTGAGAGAGAGAGAGATGAGAGGAAGAGGAGGCCCGAGAGAGAGACGAGGAGAGGAGAGAGAGAGACGAAGAGAGGGAGAGAGAGAGAGAGAGAGAGAACACTTAATACCATTGCACAATGCTTTAGGGAGGGGAATTACCTTTAATCTACTTCGTAAAATGGAAGAAATTTTGTTTTCATTTAGGCTACTTTATATTTGTGCGGCCAACTCGGACAGAATGATGTTTTCCTCTGATTCCTCTCTCTAATATGAAAATGAAGTCTGTGGAGCCAATTACACTTTATTTATTTACATTTCTATCTACAGGTGCATCTCAATAAATTAGAATGTCGTGGAAAAGTTCATTTATTTCAGTAATTCAACTCAAATTGTGAAACTCGTGTATTAAATAAATTCAATGCAAACAGACTGAAGTAGTTTAAATCTTTGGTTCTTTTAATTGTGATGATTTTGGCTCCCATTTAACAAAAACCCACCAATTCACTATCTCAAACAAATTAGAATATGGTGACATGCAATCAGCTAATCAACTCAAAACACACTCAAAGGTTCCTGAGCCTTCAAAAAAAAAAAAACAATGGTTTCGAAGTTTTGGATTTCACTAGGTTTCACAATCATGGGGAAGACTGCTGATCTGCCAGTTGTCCAGAAGACAATCATTGACACCCTTAATAAGGAGGGTAAGCCACAAACATTCACAAGAAGCTGGCTGTTCACAGAGTGCTGTAGCCAAGCATGTTAACAGAAAGTTGAGTGGAAGGAAAAAGTGTGGAAGAAAAAGATGCACAACCAACCGAGAGAACCGCAGCATTATGAGGATTGTCAAGCAAAATCGATTCAAGAATTTGAGTGAACTTCACAAGGAATGGACTGAGGGTCAAGGCATCAAGAGCCACCACAAACAGACATGTCAAGGAATTTGGCTACAGTTGTCGTATTCCTTTTTAAGCCACTCCTGAACCACAGACAACTTTAGAGGCGTCTTACCTGGGCTAAGGAGTAGAACTGGACTGTTGCCCAGTGGTCCCATTTTTTTTCAGATGAGAGCAAGTTTTGTATTTCATTTGGAAACCAAGGTCCTAGAGTCTGGAGGAAGGGTGGAGAAGCTCATAGCCCAAGTTGCTTGAAGTCCAGTGTTAAGTTTCCACAGTCTGTGATGATTTGGGGTGCGATGTCATTTGCTGTTGTTGGTCCATTGTGTTTTTTTGAAAACTAACGTCACTGCACACGTTTACCAAGAACTTTTGGAGCACTCCATGCTTCCTTCTGCTGACAAGCTTTATGAAGATGCTGATTTCATTTTACAGCAGGATTTGGCACATGCCAACACTGCCAAAAGCACTAAAAGTTGGTTAACTGACCATGGTGTTGGTGTGCTTGACTACCCAGCAAACTCACCAGACCTGAACCCAATAGAGAATCTACGGGGTATTGTCAAGAGGAAAATGAGAAACAAGAGACCAAAAAATGCAGATGAGCTGAAGGCCACTGTCAAAGAAACCTGGGCTTCCATACCACCTCAGCAGTGCCACAAACTGATCACCTACATGCCACGCCGAATTGAGGCAGTAATTCAAGCAAAAGGAGCCCCTACCAAGTATTGAGTACATGTACAGTAAATGAACATACATTCCAGAAGGCCAACAATTCACAAAAAATGTTTTTTTTATTGGTATTATGAAGTATTCTAATTTGTTGAGATAGTGAATTGGTGGGTTTTTGTGAATTGTGAGCCAAAATCATCACAATTAAAAGAACCAAAGACTTAAACTACTTCAGTCTGTGTGCATTGAATTTATTTAATACACAAGTTTCACAATTTGAGTTGAATTACTGAAATAAATGAACTTTTCCACGACATTCTAATTTATTGAGACGCACCTGTACCTATCTATCTGTCTGTCATCTATTTTAAAACAATCTTAATCTTAAAACGATGAGAAATTACAAAGATGAGACCAAAATTCAGGTTAAAGTAAAGAATTAAAAAAATATTTTAATCACAGATGTGTAATTAAGTCATTTTTATGTATTAAGAATCCAAAACGAGCAGTACATACCAGATCTAGCAATCTAAAAAGATTACAATTTTCAATAAAGACAATTGTATCTTTTTGTATTTATTCATTTATTTAAATGAATATTAAAAAAAATCTATCTACCTACCATTTTTCAAAACAGAAGAAAAATAACAAGGATGAGACAAATGAATATTCAAGTTATATTTATTCAGTTTTCCCCTTGATGAACAAAAATAATAGATGTACCTTGGTATGAAACTACAATGTCTTAATTTCATCTGAGCGAAATACTTCCTCACACAAGAGTCCCACAGTTGTTGTTTTTTTGTTTTAACTGTACACTGGTTTCATTTGAACAGAAGGGACGCTGTGCCAGACAGCGGCAGTGAAGGACAGAGATGATGATGTGAACAAACACCGTCAAACATTCACAGAAATGGAGCCTAGCAAACTGTAAAGGCCTTTGCATGACCACATGAATTATTTACAGTTTCAAGGAGCTGTTTGACTTGGAAAAAGTATGATAATGACCCTTTTTACATGCACCAAAATAACGTTTGTACTCTGTCAGTGCTTGAGTGTCTGTAGTCCGTTAGACCCCTAAGGCAGATCTGTGAGGAAATCAATATGAATTCCTTGGAAAGTCATCTGATGAGCAGCAGAGGACTCCACATGCGGTGCATTTTCAGTCAGCAAGACATCTGGAAGATCCCCCTGTCAAAGATGTCGATAGCATAAATCAACACTTCACTACAAAATCATCCTTATAAAATTGTTAGGTCTTTAATTATGAAACAGGCCACAGGGTGACGTTTTTCTGTTAACAGGCATTTGCCACTTTCACCTGTGCTGTCCATTTAATTTCTTGAGAAAAGAATAATTACAGATTCCTTTTCAGCTGTTAACTACATAAGTGCCTGTCACTTTATTTTTATATGCATTTCTCGCACTAGCAGGGACAATTTCATACTCTGTCTCTCTCTTGAAAAAAAAGTAATAGTTACCGAGCTATATTTATTTGCCCTCAAAAAGGACTATTTGCAACTACTTCTGAAAGTGAGAAGGGACGGTGAGGCTTTAAACTTCCTCAAATTGAATGAAAGGGACATAAGAAGAAATTGACTTTGATATACACTTCTGTTCAAAAGTTTATGGCTTGTAAGATTTTCACGTTTTTCAAAGAAGTCTCTTATGCTCACCAAGGCGTTGTTTGTATTTGATCAAAACTACAGTAAAACAGTAATATTGTCAAATATTATTACAGTTTAAAGAAACTTTGACCAAAAAGAGTTTAAAAGAAATAGAAATGATAAATTGTATTTTTGTAACAATGTTATTTTCTGTATGTAATACGCATTTTTGTCTTTACCGTTTAAAAAAAAAAATAATTTCTTAAAAAAAAAAATCTTACTGTCCCCAAACTTTAACAGCAGTTAAAAAAAAACATCATTATGTCTCTCAAATGGATCCAGCATTCAAAAAACAAGCATCTTCACTTCAACTTTCTTGCAGTTTCCCAAAAACGTTCTATAATAACATCTTAAACTTTCAACATTCATTCACTGAGAAAAAAATCTGAACAGAAAGTACTACTTTCAAATGGCAATGCATACTAATTAATTTGTACAAATAAATTATAAAAATATGCAAAAAAGACACAGAAAATGAAAATAAACCACTCAAACAAATCCAAACACCCACTCATTTGAATATCTGCAGAAAAAGTTAAATATACCAATCTTTTGAAAGTCGGGTTAAAAAAAATATATTATAAAAATAAAAGAAATGAAAATATTTGGGATGCAGCCATGAATTACCATTGTTATGCTTTTCTAATCTATTACAAATAAATGGAAATGGTAAAGCAATAAAACAACTTGGAGTTTGCGAAGATCATGACTTTAGGTAAAAATATGGCTTTAACATGTGGCCAGAGCTGCTAATACATGGTGTGTTTCTGTTTACATATTCATATTTTTTCCCACTATAAAATACTTTTTTTTTTTATAAAGAAAAACAAAGTTTTAAAGAAAGTTTTAACAAACTGGTGATAACAATATTTTTTACATATACACATTTATGTTTATTTCTATGGCAGCTTATAGTTTTACATTAGAAAACGTGTAAATGACCACCATATTTGAAAAATAAAACTTCTGCTTCGTTTTTTTTTTTAAAGTACACAAGTGCTCTTATGGTTTGTTTGGAACCTGATAGCTTAACAGATAAATGCATTTGAGATGAAACCCTGATTATTAGATCAGCATAACCACAAAAACATAAAAGAGTTACTGGCAAGTACATATACACTCACATTCAAGTGTGTGAAAGACCTGCATACTGAGCACATTTGCATTCAATATGCGAACTTTGATATTTTATATACAAACAACTGAACTGACACTGTACATATTCAGCCCTTGATGGTATATATATTTTAAATTTCCATTTTAAGCAATTAAACCATTATTTTCTGTTGTGTGCGATTTATATCCTGATGGCTGACACTTTAAAAACATACAACGCTTCTTTGACAAAGCACTCCTGTTATACTATACACTGGGTCACATGGAAAGTTGCTTGCCATCTCTTTAGCAAAGAAATGGCCAATGCAAAAACTTTCCCCATCAGAACTGTGTTTCTCCTGATCGGGCATTTGAATATTATTTTTACTGTGAAAAAAAAAAGAGAAACTTGAGCACAAGTGTTGCCATGGCAGTGCTTCTCCTCACAGGCAGTGGCTCTTCAAGCTGTCCGTCAAACGGAAATCTCATATGTAGTCCCGCCCACTCCTGTGACCTTTTTGACATTGGCGTGTCTGCTGGGAGTTCCAGAAGGAGTCCCTAGATGACAGTCACGCGCTTGGCCCTTTAGTTGCCCATTGACTTTACCTTGACAGAGGCCCTCTCTATGTGGAGAAAATATCAAAAAACAGGAAGACATATTTGAAGTGGTTGCTTTCCAACTGTATCGTGAACTGTTATCCTTATCTGTCCTTCTTTAGAAAGGAAGAGATTCAAACGTACTACATGGACTGAAATGTTACAAATGAAGATGAGTTCATGATGAAGAGGACAGTATTAAAGAGTGGTGGAAGGGATTGTATAATTGAGATAATAATACAGGACTCAAAAACAAGGAGTCAGTTTAGGGCCAGTTGACAAAACAGGCACTGGTCCACAAATTATGCCTTGCAAAGATTGTTTTTCTTCTACAATCTTTTTTTTATGATACTGCATTTTCTTTTTATGCTATGTTTAAGCTTTCTTATGTCTTACTTGCATTTTGTTATCATTATGCTTTCTTTACCTTTTTACTTCTCCTTTTTTTTTAGTGTATTAGTGTAATTAAAAAATAAATGAATATTATTTCTATAAAAAAAATTTTTTTAAAATGTAAACATTGTAAAAAAAATAAAACGGGTGATTCTTTCTAATGGGATCTATAAAAATGTTGGCATGGAAAGTAAAAAAAAAAACTTTCTGTTGAGCCCTGTAATAAATCATAATTTTAAAGACAATCATGCAGTCTGGTATTAGTCATTTGTAAAATAGTCAAAGTCAAAGAAAAAAGCAAAGAAAAATACAGTGTGTAAAATGATTAAAAAGCATTATTTAAGCATGATAAGCAACACAAACAGAACAAGAAGAGATAAATGGATATCAAATCATAATTATTGTATATTACACTGAATTCTGACACCATTTATGAGATTACAATAATGCAATAAAATGTACAGTATGCCAGAAGTACATGCCATGCAAAGTGTCATAAGCTCATGAATGAAATGAAAATGGGGGAAAGCAAAAAAAAAAGACATTTATTTTGCTAACAGATACATAATCACAACATTTTTGTTTTCATCTCTGCAAAAAGGCAAAAAAACGTAACCGTATATATTCTAAATAGCAATAATGATCAAATTAATTTATTAAAGTACAAAAAAAGCAGTACTCAAAAATGAACAAATAAATGGACATCTCTTTTCTGAAGTCTCTTGACCCCGCCGGATCAGAGCGTACATATCAAGACCGTTTAGTCTATACATCACGTCCTTTTCTGATTGGTTTAAAGTGGATGCTATGTGTCATACCTTGTACCAAGACGCTGCGAGTCTGCCCTCTCCAGGGCGCTAATGAAGGCGACCTTCTGATGCGCGTACGTCGGGGAACGGGGCACAGCTGTTGGGGAGTGGTGTGTTTGGTGCACCGGAGAGCGATACTGGCGCTCGACTGTCCGGCTCGCACCGCCTGCATCGGTGTGGAGGGACGTCGTGGAAGTCCTCGGTGCTCTGGAGAGCGAGGATGCAGAGGAACGCAGAACGGGTGTTCGGGGATGGTATCCCACTACCCCGACTCCCATCAAGTTATCCCGAGAGCCGCACACAGGAGGAGTGGGCTCTCGGGATCCGTCGGGGTAGCATGTGCCAGGTGGGAGTCCGTAGGCGGCTCCGCTGCAGGTGTCAAATACACCCGAATCGTTGGCGTAGGCTTGAGCGTGCCGATGCATGAGCTTCTCCCTCTCCTCGAGCTCCTTCCTCTCCTGGATGGAAGCCATGATGGTTTTGGAGAGGTTGTCGTAGCGGACGGGTGAGGGATCTCGGTCTCTTGAGAGCAGCGACTGGCGACCGTACATCGCTCCGACGTGCACAGGACTATAGGACGGCGGGCCGATGTGCCGCTGAAGCTCGGGCCCTCGTACATGGCACATTTTAGTGGGCAGGTAAGGTGAATGAAAACCCATAGAGGGCACTCCTGGGTGAGCGGCGCACTCGCCCACAGACGGCGTTACGCTGGGGGTTAGCAAGCTGTCGTAGGATAGGCTGCCATTGCGGCCCGATAACGTCCCAGGAGAGAAGACTCCTTTGTGAGGGGTGGAAGTGACCGTTTCTGGTTTGCTGCCACCCAGTGGCATCTGGTCGGCCCTGTTCACTCCCTGCTTCAGACTGAATGAACGAGACGTCGTGCTGAAGGAGTCCAGCTGGAAAGGGGAGGACTGGTATGTTCGGTGAAGAGGAGTGCTGCGGTAGTCTGGCATGTCCAGATTCGGCTCGGAGCGGTAATCGTGACCTCTCTCCTCCAAAACGGCAGAGGGCTTACGGTTCTCGGACATTACAATCTGTAATCAACAGCATTAAAAAAAAATTATATTATATTACACTATTGTTGTTCAAAAGTTTGGGGTGCATGAAAAAAATACTATAGTAATTTATAGTAAATACTATAGTGTTTTTGAACCATACTATAGTAAAGTGTATTTACAACACTTTGTTAATGAATGCTACAGCATACTGTATAGTGAACTGATAAACTGTAGTATACGTACTTTAGTTTTTACTACAATAAACTGTAGTGTACTGTAGTATAATATAAGCTATAGTTGTAGAAAACTATACTGTAGTACAGTATTGGGGAAAGTAATTTGTTTATATTACTAGAGTTGTTATATTACCACAGCAACTATAGAATTACCACAACAAATTCATTCAAGTACTTTACTATAGTATGGTTCAAAAACACTATAGTATTGACTATAAATTAGCATAGGAGGTTTTCATGTGGGTGAGTAACTTTTTTCAAGAAATGAATTCTTTAAACTTTCATTCAGCAAGGATTTATTAAATTGATCAAAATTGACAGTAAAAACATTTACAAGAGATTTCTGTTAAATAAATGCTGGTTTTTTTATTCATTTTTTAAAAATATTTTTTTGTTTATTCATCAAAGAATCCCGAAAAGAAAAATATCAGTGTTTTCCACAAAAATATTTCAACACTGACACAAAAAAAAAACTATTCTTGTGGACCAAATCAGAATATTAGATGATTTCTGAAGGATCAAGTGACACTGAAGATTGGAGTAAGATTCTGAAAATTCTGTTTTGCCATCACAGAAATAAATTTCATTATAAAATATATAATAGTTGTTATTTTAACTGGTAATATTATTTCACAATATTACTGTTTTGACTGTAATTTTAATCAAATAAATGCAACCTTTGTGAACAAAACATAAAAAAATCTACAGACCCAAACTTTTGAACAAGCAGGGCAGATATAATTATAATAATTAATAATAAATAATAATAATAATAATAATAATTTATGTATTTAGCAGACGCTTTTATCAAAAGCGACTTACAGTGCATTCAGGCTATATAACTATCACCAGTATGTGACTATATAATAATATGACAATATATGAGTCCAGAAATCATTGTTTTAGTCTGTCGCTCCCACCTTCTCTCCGGTTGCGTGATAGTGCACTTTAGGCATGGTGCCGAAGGAAGGTCGGTATTTGTACATGGCTGGGGTGGATGGATTGGTGGGTTTGCTGGACAGGGAACTCTCTAGAAAATGTGGCACAGATGAAATGAATGAGTCGACAGTGCTGCAATATGATGCAACACCAGATGGCAGTAGAAGTGCAGTTAAGAAACAACCTGAAGACACAGGCTTTGAATAATTAGGAAAACTATTTTATTATAATCACATGATGTTTAAACAACAATTTATTATAATAAATCTATAAAAAAAACCTAATGTTTGAATACAGAGAGTAAATAATCACAGATACATAAATTGGTTACATTTTGGTGCTAATTGCTTTAAAATTCTGTGTTTGTGTTACTTGCCTTCGCTGGAGGTGAGTGGACTCTTTAGCTGGTTGTAGCGATCTGCTTTGGGCGGCAGAGGTGGTTGTGTATCTATACTTTTATCATCCACACCATCCAAGCTGGTCTTAGACTAAAGCACAAGAAAAATCCATTTCTTTTGGGAATCTTGATTTAGGCAGAAACACCATATTATTAAAACAGGGACACCATTTAGTTTAATAATTTCAGTTTTCATTGAAATCTGAATATTGTTGGGGTTCTGAATTGCTGGTGTAACGGTAATGAGTACAATAACAGAAATGATTAAACGCCATTGAGGCGTGGGCAGACAGAATTAAAAGCTTTTGCGGACTCACTTTGGTTCGTAGGATGCTACTATTGATACCATTATCACTGACTTTTACACTGACGTGTCGGTTAGAGAGGTCAGGGCGGAGGAACGGTGGTTTCAGAGTGATGGGAATTTTCTTCCTGGGATCAGCGTTGTACCTGTAGAGCAGAAACAGTTGACATGATGCATGCATTAAATTGATTTATTTTTTTAGAAAAAGCATGCAAGTTCATGGGTCAGAATTAGTGTGCACCACAACCACATGTAGGTTATCAAATGCTTAAAAATAGTTGACAAAATGACAACTGTGTCATCATTTATTCATGTTCATGTTGATTCAAAAACACATGACTGCTGAGGAACATAAAAGAGGAAATTCTGAAGATTCTGATTCCATTGAAAAGTTTAGGATCAGTATTATTATTTTTAACGAAATTATTACTTTTATCCAGCAATGATGCATTCTATTGATCAAAAGTGACAGACATTTTATATTGTTACCAAACATTTATATTTAAATACATTCTGATCTTTTGAACTTTTTATGCATCAAAGACCCCCGAAAAAACATGTATCATATTTTTCACAAAGATATTAAGCAGCACAATCATTTTCAACATTACAGAGATGTTTTCGAGCAATACTCAGCATATCAGTGAATGATTATTGATTGAATTTTTTTTTTTTGGTAGTGGTGTGGGGGGGGGGGTGGGGGGGGGGGGGGGTGAACTTCCTATAATTCTGATTTAGGGAATGATGAAATAGTTTGTGGAAAAAAAAAAAAGTTACGGCAACTTTATTTGTTATGTTTTGGGCTCACAAAGGTTGTCCTCTATTGTTTCTGAAGAGCCTTCACTAGTCTTACAAGGAACATAACTGGCTCGAATCTGTGTTATACCGCAATGCACTTTCTATCGCCATGTTTCAGACCTGATTCAAATCTTAAGTTTGTCACGTTTCCTGCTCAGAAGTCTCATAAAACAGGCAAAGACAGGACACATCGACTTCCTAAGGACCCATCTTCTTTTCTCAAACCCCTCCAGACGTATACTATGATAACAACCTCTTTTTCACTCTGTATGCGTTTAGGAGGATCACCAGTAATGTTAAAGGCCTTAAAGGCGGTTATCTTCAAACCATATCTTCTCGGGAAGCATTGAGTTACACACAACACATTATATATAATATATATATATATATACTATATATATATATACTGTATATAATATGACCGTGGACCACAAAACCAGTCATTAAGGGTCAATTTTTTGAAGAAATAAATGAAGAGTTCCATTGATTGATGTATGGTTTGTTAGGATAGACAATATTTGGCCGAGATACAACATTTGAAAATCTGGGAATCTGAGGGTGCAAAAAAATCTAAATATTGAGAAAATGCCTTTAAATTTGTCCAAATTAAGTTATTAGCAATGCATATTACTAATCAAAAAAATAAGTTTTGATATATTTACGGTAGGAAATTTAAAAAATATCTTCATGGAACATGCTCTTCATTTAATATCCTAATGATTTTTGCCCAATTTTAAACCAAATAAAAAAAATAGATAATTTTTACCCATACAATGTATTTTTGGCTGTTGTTACAAATATATCCCAGAGACTTAACGCTGCTTTTGTGCTCCAGGGTCACATACCTCATAACGGTATTATATAGATATATATTAGCGCTGTCAAACGATAAATCACGATTAATAACATCCAAAATAAAAGTTTTTGTTTACATAATATATGCATGTGTGCTGTGTATATTTATTATGTATACACACACATGCATGTATATATTTCAAAAAAATATATTATGTTTATATTAAATATATTTATAATATAAATTATATGAATATAAATATAGCACCTGCAATGCATGTAAATATTTTCAAAATATATGCACGCATGTGTGTATTTATTTATATATACATAATTAATATGCACAGAACACACACATATATTATGCAAACAAAAACTTATTTTGTATGCGATTAATCGTTTGGCAGCACTAATATACAGTCCCTCCAGGATTTCGCGGGACTTTTTTCTGATTTTTGCAGCCTAAAATGACTGATTTTGCTGTGGCTTTTCTCAAAATCTGCAGTGATATTTACAGCATTTCTTATCGTTTTGCAGCGAAAATATATCACAGACAACATTCTTCTAACATTGTTATAACTTTTCTGACTTCGAGAGCCATTGTAGGGCTCCAGAGCAACATCTGAGGACACCAGCGCCAGTGCCATTAAGTTCTACAGAAGGTGCCACCAGAAACTGAGAGTAAAGCACTCACCCCAATCTCAGAAATGTCTATTTGATTTCAGCATTTACAAATGCAAGATGTATTTTTAGAGTGTGTGCTCATCTGCAATACATCTCTAAGACGTTTCCTGTCAGATGTCAAATAGACATTTATTAGAACGCATTCTGAGACGTTTATCAGATTACCCAGCAGATGTTTCCCAGATCTTTAGCAGACGTCTTACGGATATACTTGTGCTGTCTGGATAGTTGAGATGCAGATCAAATTAACTTTTATTACTGTCATTCATAATGTCTAAATATAATTTAATAAATACAAAAAATATATATTAGGGAGTGGAAATGGCTAATAAGCCTAGAGGTACTTCTCTGCATCCATCTACTAGTGGTAATTTAATGTCTTCTTCTTTTTTTTTTTTTATAAGTGTTTGCTTTCCTACATTATGAAACTTTTAGTTTTATAAATGGGGGCAATTTAAGAAGGATGAACAAATAATGTCATCACATTAAAAATAACTTTCAAATTCGGTAATACTTAAAACTTTAAAGTGCTGGGAAAAGTTGTGTGAAGCATTTAAAAACACTCGAAAACATTAAGACAATTTCTGCCACAAGTTGTTCCTGTAGTTTCACTATGATAAATCCATGGAGAATGGTGGTGATTTGTGTTTATTGAACAATGTTTATTGAACAATCAGTGGCATTTGTTCTGATATCTGTAGCTTTAACAGAATTCTGGGACGAATTTGAATGCTTCTCACAAGATTTCACAGGGATGTTATTGATTCTGCGGTGAATTCAACTGCTTTCTTCACTGTATCTCCCAGCGCTGTGTATAACGGTGTCGTGTGATCGAGATCAGATATACCGAGCAGATAAACGAGCAGCGCGGATTCATTCCGCTTTCTGTTTGTTTGTCCAATATAGCTCTTGTTAATCGGTCACGATGAGAACGCAAGGCTGTTCATTCCATTTTTGGAACTGAGAAACCTTTCTTTGACTTTTTATGAATTTTGATGACGTCACGGGACACGTCTAAGCCCAAAATCTGCGGAAAATCTGCGGCAATTTACGAAAATTTGCGAGGTTTTGCGAAAATTGAGCGATCGCAGAATCGCAAAATCCTGGAGGGACTGAATATATATATATATATACACACACATACATACTTGCAATCTCCAGACCTGCTTCCATTTAGTTATTAAGTACTCACAATCCAATCAACAACTGATGAATAAAATTAAGTAATTCCCTACATTTTTCTTGTTTAATAAGCTGGTAAGTTGGTTATCTTGGAAGTACATTACTGTTAAAAAACATTTGGGATCAGTAAGAAGTTTTAATGTTTTTGAAAAAACTCTTATGCTCACCAAGGCTGCATTTATTTGATTAAAAACAGTAAAAAGTGCTATACCATTATAATTCAAAATCACTGTTTTCTATTCAACTACATTGAATATGGTATAAAATACAGTAAAATAACCTCCATGCCTACTGATGATGTAGTTGTTTTTTCAGGTTTCTTTAAAATATTTCTGTGTAACTTTATTTTTATTTCAGTTTAAAGTTTTAGTCATTTTAGTATTTTAGTTTCAACTTATTTCAGTCAATTATCAGGTATGGTTTACATGTTTCAACATTGGAACAGGATCTGTTTCAGCAATGACACAACGGTGTGCTACTGTTTAAGTCTCAGTGTTTAGATCAGTGTGCTCAATAATGTGTCTTTGACCTTCACTGTGTATTTTGATTATACTGTGTTGTAAATAAAACACAAATACAAACCCCAACTTTTTTACTCCTCGCATTCTTTGTTACCTGCCTCACAGAGACATTACTGACTGATGCATCATATAATAATTGCTGTTAATATTATCATCGTCTGTGGTGTATTACGTCTTATAGCTTTTCGGTATGCGGTTCGTTGGTCAAGGAGAACGGGCCCCCGACTGAGGCGCTGGGTTCTACCAAGGGTTGTCTCAATTCTGTCAATGATGGAGGTTTTGGGTCCTTGCCGCTTCGCCTCTCGTCGATTTAGTGGGCCCACTTCTTTTCCAGCTTTATCGTTGACATAATTGCAAAGATATTATTTAAACTGAACTAAGCTGGATGTTGACATCACTGAATTCAATGATGAACTGTCTTTAACTGAAAAATGAGTGTTTACTATTGTCATTTTGCATTATTGACACTATTTTCCTAATTAATGCTGTTCAGTTGCTTTGTCACAATCTGTATTGTTAAAAGCGCTATATAAATAAAGGTGACTTGACTTGACTTGACTCATTATGGGAGGACCTTTGTCTCTCACGTGTGAATCACTAAATATTCATCCTCGCATACGGGCATTCAGTATCTGATAACAAATGTTCTGTATGTGTTTTAGGGCCTTATTTCAGTGACTTTTAGTTTTCCACTAACCATGCATAAACGTTGTTTTCTCAAGAACACAAACATGTACATTCATGCTGCTCACATACTACTGTAGCCCAGTTTGTGCGAATTAAAGTGTAATTAGACTTTAGCCATTCATATGTTTTTAAGATACTGAAAAAAACTTCTTCAGTGCCTCCTCAGACACCAGAGGGTTAATATATTTTTATATGAAATGCCATTTATTCCTCTGATGGCAATGGTTAAGTTTCAGCCACCATTACTGCGGGTGTCACATGATCCTTCATATATAATGCTGATTTGCTGGCCAACAAAATGTTGAATGTTGAAAACAGTTATGCTGCTTTCAATTTGGCATACTGAGCATTCTTATTAGAAAGTTCAAAAGAACACCATTTATTTGAAACGGATTAATTAATTAATGTATGTCTCCATATGGGCATCAGCTGCAATTGCCATTCTTTTCTAATTTTGCTCAAAGACAGCGTGAGGTTGGTACTTCATAGGTCTTTTGTAGTATTTGCCAAAGCGTAATGTTCACTGAATCCTGTCTGTTTTGCAAATGTAAAATAACACAATCTAATGTAAATTCAAGTGAAATGAAACACCCAACCGTCTGTTCCAAAATGAGCGAAAGATAGCTGTCAAGTGCCAGGAACCAGCTGTCAGGGGCCGAGGAAGCACACCGTGCCTGGTGTTACGACTCGCTTTCACACATTTCTGATATGTGTGTGTATTTGTAACTATCACTGATTATAAAAAAAATTATATATATATATATATGGGTGTGTGTGTGTGTGTGTGGAAGGAAGTTTTTCTTTACCTAGGAGCAAGTGGACTGCATAAGACGTGTTTCACATTACCACAGCAATCCCGAGTGAACGGATTCACTCCTCCTCGGAACTTTCCTGTCACCTGAGAACAGAGAGAGAGAGAGCGAGAGATGAGGAGTGAGAGATGGAGGGAGGGAGAGCGAGGAACGGGACGAGAGAGAGAGAGATGAGACGAGAGGAGAGAGGGAGGGGGGAGAGAGAGAGAGAGAGAGAGGGAAGGAGAGAGAGAGCGCGAGAGAGGGAGGCGAGATGAGAGAGAGAGGGAGGAATCCGCTTTGAGCAAAACTGAAGAGAGTGGAAAACAACTGTCCTTGACCCACAGGACCGTGATGTGCGATGAAAATACCAGGCTTTGCAACAGATGTAATGCACGAACAACAGAAGGCAATCAAGTTGAAAAGACATCAAGGTGATTCTGAGTGGAGCACAGTTCTGCCTCTACAAGTGCACATGCTGTTACACAAACCAGATGAACATATTTAGTGGTGGGTAATTTGGTTCACCTGTTCGTTTGTGGTTCGTCCTCTGGCTACGAGAACCATGTGGAACCCAGTGAGGCCCATAACAGGGATGAAAAACAGGCCAGTCACACACATAACCACAAGACTGGACAGCAGGAGAGTAAAGGAACCTATTGTGTTTTTCTGCCCTTGCTGAAAGAGAAATGCTGCACGAAGATACGGCTAATTAGAAGTAGTGCAGGATTCTGAGCCAATGTGATCTCACTGTGGGCGGGGCCTCCCTGTCTAACAAAACAATTTTTTTGTTAATTGAAATAAAGCTGAAATCAAATAAAATACAAATATTAGATGAAAGAAAAATTAGAAATAGAAGAAAATTTTAATTCGAAATTTTGCCTTGCCAATTGACTGAAATAATTTGAATAGAAAATACTAAAATTACTAAACTTAAACTCTGAAATAAAAATTTAATTAAAAAAAATTACCATAAACATTTAAAATATAAAAAAAAAACAAAAAAGAAAAAGCACAAAAATGTGCTAAAAACTAAAATATAAAAATAAAATCTAATTTAAAATATGAATAAATACTAGTAGTAAATCATAATTACAATAAATAATATAATAAGACAATGTGACAATGAAAATCTCACAAAATGCTGTTGATGGTCACGACTGCGCAAGAGAAAAATTCAGCTTAAAAAAAATCCTTTCATTCTTTCATCAGATTTCTTGAATTGCCAAAATCGAGTTTTCATAGGGGGACAAAAAACGAAACAAACAACAACAAAAAACATTTGTTATTTTGTAGGCTAAACTAAAATGTATGATTTCGTTGTAGTCAGACGTTATTGTTGCTTCGATACGCTATCGAAAAGTATTTATTTGGAATAGAAATCATCTGTAACATTATAAAAGTCTTCATTGTCCAATTTAATGCATCATTGCTGAATAAAAATATAAATTTCTTAAAAAAAAATAATTTGAACAGTAGTGTAAATCCACATAGAATAGCCTAAATACAACTACAGTAAATGAGCTTTTACCATAGTTGCCATCTGTTATTTCTAGGGATGCACCGAATTTTCAGCCACCGATTTTCGGTTTTTAGCCGAAAGAGAAAAATGTCCGAAAATATAAATATAATAATATATATGCCCGGCAGTGTTCAGCGTGCATGTTTCACTCTCCTCTTCACTGCACGGTTTGACGCTCTGCTCAGTATTGCGATCTATGAATGTGCGTTCCACTCGTGTACCGCTCATGCTCACCAGAAAAGCAAAGTCCACTCAAATAACGCTGACAGGAAATTTCTACTGCATATTATAAATGCAGTAGCGCTACTGTGCTATAACATGCTGTTAGTCAGCGGTATGGACAACGCTGGTAAAATGACACTACCTTCAGTGACGCTATGCTCTGCTTAACATGCTCTAGAAATAGGGCTGGGTATCGTTAAAAAGTTTTCGATATCGATACCGATACATTGACTTCGATACAGGTTCCTGAACGATACTTTTTTCGATAACAATTTTATGAAATCAATTTTAACAAAATTACATTATCTAAAAAAAAAACTTTTTTATTTTTCAGCTTGTTGATGTTTATTCAAACTCAAAGACTCATCTCCTGAGCAACTGCACAAAGGAACAAAATGTAATCAACACAATAAATCAGTGCAAATAGTTTTAATAGTTCAAATAGTTTTCAGTTTCCACATCCTTTAGGCTTTGTTTACACTAGCGCTTTTTTTGTTTTAAAATGCATAGCTCAGACAGAATCATGATTTCTATTAATTTTCCACTGATTTACTGATGAGCATTAGCAGCTTAACAGCGCTGTCTGCCTGTGTTCTCTCTTCCATGATCGCTGCTCTGACTCAGAGGTACGTATTTAATTTCAGCAACATTACATGGCCAAAACACACATTAGATCGCAATCGGAAGTTATTACAACACTCGATGGTGGTTTAAAGTGAGATTTGAGTAAAAGCGGAATATAAATCTAATTTATTGTCTTATATAGCATGATGCTACAATTTGCATGAATGATCACATAACACCCGCTTTCGGTCGTGTAGTATGAACGGACATCTGCATATGATCTTTTTTGTTTTTTTGGAAATCAACGGCAGTCCGCGCTATCTCCATGGGAAATGAATGATGAATGACCGGTTCTGTCAAATTGTGGAGGAGATTAGTGACAGTCGGCTGAAACGCCAGTATGACGAGGATCGTTTTCATTTTAGAACATAAACGCACCAGTGTAAATGTAGCCTTACATCTAAGGGGGCTAGGACGCATTCACACTACAGCCTCACGCGTGCGTCACATCTCTGAGTGTAACCAGTGTAAACTAGTAAGTGTGTTCGACTTGACGCGGACCGACTGTGCAGACAGATCGGTGTATTACAGTACCACGAGAGCTAAGAGAGCAGACTGCTCCGTGCGCTTTCGAATCGCTCTCGTGGATGTCAAACACTTGATCTGCGACGCACCTCTTCTAGTCGAACACGCCGGCTAGTGCTGCAGGCTTATTGGCTCACTGACGCTGATGAGATTAACCTCTTAGGTATCGAAATTTGGTACCGAACGACAAGACGTTTTTCGATACTCGATGGTATCGAGGCATTTCGGTCGGTGCCTAAAAAGTATCGAACTCGATAACCAGCCCTACTGATAATATTAGGACTAAAATATTTGGATAATTAACACCCCCACCCCCCCAAAAAACAAAAACAACTTATATCTGATTGTTACATAGAAGTGAATAAAAATAATATATTGATATTTGAATATAAGGTAACACTTTACAATAAGGTTCCATGAGTTAATGTATTAATAACTGAACAAACAAAAACAACCAAAAATTTAATACAGTATTTATCATCTTTTCTTATTGTAAGATAAACAGTGTCCACTGTGTTAGAGTGAAGAGTGCATTAACTGTTAAACATGACCACAACTGAGGATTTAATATGCATTAGTAAAAGTTGAAATTAACATTAACTAAGATTAATAAATGCCGAAGAACTATTGTTCATTCTTAGTTCATTATCTAAAGTAGTTAACTAATTAAGCGTATAGTAAAGTGTTACCGATATTAATATAAATTCTGTTCAGTTTTATTGTGTTACTTTCAGTAGAAGTGTGGTTATTTTATTGGCTTGTGTTTTTTTAATTCAGTATCGCTACAATTATTGAGTTAAATTAAAAAGTCTCACAAAATTACTTTTATATTATTTAATAAAATAAGAAAGCATTTTCGGGTTTCGGCCAAGTGCATCCAGAATTATCGGTTTCGGCCCAGAATTTTCATTTCGGTGCATCCCTAGTTATTTCTGACCAGGAACTGCGTACTGTGGAAGGATACGTCACAGCTGTGTGAAGCGCACTCAGCCTCTCAAGGTGGTGTAAGACGAACAGTAGGCCGAAGGAAAACACTCCCACCATGTGAGCACTTAGAGACAGCAGGAACAAGAAGAAATATCGGTAATTCCTCCGGCCAATGCAGTTGTTCACCCATGGACAGTGGTGGTCAAACTCCTACAATGAGAAGAAAAGTGTGTGTGTGTGTGTGAGCACCGGCATTGTGATCATTTTATATTACGCAGGAATTCTGCTCTGTGTTTTATGCGCCTCACCTCCACACAGTTGTCACACACACTGCAGTGTGAGCAGCGCGGAGGTCTGTAGAAGTGACACGTGGCACACCACTTCATCCGCACCTGAATTCCCTTTATCTCCACGTTTTTATAAAGCGGAGCTCGGAAGTCATCGTCTTTGTCTTCGTCCTCATCCGCTGGGAAACAGACATTTCAACACGCACATCAGCGTTGTGTGTGACATGCAGTTTTCTGCACATTCTAATTATGGACCTACTGTACTATCTCCAGACATCTGAAACAGAGAAACCTACACTACAACTGGATCATACCTCTGGGAAAGACTCCAGGATCCATGAAGGTGGCCATGCTGAAGTTGGCCAACACAAAGAGGAAGACGATGCCATTGTATAGAGGCACAACAGGTGAGATGGCCTTGGTTAACCACGGACACCTGAGAGCATGCAAGACAAACACAAGAAAGCATTCAAAATAATAATCTATCATTTTTCAGACTGTGAAATTTTTTTCAGAACGACATTTGTTCATCCCTGCAATATTCTTTTGCATGAACAGAGAGATTCATGCAAACCTCAGAAAACTTGTGAACTTTATAAATTAAAATCAAATGTGTGCAGTTACTATAGTGACTGAATAATCTGCAAACATTAGGATGTATTTGACTGATAACTATGCCTGTTGGCCGATTAACAGAAATATTAATTTCCCCTTGGGTCAGTTTAAAAAAAAAAAAATTATTATTAAATTATCGTTGCATCAAAATGGTATTTTGCACAAATGAAATAACAACAGTACTAATAACTATAACTATATAAAAATAATTGCTTCTCACAAATGAAATGACAACAAAATAATATATCTAAATAAAAAAATAATATAAAATATAAACATATAAGATATACTAAATTAAAAATAATAAAAAATATAATGAAATATATAATATATAACTAAACAAATGTACATTGTCATTATTTTTCTAGTATATATATTATATTATTGTTGTTGTTGTGTATTTCGGCAACACATTTATTGTTTTAATAATAATAATAATCATAATGATATTTACTATTTTTCAATTCTTTTATTATTATTATTATCAACATTTATTATGTATAGATCCTGCATTAATTACATTTTATCATATCATAAAATTACAGATATTGCTATTGGCAATTACACAAACCTATACTGATCGACCACTACTTCACACTGATTTGTTGAACTCAAAAGAGGTGCATGGCAATGTTTAATGGGTAAACTGCTTACGCAGGTAAGCAACTACTGGTGACCCATACATGACTAGCTGTCCTACCGTAGCTCTAACTGGGCTCTGCTCAGGTTTTATTTCAGATGGGTTAACAGGCAGAGCCAAGCATATATATTTCTGCACTTCTAAATTTGGCAAGTCTATTACATTTCTTGTAGTCTTGCAGAACAGGGCTTTTTCTGGCCAAGAAGAACCGCCCATCCAGACAGGAGGACACCATCTGAACGACATGCAAAGTGACCAAGCACATTTATTTTGGTTTAGAGGTAGATAAATCTATAATGCATTCATAGTATGACCACTATGTATCCATCTAAACCATTACATAATGAAGCAACAAGCCACTCAAGGCCATGCTTTACAGGGATTTTACCAGATGTATTTCATAAAGACAGCACTGGTCAACAAATAAGTGCATTTAATTATAGTAACAATTTCAATAATGGAAATATTGTTTAAAGTAATACAGTCCATTAGCCTAACTGCAGACATTTAGTTGCCAAGCAACTGTTATATTGGCTTTTCCAACGCAGCTTCGAACACACCTCATCCAATCAGATTTTAAAGCTTGAACGATCCACAACTCTCTAACCCCTCCTGCTATGTCTATTCTCTCTCGGCGGGCAGCAGATCACGCTACTATTCTCTCGAACCCGAAGGGAAAAGCACTAACTCGTACTCCGTCTGCACTGGAGGAACGCCAGACTCTTCGGATAAGTGAAGTCTGTCACCTTTATCTCGCTGATGTGATTCAATACACTCATTCCATTCAGTTTGTTGTTTTCTTCATTTTAATCAGAGATGGCAGACCAGAGAATACAAAGCAGTAATGAAGTGGAAGGTGAGAATGATAAAGAGGCCAGATTCACCCCCCTCAGACACAACAGAGCAAAACTGATGGCATAACTACTCCATGTGTAATCCAATCACAAACAGACGACCGCAGAAGAAGAAAAGACAGAAGAAGACCAGAAAACAATCCATTGCTGTGGGAGAAAGATATCGGCCGCATGAACATTCTTGAGGGTAAATAAGAACATCATCACTGCCATAATAACGTCAAGTACTAACATTAGTGCCTCCATTTACAGCTGAAACTCACATGAACAGATAAAATGTATAACATGAATGAAACGCAAGTTGCTTTGGATAAAAGCGTATGCCAAATGTGTAAATGTCCATGTACTGTAAACCCTTCTAGGAAACACTTCAGATTTAGTAAAGCATTTATATTTACTTGCTTTGTGGAAAGGGGAATTATCTTATTAAAAGGGTAATATGAGGCGAGTTCAATTTTTCCTTTCTCTTTGAGTGTTACAAGCTCTTGGTGCAATACAGAAGATCTGTAAATTTGCAAACGACTAAAGTCTCAAATCCAAAGAAATATTCTTTATAAAAGTTAAGAGTCAACCACGCCTACCTAAAACAGCTCGTTCTAACACGCCCCCACATGTCTACATCACTATGTGGGAAGATTTGCATAACGCCGCCCAAATGGTCACGCAAAGAAAGAAGGAGTAACTTTATTGTTCCTGTAGTATTGTTGTTGCGCCGCCGCCATGTCGTGAAAGCGCTGTGTTTGTGGTTCGCTGTGAAAGCGAAACTACTTTTTTTGGTCTTCCAAAAGAGAATGATATCTGTTTTGTCATGCCTGGAGCTGATCCGTGCTGGTGGCTGAGGAAATCGCAATGATGGATCACGGTGGACGAAGCGGAGTCCAGCCCGGGTTCGTCACATGTTGTTGCAGCAAGACAGCCGGACGCTCCTTTGTCGAATCCGCCGGCAGCGCCGTTCTCAAGCCCGCCGCCTCCGCACCAAGCGGCCTCTGCAAATCTAGCGTGGCTCACTCAGGCCGCACCCGCCCTTTGTCATGTGACGATGGTTTCATTGTGAAACGCGAAACTACTGTGTTTGTCTTACCAAAAAGGGACACGGACGCAGAAATAGTGGTTAAGTTGTTATGTACAAACACTGTTCCAGAACACTCAAACCCAAAATAGTCAGAGGGGTGCAGCATATGGAGGACTGTTTCCTGATCCTGAAAGAGTAGACTACAATGCCTTCTGTTCTGACTCACAGACTGTAAG
Source organism: Sinocyclocheilus anophthalmus (assembly GCA_018155175.1). NCBI lineage: Eukaryota > Metazoa > Chordata > Actinopteri > Cypriniformes > Cyprinidae > Sinocyclocheilus > Sinocyclocheilus anophthalmus. Next base: position 203,176 of record JADLZN010009572.1, on the reverse strand, counting down.
TATGTTTTTTATATTTAAAGAGTTTTTTGAGCAGTGTAGAGTAGCGCTTGTTTGTCATTTCTCCGATCGCAAATGCAGACAGAGGTTTATGTTTACGCGGCGCGATGCACTGCAATGCGTATTAAAAGACAGTTATAAGTCTTATAATCCATAATTATGTCCACATTGGATGCAACAAATGCCTCGTTTATATGGGTTTTAATGTTTTTGTCTCGTTGCTCCGGCCGGACACGGCATCACAGTACGGTGAGGGGCGTAACATTTTCGTCACACGCTTGAGGTATTCGGCCAATCACAACGCACTGGATAGCTGGCCAATCAGAGAACACCTCGCTTTTCAGAACGATGAGCTTTGTAAAAATCGACGCGTTTCAGAAAGGCGGGGCATAGAGGAGAAACAATAATGTACAGTATGTGGAAAATAATGTGTTTTTTTGAACCGCAAAAAACACATTTCAACCAAATACACAAAATAATGTTCTTTTTAGCAGCATCATATGACCCCTTGTAAGCTCTCTACAAAGTGTTGCAGATGATGTTGGAAGCACATAATCCTCATATATTGCCAAGAAAAGCTTCTGAGTCTCGCAATGGACATGAACCTAGACAACAAGTCAACAAATTCATCAATTTGCAAGTCTGTTTCGTCTTCTGTGTTCATAATTGTGGGGAGTCTAAACGTTAAAGTATGCATGACTAAAAGTACTTTAATTTCCTTCATGAAACAATCTATGCTTAACTTCTTCAGGCAGGGCTGTGATGGAGATCTACTGTTCTCCATTTAACTAGCTGCCCCTTAAAACCAGCAAACCCTGTGTAAGAAGGCTGTATCCTAAATCACGCATCTCTCTAGCATACTCGAGCCCCTTATTTTAGTGTAAATTACACTGGCATTTTAACAACCCAAGGGCTGAGCTGGAGGGGTGTATATAAGGTTTCATTTAGGCCATTCCCTGCAATGTGTCTAATGCCTCGCTGCTACAAATATTAGCATATCTGTGCCAGAGGCTGTCGCTCTAAGGAGCCATCTATCCGTGAGGATTATAATATGCCGACGAGATCAACACAGATAAAAGAAACAACCCTGTCAACAACAGCTTTAGGGAGCACAAAGCTTTTAAACCAGTGCTAGTTAATTCATAACACTCTGATAGTGAGATAAACAGAAAATACATTCAAACATGCTAGAAAACATGCAGAAAAAAGATAAAGAGAGAGAGACATCACAACCCCAACAAATCTAGTCATTTAGATGGAGCAATAATTCAAATATTATTATAAATTATAAAATCTAACAGAGAAGCTATTTATTGGTGGCGCCTGATATGACACGTACAGCTGTAAAATAAATTAACAAAACAAAAAACAAATAATTTTTTAATTATTAAATAAATCTTGCAGATAAACTATTTATTAGTGGTGCTGCAGAAGGCAATTATCACAATTACTATGCTAACAAAACAAAACAAAACAAAACAAAACTGCATGGACAACAAATGATTTTTAATAATTCAATAATTATTGAATTTAAATAAATACATCTATAGAGAAGCTATTTATTAGTGGTGCTCGAGAAGACAATTATCACAATTGCTATGTTTATTCAATGGTGGTAAAATAAAACAAAATAAACAGAGGAGGAAAGAGAGATATACACCAGAGTAGATTGTTGTAGATGAAAACCATTGATGGTTTTAAAGTCATTATAAAGTTCAATATTTAGGATTACGGGTTTGTTCTGTAATCTTAAGTATGATCAATAATAATTGTTATGGATGTCTTAACAACCACCACTAATAAACATCTTTTCTGCTGGGACTTGACAAGTCATCAAACTGTATTTTTTATTGTATTTATTTTTTCAGTAAGGTGTGTGTTATCTTTGATATGCAGCATACACATCTCCACGATGCACATCTCTGGGACGATAGATGTATTTAAATAATGTAGATCCCATCTGACTAGACAAATAACATATCTAAGTGCCAGAATAGAGCAAAAGCTTTTCAAGTTCCACCTATCGTATCCGCCAGAGTGTTTCTGTGCTAAAAATGCAACATCAACGCTTGGTATATGTTTGTTGTGCACATTTTTTTGCCCTCACATTTACTGCATGGATGCCAACTTACGCCTGCAGAGATAAGGTAGTTGAATTCACACACCTCTATTCTCGTTTTTTCCCCTTTTCACTTCACTGCTTAAGTTATTTCAAAGCACTATGGGCCAATTAGCGAAGCATAGGAGTCCTGTAGCTACAATAAACAATGCTTCATTAATCAACGTGTGTGGAATTTACATGATTTATAATGGAGCAGAGCAGTCCAGAAAAAAAGGAAGATGGTGATGGGCTTGAACACAGGAGATCATTAATCAGTCAGACAGAAGCTTACCGGGGGAATGTTGAGGCACTAACGTTGTGTGGTGAACAGATCCACCCTGGAGCTTCTGACAACTGAGAAATGAAACGCGTTATTCATTAGAAGGACTTCCTGTACAACCGCCCTAAAAGAAAAATGTTTGCCCTAGATTTTCCTCATTAGAATCTTATGAAAGTAAATTACCACTCCTGACAGCAAGGTAGTGTGTGTGCATTTGCATGTGTGAGTACACACACTGGGTCCAAAACGAACACTTGCTGAGCTTCAAATGGAAGTAAAATAGTGATATTAACGGTGATTTTTTTTTTTTTTTAGGATTCGCAACTCAAATGATTTAAAAGGAACAATTCACCCAAAAATTAAGATTTGCTGAAATTGAATTCACCCCCAGGCCATCCAAGATGTAGATGAATCGATGAACCGTTTATAGGAACAGATCTGGAGAAATGTAGCATTCCATCACTTGCACACCAGTGGATCCTCTGCAGTGAATGGGTGCCATCAGAATGAGAGTCCAAACAGCTGATAAATACATCACAATGATCCAAAAGTATTCAACACATTTCCAAAAGCTGCATGTTTTTAATAAACAATTCCATCATCAAGATGTTTTTAACTTCAAACCATTGTTTCTGGTTAAAATATGAGTCTAATCCTAATAGCCGTTCTCGGTGAAAACAGTCATATCGTGATGAAATCAGGAGCACAATATGCACAGATCAAGTTTACAAGCAGAAACAGTCTACAACAGTTCTAAACAAATATGTTGGTGGATTTTGATGTGAGAAGACAGCAGGAGATGGATTTTTCACTGGAGGAAGCATAATAATGGATTCTGAACTTTAATTTTGGCTAGAAGTGATGGTTAAGTTAAAGGTCACATATTGTACACCTTTCTGGAGTTTTATTTTAAGTTTTGTTGTCCTTAAGAATATATTTTTGCGGTATAAGTACCAAAAACCATCTCAATATATTTTTACAGCCCCTCTCTCAGGAGCTCTGCAAAGAACAGGTCGAATTTGGCCTGTCTAATTAATATTCATGAGCCTATCTTCTGATTGGCCTGTTGTTTTCTGAGTGACACAAGGCCAGGCCAACCACAGGTAACTAGGGTCATGTATGCTGTAGCCTGCGGTGGATTGGTGATACTCGCAAGTATAGGGTAATTACAAACACTGATCGGTCATTGCTGAGGGAAATCGGCCGTTACATGTTTGAGCAGAATCAGGACCTCCGAATCGGCCGACGAAGGAGACAAAAAACCACTCTCAAACACGCTTACAACAGGATGTGTCAGAATGGTACTTCATGTTTTTTTTCAAACACGAATGGCGTGTATGGCGTTGAGGTTCATTTGTGAATTCCTAGACTTATGTCTAACTAAAAACATTTGCAACGTTACAATATTTACATGTATACAAAACTTTGTATTATGTTGTTATCCGATGTGTGTCGATGTCACGTGCACTAGCTGGTTAGAAATAGACAACGGTGATGCGGTTGCCGGCGACGTCACAGCCCTACTGTGCAATGAGTAGTTTCCTGACATCCGACTTGAACAGCGTTTTCTCGACATGTTCCGTGTGTGTTTTCTCAGCATGCATGGACGCGATGTTGTCGGGGGGTTGGCAAAGGAGATGTGAGGACGTCGTGCGGCGGTGCTTGGGGGTGTTGAGCAGGCGGTGGATTGTGTAGCTCTGACGTCACTTTTACGGAAGTCCAACGGTTCTGAAACAGCACAGCTACTTTCTGCAGGCGTGGCATTTACTGTGGACGGACGTTTTGAACTTAATGGTAGTACATAGCACCTAGACTCAGTTTATGAAAAAAGCCAGGAATTTATAAGTTTTGCAATAGGGGACCTTTAACAACAATTTACTGATGGATTTTTTTTTTCTTTACAAACAGACAGTTGTTCACTTCCGCATTGCAATTCAATAGTGTAGACGGCAGTCCATTTGAATTACTTGTGGAGTGTGGGGGTTTTATCAGCTGGTTGGAACTCTCATTCTGACGCGCAACCCTTCACTGCAGAGGAGCATTGGGGAGCAAGTGCGACAATATTGTCCCATTTCTCCAAATCGTGCCATCTACATTTAATCATTTAGCAGACGTTGATCCAAAGTGCCATTACGAAACAACTCATTACATCTGGATGAGCATTTTCAGAAATTTCATTGTTTGAGGGAATTTCCCTTTAAGTTGTTTTCTAGACTGCAAAATGCGTCAACGTATCATTCTTCTCTTTCAAAACCCTAAAAGTTTCTAATACAAAATCTGAATTTTTAATTTAAATTAATTTTGACGGATAGTGCATAGTAGCTCCAGCTGACATGTGTGTATTGCACTATATGTGAAAGAAAGATAAACAAATATTTACCTTCAAAGTGTTTACATTACAGTTGTGCCTCAGAAAATGCTGATAATATCAATGAATCGCCATTGTCAACAATGTTCATTTGGACCCTGGGCACAAAGAGATATCCCCCCATTCTAATCAAGGGATGTCGGAGATGGGGTGCTTGCGGTGCGGGACTAGCCAGACTCCACTAATCCTTCCTGGGATGCCAAAGCTTGGTTTCCCCTTATCAGCCTTAACAATGTTTGCAAACTCATTCACTGAGACCACAGGAGCATCACCATTTTCCTCCAAAGTCCAAACCTCCAGCAAAACACCTTCACACACAGACACACACACACACACGCACACCAATAAACCAATTAACCTATCATGCCGCTTACAATTACCTTAATCAGGCATTTGCTGTATCCCAGCGCAGGACTGACTTGGCTATGAAAAAGCCTCGCTGGATTTAATTGGGTCCCCAAAATCAAGCATTCAAGACATCAAAAACTTTAAAGGAAAAGGCCAGATCTGTGGTGCAGTGAACTGTGCACATGATCAGGACATGTAGGGACTCCAAAATGAGTCATGTACCAATCCCATATGCCCTCTTTCACTCCTACTTTACTGTCTACACCCCACTTTCTTTCTAAGTTTGGGGTCAGTCAAATTTTTTTCATGTTTTTGAAAGAACTCTCTTATGATTACCAATTCTGCAATTTTAGATTTATTCAAAAATACAGTCATATTGTGAATTATTATTACCCCACTTTAAAACTATTTTTTTATATATATTTACAAATTTAATTGTTTCCTTTAATGGCAAAGCTACATTTTCAGCTTCAGCTTCATTACTACAGTCACAAAATCCTTCATTATGCTGATTTGCTGCTCAAGAAACATTTCTTATTATTATGAATGTTGAAAACAATTTTGTTGCTTAATATTTTTGAGAAACATTTCGCTCATTAAAATTTTTTTTACTGATCCCAAGCGATTTGAATGATAGTGAGTTTATATACAGTGATGCATCTCGGCATCTCAAAAACTACTGTTACATAATAGTTATGCCTTGATTGTAAAATTCATTTTGATTGATGAGCTCATTTTTTACAGTGCATCTTCTCTGAGATTCTGAATACACAAACTTCTGAAAACGCAAACACAGATCAATCCCATATTAACCCACCGGCAGTCACGTCTCTCTCCACACATTACCAGATTAAAGCATCCGTCAAAACACAGCCGAAGGGAGAAACGCTCCAACAGATACAGCCGCAGAGCTGTGAACACAAGTCCAAACTTACAAGGGAACTATTACCAGCATAATCTCACCCATCTAAAAACAACATGCACAAGACCACATGGTACTCGATGGGCATTATGGGATGTGATCCACATCAAATAGATTATCTTCACCGCTAGCCCGTTAAACAATTTAATAATGAGAGTGAAAAGCAGCATAAATAAGATCACAAAGCCCCGCCGGTCTATTAATCACGCTCTGAAAGGACAATAGAAGAGATGACATCTCGCTCTTTCCTCATTTAGATCTGCTTAAAACAGTAGAATACCCCCAACAACAGCAGCTTAAACGGATCTGAGCTAAACAGAGGGCTGAACTTGAACACCAAGCGATCTAGAGCTAGATAAATACGACCGGGTCAGATTTAGCCCTGAGGGAATCTGTCCCCAAACAGCTTCACCACAGTAAATAACTTGTAGACTCAAAGCAAGTGTATACATACATCCACAGGTGTGCCGCACAAACACACACACACTGCTACATTTAAGTTGTGTCCTGACAGTGCATATCTGAGTGGCAGTTGTTGGCTAACATCATACGCATTCCTTACCACGTGTATTTTAAGGCCAGACTGCAGCTGCTGTGGTTACATGCGTGGCAAAAAAAAACAGATAGCCAAATCCAGGCCGAACATGCTGTTCTTTTCAACTTTTCTGTCCTGACAAAAAAGTATCACAGTTTCCACAAAAATATGAAGCAGCACAACTGTTTTCAACATTATTGATGATAATAAGACATGTTTCTAGAGCACCAATCAGATATTAAAGATTCTGAGAATATGTGAATGAAGACTGGACGTATATGTGCTGAAATCAGCTTTACCACTCACAGCGCAAAATTACTCTTAAAAATATTACAATTAGAAAACATATTCTAATAATATTTAGCAATATTTCTATTTTTACTGTATATTTGATCAAATAAATGCAGCCTTGGTGAACATTACAGATTTTTTTCAAAAGCATTACAATTTTTTACTGACCCCAAACTTCTGAATGGTAGTGTTTTTTTTTTTAATCACCTAATTAATTTATTTGAGGCTTGTCTTTATTCTAAAGCTCAACTAAAGTCATGCTCAGCAGTTCAGAAAAAAATACATATTTCTGGTTTTGGAGAAACAACATTTTTTAAAGGGGTCATATGATGCGATTTCAAGTTTTCCTTTCTCTTTAGAGTGTTACAAACTCTTGGTGCATAAAAAAGATCTGTAAAATTGCAAAGACTAAAATCTCAAACTTAAAGAGATATTCTTTAAAAAAGTTAGACTCGTCAGCCCTGTAAAAACACTCGTTTAAAACACGCCCCCACATGTCTAGTCACTGTGTGGGAAGATTTGCATAACGCCGCCCATGTATGCAAAGAAAAAGAAAGAAGGGTAACCTTTATTTGCTGTAGTATTGTTGCTGCCATGTCGTGGAGACGCTGTGATGTTTCGTTACAAAAGCGGGAAAATACTTTGTTGGCTGCCAAAAGAAGGACACAACTAGAATCGTGGTTAAGTTGTATTTACACACTGTGCCAGAACAGTTAAGCCCAATATCGAGATTGTGCACGGCATTTTATGGAGATCTGTTTCATGATCTGGAGGTAGATACAATGCCGGCTGTTCTGCCCAAGACGGAAGGAGTTGTCTGAGAGCCCGACGATATGGGTTTTTTGGGGCCGATACAGATAGTAGGGATAGTAAAACAAAATGCCGATATCGATATATCAGTGATATCTTGTGTTATTATGTACAGTACCAGTCAAAAGTTTGCGACCCTTTACCATTCAGGGGCCAAACACAGTTGACTTTTGGTATATATATAGATACAGTCAATACCTAAACAGAATCTATATACATAACACATTTTTTGCAAGATCACCAATGTGGTGATCAAAACTTGTAATGACAGACAAAGTATGGAATGATGGAGGAGGGATTAAAATACACTTATTATCCAAAATGAGTTCTTACATTCAGTGCACGAAACAGTAAAGGTTGAAGTTTATCACCTTAATTCAATTCAATGCCATTCAACTTTATTCCTTGGCCAACCGTGTAACTCTTACTTGAAAATTCATTCACGGCTTTGCGCTCTGTCTCCCCAACAGCGAAACTTATAGAGTAGTGTGACATACTATACCTCTGAAAAAATTACAATATAAATTCACGTATCGTGCTATTTAATGCCCTTTGAACTTGTAACCGGTACGTTCCCTGGAACTGGAATAATGTGGAATTAATGTCTGAAAGTCAATTAGCAGGGTATTACCGTCGATATAGACAACGCATTGACGCAGGGGTGTCTCATTCGGAAAGCAGGCCTCTAGTACACTCGATTTGCGTTCGAGGGGTTCCTTGAGCTGGGGGACAAGGGATCCCCCGAATTGCTGTGCGGATTGCCCAACGGTATGGAAGATATGGCGTTTCAAAGGATTTAAGTGTTGTCATAGAATTTAAGCTTTAAGGTTTCATCAGGCGCAGTAGCAAAGAATGGAGTGTGCTCTGCTGGACAAACGACGCAATTACACCATTTTAATGTTCTTTATATGTTCTGTAAAAAAAAATTCATACTGATATATAGGCGAGAGGCTCATTTTGGCCGATAATATCTGCAAACCGATATATCGGTCGGGCTCTAGTTTTCATATTTGAAGAATTTGCCACTGACGATTCAAACGCGAGTTTTAGAGTAGCACTTGTTGTTTGTCATTACTCCAATCACAAATGCAGACATGGTTTTAAGTTTACGCGGCGCGATACGCAACGCAATGTGTAAAAAGACAGTATAAGTTATTATAATCTGTAATTATGTCCCCACTGTTTGCAACAAATGCCTCGTTTATAATGGTGTTTTAATGTTTTTGTCTCGTCGCGCCGGGACACATGGAAACACAGTATGGTGAGGGGCGTAACACATGTTCATCCCGGGAGGCCTTTGGCAAGAGAAAACCCCCAACGCACTGGCAGTGGCAACAAAGACCACATCGCTTTTAAGAGATGAGCTTTGTAAAAATCGGCGTTTTCAGAAGCGGGGATTAGAGAAGAAACAATATGTACAGGAGGTGGAAATTAATGCTGTTTTTGAACTTAAACGCCATAAACACTTTTCCAATACACCAAATAACCAAATAAGTTCTTTGTAGCAACGGCATAGGACCCTTTAATAGTGACAATCAATAAAATAACAATTCAACAAAATAAAAAATAACAATTCACCAATTTGGATAACAGGCGATTGACCCATCATACGCTGAATCGCCATTTTTTCGACAAAACAAATCAGTCGGAGGGTTAATTAGACTTGAACTTAAAATGGAGGTATGATGTCTTTCGCGGGTGACAACAGAGTTCGATGTTCATTCATGCTATTGCCATGCTATAAAATGTCAGCTACAATTGAGAGATCAAGTGCGCTTGAATGAGGAACTACAGCGATCTGTTCGAACCTGCAGACCACCAAGCGAAATATTTCTAGCATGTGCGTTAAGTAGGCGGGGTTGTTCTAATTACTTCATTTAATTATAAAGAATGTAGTGTAGTGCACAGACATTATAATCATTGTGAAATTGCTGTTTATTTTGCTGCACGGCAGTTATAGGGTTAATGAGGGAGAGACGAGCGAGTTAGTTAGGCTGGTGTGCCTGTGATACAGCTGTTCTGCGTTCTGATCTACAAGTTAAGAAAGGCGTATTTTGCTGTCGTGAGTACAAACAGTACAGATAGACAGATTTTGGTTTACAAAACTGTATTGTTTCATCAGTTAGTCCCGTTAGCACTTGGCTAACGTATCCACCATTATTGTTTTATGTGTTTACAGTTTAGCAGCTAAATTTTAGCTGTGGGCACGATTCGCTTGCATAGGTGTTTTTGTATTTTTTGTCATTATTATAAGAACGGATTGGAGCACTATATTATTGTTTTATGTAAAGGTGCTTTGTCAATGGTAGCACTCGCTAACTTGCTCAAGGACTCCTCTCTGTGCCAATCACAGCAGGCTTGGCCAGCTGACCAATCAGAGCAGAGTAGGCTCTGGGAAGGGAGGGGTTTGCTCCGAAACTTGCTGGAACGAACCATTTAGCAACTGGCAAGATCTAATGTTAATGTAATCTATATTTGAGGCAAAGTACAAGTTTCTGACTTTCGATGCATTATAACCTGTGTTAGGGGCACTCCAACACAATATTAGGACACTTTAAAATACCATATGACCTGCTCTTTAAAAAAATGACAATTTGAATGCTTTGTTTTATACCAAAAGTAACCTACTCTGTCTTGTCTGTTGGCGCGTTGTTAGTGTACTCTTTGCTCCGCATTTGTTTTACTGTTGTGAGAGCAGCGTGGCTTGTCGGATGTAGCAACAGTAGGGGGCGGGTCTTTGTGAAGGGTCAACTGTTTTTGCCAATAATACCTTTCTAGCAAATCAGTTGAGTGAATGATTCAATCACTCAACCTATAACACACAAAATAGATGCTCACACGCATACCACCTACTGGTGTCAGAAATGGTCACCGAAGAAATCAGAACAAATATCTCTGGTGCACTGATTGAAAAGATAAGTAACCGGCACAAATCCAAATCCTCAGCACGCGACACACCAGAGATAAGAATAAAACCCCATCCATTCTTCTGACACCTAGGCATTTAGATGGACTTGGAGAATGACCCAGATGGAGTAGCTGCCAAGTTCTGGGACTTAATATCTCCTTTCTCCTTGACCTTAAGAGACAACCTATTTATTTGTGTGTCCTCTACACACATTTGTACACAAACACGAATGTGCAGACACACGCATCTATCTTCAAACATGTCGGTGAATGGTTCTAAGTGGCTGGAAAATAGTCCTCAGCCATTTTCTAGCCACTTCCCGAACGGAAGTCCAGACAGAATGAGTCTAAGTGAGAGAGGGGAAAATCTGAACGGTCAAGCATTGTTTACTCAACTGCTGCTTAGTGTCAGACTCAATACAGCTGGGTGTTTGTTAAGAGAAGATAAGGTCTAGGAGACAAAGACCAGCATTTCTATAAACCTGTCCAGCAGAATGAAAGAGGTCAAAAGTCACTGATCTGAAAACTGATGTGTGTTCACCAAATCTCACATAACAAACACTATCTAGACATTATACTTTAGTGCTCATTAATTTTTTAACCCTTTTTTCCATCAGGATGTTATAAAAGCAACATTCGGACAGGCACATGAGCACCAGCTTATTGTGTCAAGTGTGTGCAAACCATTATGCCACAGTTCTAATATTAAATATGGCTATAGTTTGGCTCTGTTCTCATAGTGTTTTTGATTAGTGCATGAGTAGGTCTGTTCCTGGATCAGTTCCCGCTGAGTTACACAATCATGTTTTGGTGTAGCAGAACTTCTCCTTTCCCTCTGATTGACTGCTTTCGCTACATATTAAAAACACAGAATGGGAACAGAATCATTGCGAGCACGTAGAACGCGGGAGCCAGATTTACTATCACGTTTGACGTTGGACGTTTCGCTGCGGTGGAAAACAGCAAGATATCGCGACACTCGCTGTGCATCTGGAACACAAATGTAGCAGAACAGTATATCCTTTGATAAATGTTGTGCGATATGTTCACATAGGAACAAAAATGTGCACAAATGCACTATGAATTCAAAAAGATTGCAAGGTTAAAACAAACTCATGATGACAGCTTGGTAATATTACCTTCCTGTCTGTCTGCTCAGACGGATCACACGCAAACAAGCTCCCAAATTAAATGAGACAATGCAGTTGGATGTTTCTGTATGTAACAAAAAGACTGCTGAAAGATATTGCCTGTCATGGCCTGCATTATCAAAGCAGAGGGGCTGAGGGAGGGGAGAGAGAGACCCTCAGAACAATGAGGAGCTTTCACAGGCTGAGGGCCGCAAAGAGACACAATAACACCCTTTTGCTATCAGACAATCTATCTATCATGAACTACAGAGGGAGGGGACAGAGAGAGATTGTATGAGTTTGTGAATATGCCTATGAACCAAAAAGGAAATGCTAGAAAATGCTAGAAGTTGAACACCGAACTTGATTGCGTAATTGTAGAACGGAAACGCTCTAATGAATGATGTCATATATAGAATGATAGAATAATAGAACATATGTATAGTCAAGCAATAAGACTCAATGTGCTGGCCATGTGCTCAGAATCAGACAGATTAAAAAAAACTGATGTAAAGTGGCTTTTCTAGGAACAATGAAATGACAAACATCTAAAGTGTAAAATTCAATGTCAGATGTAACATATAGTGTAAATAGTGTTTTAAGGGACTGGTGGCCTGGTTCCTTATTAAACTGATTACTGTGTGTGTGTCTGGGCCAAAACCCACATGAAGCCATCTGGACAGAGACTGAAAGATGGACTGAGTGGTTTAGAAAGAGGGCAGACAGTCATGCGTGTATGTGTGCTCAACCACGCTGCTATTCTTAAAGATGCATTCACAATTTTTTTATTAATTTTCACAGGAAGATGTGCAAGTTGTCTTTGAATGACACTGATTAAAGTATTGTATGAGCAGAAATAAAGTTACTAAACGGTGTCCAGCTTCACATTTGATCTCAATAGGACAATGTTTACGCTATTTTTTATGTAAATGATGTCGAGATATTTGCCAAAAGTACTAGTCAGCTCTTTGTGTATAAAACCGGTCTGAGAGAAAAATAATTACGGAGTGCACCTGTAATGAAAAGCGTTTCTGAAAGTCTGCAGTATGATATATTTCTTTTTCTAACTCTATGAGTGTTGCATCAACAGTCTAGCAATGCATCTAAGATGCTCAAATAAACACGTTACAAAACTAAGCACGGCTGAAGGAAAATGAGCTCCGAGTAGGCGTTCCAACTTACTGTACGAATGTGTGGCACAACTTCTGGCGCAAGCCAGAAAAGAACAGCTATATGATTATAAATAGCTCACCACACGTGCCCGTTCAGACACACACGGCTTTCAAGTCAAGTGTGCCAAATCGAGCGCCAAATAAGTTGGCATTTCAGTGAGCTACAACAAATGTGTGAAACTCAGAACGTCCAAAATAGAAGGCAGCACTACCCAAACTGGCATTAGATTTCAAGAATGACTCATTTTAGCACCTTCAGGATTGTATCAATGGCCATACCCAAACATTCAAACACATGCCCATCATCTGGCGCGAGTCATTGGCCACAGTCACTTTATGAAGCTTTTTAATGTTCAAAAATACCTCCCCATATGTGCGTTTTCCTTTTACTACGGGGACATGCAGTCTCTCTCTCTTTCAGCATGATCTTCTAACCCCCATACTGTTTCAACACACACACACACACACACAGAGAGAGAGAGAGAGAGAGAGAGGACACCTCCTTATGCCCAGAATAACCCTTTGCTTCCTGTTAATCTCTGCTGAACAGGTGCTGCTATTTACAGCACACAAATCCATCCACTCCAACAGAGGAATGAGGGACAGTGAGATAGAGATGGTGAATGAGATGAACAAAGCAGAAGATGGAAAGTCTTACAACAAAGATAAAGAGAGAGAAATCTCTCTATACAGTCCAGCCTTTTCCATGTTTTGAAAAAAATGTCTGAATGTTTATAGGCCTTACAGACAGATGGATCGAGTGAACTATCATGATAGACAGATAGAACGATAGACAGATTGGACAGAACAAAAGAAAGGTGGAAAGAAAGATAGAACGACAGATGAAACGCTAAAAAGGTAAAACATCAGACAGAATGCTAGAACAATACATAGCACAGATAGCAAGGTAGAACAGACAGACAGGTATGGCACAGAAATCACATATAAATAGGAATATTATATACCAAAAGAGATGAATGAAGTTTTCTTTAGAATTGTGGGTAAAACTGCATGGCCACAGCAGTCGATTTTACACAGGAGATCTTACAAGGTTTCTAAGCACTAAAGGCTATTGTATTCAACAATTCAGAAATCCTTGACCTGAATGACTCCGAGAGAGTGAATATTATGCAAGATAAGACTGATGAGGGCAGTTATTTGTAATGTGAACATAATAACTGAAGGAAAAACTAGATTTGACATTGCCTTGCAAATTTTACCACATGTTATAAGGGGTTTGCAAAATAGTTTTTTAGCATGTTGCTAGGTGGTCAGATGGTTGTTTCTTGTCAAAAAGCCTAATATGCAACTCCAAGTATGAGCAATAATTATATATAGGCCACATACATATGTAAAAATCTGCCAGAACATGCTCAGAAATATTTTGTGCAAACATATTAATAATCATATTTAATTAGAAGAGCATCTAAGGCACAGCAAGTTTCCTTTAAAGTTTTTGATTTGGGTTTTAATTTGCATCTAAATCAATGCTTGCCAGGAAATCAGTTTGGCCGCTGCGGTAATGACCGCTTAGTGGAGCTTCAGTCTCAAAGAGGAACTGCCTTTGTTCCAGCAGGAGGAGCAAGACGGATTGTTTACTCTGGCACTTCTGAAATCACCTCCTCTCTCTTTATATGAGGATGACTGACATCTCACCAAGAACAATGACAACAGCTCAAAAATTAGTCAACTCGAATGAAAGGAATAGCTCACCCAGAAATGCCAATTTGCTGAAAATGCACACATTCAAGATGTGGATGAATTGGTTTCTTCACTGAAACTGAAATTTGGAGAAATGTAGCATTCCATCACTTGCTCACCAATGGATCCTCTGCAGTGAATGGGTGCCGTCAGAATGAGAGTCCAAACAGCTGATAAAAACATCACAGAGTAATCCACACATCTCTAGTCCATCAACTAACAGCTTGTGAAGCAAAAAGCTGCATGATGTTTTTAACTTGAAACCATTGCTTCCAGCTAAAATAAGAGTCCTTTATCCATAACATTGCTTTCGCCACTGAAAAATTTGTTGCGTTTCAATCAGGAGAGAAATATGTAGATAGCAGGCAGTGTTCACAAGCAAAAGCAGTCCAAAACAGTTCTAAACAAATTGTGGATTTTGATGCGAGACGACAGCAGGGAATGGACTTTTTGACTGGAGGAAACATTGGATTATGAACTCATATTTTTAAGCTAGAAGAAATGTTTTAAAGTTAAAAACGTCTTAATGGATTTTTTTTTTTCACAAACACGCAGCTTTTCACTCCAGACATTAACTGATGGACTGGAGTGGCGTGGATTATTTGAGGATCATTATGGTGTTTTTATTAGCTGTTTGGGTTCTCATTCTGACGGCACCCATTCACTGCAGAGGATCCATTGGTGAGCAATGCTAAATTCCTCCAAATCTGTTCCTATGAAGAAAAAATCTACATCTTGGATGGCCTGAGGGTGAGTACATTTTCATTTTTGGGTAAACTATTCCAACTATAGTCAAGGAGAACTGAGCATAATAAACTCAAAGTAGATGTCTGACAAAGTTAAAGTCCCCATGAAATCAAAATTAAAGTTTTTTTGGGTGTTAGTATCAATATGTTGGTCTTAAGGTTATCTATAAGGCAGTGTGCTCCAAAACAGTGACAAAATTCGCATTTAGAAGATATAAGCATTCAAAGCTTGCAGTTCGTCACTTCCGCCAAAACGGCTCAACGATTTTTTTTTGACGTCACATCGTACTTCAGCTTCTCATCAAACTTTCTGTCCAATCAAATGCTCTCGAGAATCCGAAGCCCCGCCCCCTACACTATAAAAATATACGCTGAAGCCGCAGATGAAATCGGTCACTTATCCACAGAATTAGAATTTTCTGTACAGTGAATGGCATGTAGTGCACTATATAGGAGACAGGGAACGATTCAAACAGCGTAAATATGCTTTCCATTGAGGAAAAAAAAAAGTCTGGTTTCGCGCTGTGTCACGCTAACCACCCTCAACCGCACACACAAAACAACTCTCGCCCGTCCGAGATAGCCGAGCGGATCACAGCGCGATCGCCGCAGACCACAAAATGTATCAAAGACTATTTGCTTCTCACCGCATGCGATATTTTCACAAATCAAACACAACTAGTGAGAAATATGTGGCTGGCCGACCATGTCACTGCGGCTTTACGGAGCTCAACGGCTCTGACTGGCTCTAGCCCAAGCTGTGATATAAACGAATGCTATTGGCTATTTTAAAAAGGGGCGGGGCTGCTTGATATGTCCCGCCCTGTCTTCCTGTTTCAGTTAAAATGACGTCAACACATAGAATAACGCTGCGTGTTTCTAAGCATTTCAGGGGACCTTTAAACAAAAAATAAATATAATATATAATTGAATAAAATCACCTTCAGCTTTCCAGAAACTGTTCTCTCATAATGAAATGCCATGTGAATACTGCGCACTGCAAAATCTCCCATAATTGCTCCCTTCCCGTGGCCTCGATCCAATTTGTCTCTATTCTGACATTCTGTAATGTTCTCCACTGCACAAAGAGCAGCCTCAGAGCTGTTCAATAAGACATGATGAAAATGAATACATGCTCTCTGTATGGGAAGAAATAACTGCAGGAAAAAATGCCAATCTTTAGTTTTCCCAGTGACAGCTTTGGGTCAGAGGTCAAATGGCAGTACAACACATTTCTAAATGCCACATGTGAGACATTCTGACACTGTAGTAAAAGGTCTAGCACTTTATTCTGGAGCCCAAATATATTGTAGACATGCAAATAGCACATTTTTAATCGTAATTTCAGTCTAATCATCTTTCTTTCAAGAGCTGCATATTATCAGATGAGCAATATGAGAGAAACTGCTGGAGCAGTATTGAAAATCACTAATCACTGCTTTGCGTTCCCTTAACAAACGACAATATATTAGCATAATTAAGAGCCAAATTTAGCTAAGCTTTTACTGAGGGATGAGATACAATCTCAGGAATAGAATCACTCTTTTGATGTATTAATACCTCAGACGCGCTCTCCTCATGGGTTTGTTTCAGTTCGACAGCTCTGACGGTGCTTTACCTAAAGTAAATCTGAAGTCTCTTAGACACGAGTGAGCAGTTTTTCTCCACAAGAAACAGCAAAGACCAACCTATTACAAGTGGCCTTATTAACTGCTTTTGCATCATCTAGCTTTCCCCTCAAGGCCATTTATAATGAAGTAACGGTCATTCATATGTTCTTTTCATCTGATTTGTGAATCTATAGAATCTTTAGAATATAGAATCTAAGAATCTTTTAAGAATCTATGTCTCACAGACAGATTCAGAATTAGACCACGGATTTAAAAATACATAGTTATATTATGAATAATAAAATAATATTATGTAAAACTTCAGGGTTCTACACAAAAAAAGACACCTTTATGGAGTGAGCAAAACGCTCTCAGCCTCCCAGAGCAAGAGAACCCCCAGCGGAGAGAGACAGAGAGTGTTCAAAGCTAATGCACACAACCTAGACTCAAAGAGAGACAAAGAGGAAAGACGGATACTCTGGAGCACAATGACATAATGCAATGGAGCAAAGGGTTCAAAACATGCATGTGAAGAGAGGAATTAAGATGCTGAAATGTTTCAGTGCTGTAAGAGAAAAACGGGAATAAAAGCAGGATGATGGAATTGCAGACGTATTCCACTGAGAGAGCGAGACAGGAGAGAGTGTAATGTCTTCCCGTGAGAAAAGTTAAAGGAGTCAGGGAATCACGAGGAGTGTGTCAAAGAGATGCTCTGCTTTCTCTCCCCACAGACACACGCAAAAATAGGACACCAAATCTGAGCGCGCTCTCTGCGTTTGGTCGGCAGAATGTCAGTGAATGCTGAGCTCCAGAGACAGAGAAGACAGTGTACACAGCAAAATCAGCACAAAATCTGAGGGACATCGACAGACTGCACTTTCTCTAGAGCCTTTATAGAAAGTTTCGGGAGTTGAAAACTTCCCTACACTCTTAAAAATAAAGGTGCTTCACGTTTCCATAGAAGAACCTTTTTGTCTAAATTGTTCCATAATAACTTTTAACATCTGAAGAACCTTTCTGTTTCACAAAAGCCTATTTGTGGTGAAAGAGGTTTCTTCAGATTACAAAAACGCAAGAAAGAGATTGTTCTTTAAAGAACCTTTGACTGAATAATTCTTTGTGGAACCAAAAATGGTTCTTCGATGACATTGCTGTGAGGAAACTTTTAAGCACCTTTATTTAAGAGTGTATCCCCCTGCGTAAAAACTTAACAGTTCTCTTTAAATTCACTATTTGCACATTACCGCAAAGCACAACAGAGAAAATGGGGAAAACTAGTTTATCTAAAATATTTAATAAGATTTTTCCCACCCCCTATGGAATTCTGTGGAATTTGTTTAAATATACTAAAACATTGTGTCAATAGCCAACAGTTGCTGTATTTATTTGGTAGGCAGAATCTGCAGCCACAAACTTCCAAAAATCGCATAAATTTCAACATCCCTCATTCCTGTTGGCATATTTTTTATAAAATATTTGTCTAAATTCAATTCTGCTTTCAGTTAAAAAAAAATCCAATCAGGACATTACAATTTCCGTCACCCTAAACAACGCAATGAAGTTGCAAAATTCCAAAGAAATGCAAGTTTTAAGAAAAAAAAATCAATATGGAAAATTCATTCATACTACAGTACATAGCTTTATGGATTTTTTTTTTTTTACGTGTAGTGTAGTACTTGTTTATCTCCATGGAACATATTGTACCATATTCTATCAAACAAATAAAATTATAATTTTTTTTCTGTAAAAAAAGCCATTTAAGATGTTACCAAAAAAATCTATTTCAAAAAACCTGCTTTTACAACTCTCTCTGCTCATCCTTAGATATATATATATACTATATATATTCCACCTTTCCAATATTAACTGTTTTTTCTACTTTACTGCATTTAAAAAAAGCACCCCTGGTGAGCTTAAGAACCTCATTTGAAAACCATAACATTTTACTGACCTCAGACATTTGGATGGTGGTGTACATGCAAAGTTGAAAGGCACTCAGTGAAATGAATATTCATGTAGTGTTTAAGTACAAAAAAGGATGCCAAATAACATTCCAATATTACCCTTTCATTTTAGACAGAGTGAACACACGTTGATATAACACTAGCAATATTCTTCATCATAGCCCTCTTGTGAATAATCTTCTCGGATAACTACACTACTCATGTAGTGAGAATGGGCATAAGAGTCTCATTCATTTTGAGGAACTCTTACGTTGCAGCTGGTGGAGCTGACGAAGGGATTTGCGTGGATCGTGGGACTCCAGCTCTGAGAACAATCCCTCCTCTGCATGGACACAATGGGAGGCACAGATTACTGATGCACAATAGAGCTAACATGCATTGTTCAATGAAAATCTGCCAGCCCATTTCCCACACTACATGTGGCCCGATCCACCCGCAGTTTGCAAAACATCAAAAACTGCTCATCTTATTTTTTCATCAGATAAAAACGCAACTCACGTGTTTTGTGTTTATTATGACCTAGTTGTTGAAGTGTTTAAAAGAACCGTTTACCCACAAATTAAAATGTACTCACCCTCAGGCCATCCAAGGTGTAGATGAGTTTGTTTCTTCATCTGAACAGATTTGGAGAAATTTAGCATTGCATCTCTTCCTCGCCAATGGATGCTCTGCAGTGAATGGGTGCCGTCAGAATAAGGGCTTGTCGAAATAGACTACAAGTGTGTGTAGAACTTTTCAAAACCTAATTGGGAACAATTACAGTGTAGTAAAAATGCAAAATTTACAGAGCTTTAATTAGATTTTGAATACTTAAAATAAACTTGTCAATGTTTGTTCTGTAGTCCCTATAACAGACGACCAAATTTAATAATTGTGGTGCTTCTAATTAAGTGATAAAAGCAGTTGCAAATGTTTTACAAAATGAACATACTCATCTTTGCATCAATAAAATGTGCAACACTTTGTTTTACTAACAAATTATATGTAATATCTAATTATCATATTAATATTTAACTACACTGAAACGTTCGTGTGGATTTAATGTGCGTTAAGGGCATTGTGCGCTGTAAAAAATGACCGTGAATTTAACGGTAAAAGACTGTAAAAATGCTACAGTAAAAACCTGTTAAATGGTTACCTGTAATACAATTCCCCTACTATATACGGTGAAAACGTATTGGACATTAATTTTACAGTAGTATACCGTTTAAGTATAATTTACAGTGAATAACCATAAATTGACATTCCCAGAATTCCGTTACATTTCAAATTTGATGTTTTTTTTGTTGAAGTATCTATGCTGCTTAGTTTTTTTCTTATCAGTTTTGTGTATTAGGGTTGTGTGTTACACCTAATGTTGTTAAATGAATGTTTATTGCATTATTTCAGTTTCATGTGTGTTACCGTGATGGTGTTTGGTGTCTGTGTTAATGACGCTGTGCACCTTCTATACATGTTTAAAAACTGCTGTTTGTGATGGGCTTTGGTTCATCGTGTGATTTTCTCATCACCTCCTGCATTTGGTGTTTATCTGTGTATTACAAAGCTACAAAACAGATTTCAGTATTTCAATAGGTTGGTATATTAACATTATATGATTTAATGAAATTACGGTATTTAACTGTATTTTAAGTTAAAACCGTAAAACCTAAAACGTTGCTACTGTAGTTTTTACGGTAAAATTCTGGCGTTTTTTTACCATAAATTTTACGGAATTTTGATTTGGCATTTTCAAGTTCTGGGACAGTCTTGCACACTTACTTTCTGTTGCGAGCTTGAGCTCTCAAGCATCCAAGACAAACATCAAAACAGCCCACAAGTAATCCACACAACTCCGGTCTATCAATTAGCAGCTTGTGAAGTGAAAAGCTTGATATGATGTTTTCATCAGCTGTTAGGAATCTTATCCTGACGGCACCCATTCACTGCAGAGGATTGGTGAGCAAGTGATGTAATGCTAAATTGCCAAATCTGTTCCAATGAAGAAACAAACTTTTTTTTTGTTGTTGTCATTTTTGGGTGAGTTATTCTTTTAATACAAAGTCCTCTTGTACAATTTTTCCACAGCGGGTCATTTTTAAACATGTCTTTTTCCCCACAGAAATGCATTTTTTCACTACTGTAGTGACGTCACTGCACAAGCAATGTGCAAGGCTCTCAGCAGAAATGTTTAGTATACACTCAGATTCAGGGAATCCACCCAGTCATATAAACAGTATGGTATGAACAGTCTCTGTGGGCATAACTGGGATACTCATGCTATTGAAATTGTACAGTAAACAGTGAGACGAGGGTTCAAATCTCACTCAGTCATTATGCTCTTGAAAATGACACTGAATTGTCCCTAGAGAGAAGCTGCTCCTGTGTTGTGACTGCTCTCCGTCTTTGTTTGAATGATGATGTGGAGGATATGCATTGTTTGGCCACATGCTCGACCAAAGAAATGAGTCAGACGTGCAGCACGGCCTGAACAAAAATGAATAGGGCTGTCTTTGTACTGCCACTTCTGGTATGCTGTGATTATGATCGGGGTTGGAGATGTTTTGAAGGCCGCCAGAACGCAGCATGTTAGTGAACCTATATTAAAAGAGGAAGAAGCACAGCATGTCGATGAATACCGTGATCAGGGTATAATTAGGGTTTACAATGGTTTAATTATCACGTCCAAAAAAGATCTAACGCCAATGAGAGCAATACAGCGGCATACCGATGAGCACAAGCACACGATCCAAAGACTGACCAATTTATAATTTAGGCTTTTAGAAATGGAAATACTCCAGAGCATCTGTGAGCATAATGGCCAACGAGAGACTAGCATCCGCTGTTTCCCTCCCTTCAGCATCTCTTCTTATTTCAGCAGAGCTAAATGATTGACTGGGGCACTTAGCGAATTACTCGACTTATTCAGCAAAGATCAGCAGATGTTCAGGTGAGTGACAAAATAAATCTGAGAGGAGAAGACTGATAAAAATAACAATAGACAGACGGAACGAAAAACAGACAGACAGACAAGGCGCGTTTCCATTACCGTTCAAATTGTGCAAATTGAAATTGCGAATTGAAAATACGCTTAATGGAAACGCGTCAATTTCGCAAAAACTCCCATATATCGCAAAAAAGTTTTTAAGCTCGTATGAGGTGTTTTTTCAGGCAATGCGAAAAATGAATAATTCGCAAAACTGCAATGGAAACGGCTTTTTCGCATTTACAGGTCACATGGCGTATGTAAAAAGTCATATGATCATTCTTCAACGTACTATAACCTCCAAGAAACACTTTATAAGTGGTCGCGCTCCAGTATAAGGGGCTTTCCCTATTATTAATAATTAGACAATTTACATTGCACACGTCTGCGGTGCAGTGTGGCTCTGATACGGTCACTGAAGCTGATTACGGCCACTCAGTGCTTGTGTTTATGTTTTTATACAGTCTATGGTTTATTCCAGCCACGCCACGCACGTTTCTGAAGCGGTTCTCTTTGCTGCTTCTGTAAAGATACACGCATAACAAATCCCTATTCAGTTAGGGGTAGGAGTTTATATAAGTGTATGTCTGAGGGGAACTTACTGTCTTTCGATGGTATTTTTTCTTTTCCTCTTGCCTCTGTATAATGCATATTAAAGTTCATAAGTGCAGCGCTGCTTTGTTTACAGCGGAAACCAAGGAAACGCTTTAAGCGCCACCTGCTAGCAGAGAGTGCATCTGCATCTCGTTCAGTTCGTCTGCTGTTTCGGTTTCATGCAGATATTTTTTTTTTGCATAGTATCACACAACTGAAGTCAAACCATTCTGTTTTTTGCTTCAAATTTTGAAATTATACAATCTAATTTAGATTTAAAACTGCTCGTGTTGCATGTGTGCAGCATCTTTGTTTGGATCGTGATTAAAATGCAGTGGTTGCCTCTCATTTTAAAAGGAAAGAGCACAGACAAAGCCTTAGTTTGTTTATATGAAGATATTTATTTTATTTGTTTTAATTATTTATTTGATTTGGGGCTTGTTTTAAAATTTCAATTTAGTTTTGTTATTTACATTTACATTATATTTCAATTTTGTTATTTAGCAGATGCTTTTATCCAAAGCGACTTACAAATGAGGAGAACAATAGAAACAATCAGACCAACAAGAGAGCAACAGTATAAAGTGCTATATTAGTATATTATTAGTGTTACATTTCAATTTCACAAAGAAACCTACAGTATTTTGTCCAAGCAATAATAAAAGGACACATTTAATTTATAATTTGTCTTAAATCTCATTTTGTTAAAACAAAATCGTGAATCGAATCGAATCGTGAAATCCAAAATTGTGAATCGAATCATGAGTTGAGTGAATCGTTACATCCCTAATAGATAGATAGATAGATAGATAGATGAGGCAGAAAGACATGAAACAGTCATGAGATGGAATTTGCAACAGTTCAGATTTCAATGGCAAACTGTCCCTCACCGTGAGCATGCAATGGTTCATTTGATCCCAGCGCTGCGTTTCAACACTCCTCTTATCTACAGACTATACCTCAGCTCTCAAAGTAACACAAACTCTCTCTATCTCTGTCTCAAAAGGTTCAGCATGAATGGGGCTCTTTTGAGTGAAGTAGCATTCCTCCTACAGTGGAAACTATGATAGGCTAGAGCCAGCAGCATGTAGGAGGCTACAAGCCAGTTAGTCTCCCCTGAGAAAACACTCAAAACTCTTCAATCTAACAATTTTTTTCTAAATAAGACCTGCGGTAAGGAGACAGCAGAGGGGTCAGTGACTAAAACAATTAGCTCTGCTATTAGAACAGTGTTGGTTGTGATTCAGGGCTGTGAGGGGTTAAATTTAGCGTGTTGGTAAATGAGTGCATATGAAATAAATATCATCTCGACTTCTTAATGCCATTACAGCAAACGCAGCAGGGCTGTGTGTAGGTCCTTGTTTAAAGTCGAGTCTAAAGGCAGGTTTAATTTATTTAAACAAAAATATACTACCTGCCTTATATCACAGTACACTGTAGAGAACTGTTTGAGAGGATTGCACACGAATCGGAGTTAAAAAGTGTGTATGAAAATACACACAATTGCTGCCCTATAATAGTAGCATCTGTGTATTAAATAAAAAAAAACAGCCATCCATGTGAGAAACATGAAACAGATAAAGAGTCAACAGTTTATAATAGGATAAATTAGTGGATAAATTATTCATTAATATTTACAAGGTAATTAAAAGGAGCAAACTGACTTGATGCTATTCAAATTTTTAAATAATCACAATAAAAATATCTATGGGGCAAACAAAGGTTGCATTTTATGTGCATGCGTGCAAGAAGTGTGCTTATTTTAAAAAAGCTGGAACATTCAGAACAAGGTTTTACCAAAAAAGGGATGCAAAACAACCTAGACCAAATAAATACAAGCCACTTTTAAGACCCAAGCAAGTTTATTGTTGCAGATTTTAAAGAGAACCAAGTGCTACTTTCATAAACCGAGAGGCAGAGTGACCATAAAACGTACAGAAATTCTCCCTTGCTTCCATTAAAGTCTGATGCGTTGTTCTCAGAGCAGAGCACTATTAGGGCACTACACCCAGTTTTATATTTAAGTTTTGTGAATCATGCCTTCCCATGGGACCACTCTCCCTATGCGAACAAAATCGGTCCATTTTTGGGAATGACAAGCAGTGGAGTACAGAAAAAGCTGCATGCCATTCAAATATATTAAAAGCCTTCATAATAAGGGGTATATTATATATATCTATATTATATATATATATCTATTACATTTACACAATACACTGTTCGATTCCTTACCGTCAGTTGTCCCTGCAATAGGTGATGTAGTACAGGAGAATTTAACATATGTGAAGTTTTCATATCTGCATATTGTCAACAAAATGGATTTGACTGTTACTTCCCATAAAAAATGTGATGACAGATTAGATGCAGAGAATTTAGCACGCTTCATACTTCATACCAGGCTCTGGGCCTTCCATTTCCATTCTTTGTTTTCTGTCTTTACTCACTCACAGATTACGTACTGTCTCTCTTACTGTGGTTTGCTTCAAAGGGGATAAGGCACAAGTCCTTAACACAATTAATCATCAACTGAATAAATGAACTGACTTTGGAATGCTCTTAGATTGAGTTTCTTGAATGCTGTAGTTCTGATTGCTCTGTGAAGGTTGAGTCAGCATGCACAGGGCATCGGCGGTGTTTACACAGAGCACTTGTGTTTTGTTAACACACAATAAGGGTCACAAATGACTTGAGAAGTGAACTGCCCAGAGGTATTTTACATGACTGCTCAGCTGAAAAACAAGTATCAGTGTGTGCCCCTGCCCTTGCACTGTACCAAACCACCGATTAGGCTGTGTTCGTAAGATAATACTATGTGACCCTGGAGCGCAAAACCAGTCATAAGTAGCACGGTATTATTTGAAGCAATAGCCAACAATACATAGTATGTGTCAAAGTTATAGATTTTTCTTTTATGCCAAATATCATTAGGATATTAAATAAAGATTATGTTCCATGAAGATATTCTGTAAATTTAATTTTTGATTAGTAATATGCACTGCTAAGAAACTTAATTGGACTTCAAAATACTTCAAATATTGTCCTATCCTGACAAACCATACATCAACGGAAAGCTTATTTATTCAATTGAACAAATTGACCCTTATGACTGGTTTCAGCATGCAGTTCTTAAAGTCACAAGAAAGGTAAATAAATCAATAGTGGTTTATTTATTTCAATTAATAAATAATTGTTATTTTTTTAAATGATCCTGGCATGTTTTATATGATTTTATACATATATTTTACTTATTTATATTTAATGATTATTTATTTATTTCTCTTTCATTTATTTATTTGTTTACTTCAAATAAATATTTTCCCAACAGAAAAAGATAGTAGCTAGATGAGCCCCAGATACAGATCCCCTGTAAAGACCTTGTCTCAGACGCCCATCGGGACAAGACCACGAGAACCAGAGAGTCCTCTGCACAATCTGACCTGTGCTGCAGCCTGGAATTGAACTGCTGGTTTCGTCTGGTCAGAGGAGAACTGGCCCCCCGACTGAGCCTGGTTTCTCCCAAGGTTTATTCTCCATTCTGTCACTGATGGAGTTTTGGCTCCTTGCCGCTATCGCCTCTGGCTTGCTTAGTTGGGTACACTTAATTTCCAGCAATATCGTCGACTTAATTGCACAGATACTATTTAAACTGAACTGAGCTGGATGATGACATCGCTGAATTCAATGATGAACTGCCTTTTACTGAAAAATTTGTGTTTACTATTGTAATTTTGCATTATTGACACACTATTTTCCTAATTATTGCTGTTCAGTTGCTTTGACACAATCTGTATTGTTAAAAGCGCTATGTAAATAAAGGTGACTTGACTTGACTTAATATTAATTTAAACAATTTAAATATTTAAATAATCATTACATTTTTTATTTGAATTATTTCATATATAATGGAAGGTAAAGTCTATAGCCAATAGAATTACGATCACGGCACAAGTGGCCAATCAGAAGGTTTTTTTCCCAGCAAACTCCAGTCAGCTGTTTTCTTTGGAATCCTGTCACCAAGCAACCGCGCTATTCGTGGAAACGCATCATATTAAGTTTCATTCTAACTTTGTTTGTCATTCATTAAACTTCAAAATCATTCATCCAGTTGAAATGAATAATCCAGAGATGTGGTATAATCGCTGCTAAACGCATCGGCTAACAACATTCATTAATGTCTTTGTTACAGATAAGCACAACTTCTGTGCATGTGTTTCGATGGAGGACCACTAACGCACAATAAATCTAGCTCTGAGCACCCAGCAGGTCATGGAAAAAGAAGACAGACAGAGAGGGTGGAGGAAACATGAATAGGCTGATAAAATCTGTTCCATCACTGCATCTGTTTTTCATTATAGATAA
The DNA here is from genome assembly GCA_018155175.1 of Sinocyclocheilus anophthalmus. Classification (NCBI taxonomy): domain Eukaryota; kingdom Metazoa; phylum Chordata; class Actinopteri; order Cypriniformes; family Cyprinidae; genus Sinocyclocheilus; species Sinocyclocheilus anophthalmus. The sequence continues at coordinate 176,376 of JADLZN010009572.1, read as the reverse complement.
AAAAAATAAATTAAAAGGCCCCCCTACACACACACACACACTGTATGCGCTCACATAGTCATGAGATTTCATCCGAGACCATTCATTTTCATATGCAGGAGGTTTGACACCATGATGGATGCCAAGTGTAAGAGTTTCAATAGGCTGTCTGGAGATTTTAATTATTGACCCAAAAACCTTGCACTCCACTTCCACTCAGAACCCATCCATCTTCACAGAGAAGAAGAAGAGAGAGATGGTAGAGAGGATCTGCATTTCAACCAGCTGCATGACTGAGCAGCTGACAGGAAAAATAAGACGGGAGACAGGGGACTTGACTACAAGAAAGAGAGACGACAGGAAAAGAGGAGGAAGTGTCGAGATGCCCTCCTACCTACATTCAGTTTATGATGTTAACCTCTTGTTAACCCATTTAGTCTGAGTACAAACATGATCATAGAACAGCCATGAACTCACCACAGGCAAATCCTCTGAGAACAGACTGGGGTTAAGAGTCTTGCTCAAGGGCACAACGGTGACAGCTCAAGGATCACTCTTTGTGAACTGAACTAGCAACCTTCTGGTTACCAGCCCTGAGCTTTAACCCATAAACTCCACCACCCACACCAAATACATTTTATTGATTAAAAATGCTTTAGGGAGGCAAGACATCAGCCAGAAAAGTAAAAGGTAGATAACACAGAAGCACACATAAGGAGAGACATGACGACATAATAATAACCAGAAGCATCACACTGTTCCACGTCCAAACTAAACCACTCCCATTGTAGTCAATGAAACACTAAAAGCACTTAAGTTGATGGACACCTATTTCTATTTTTTTCTGTGTTATGGCTACTCCAACCATTTCATTTTTCTAGGTCAACTGAAGAACAGAAACAATTCTGTACTCTGTTTACAACTTTGTATGCAAAATTATTCTGCTCTTCTAAAGCCACTGCAATTGTTCATTTTTATACTGGTGACTGTAACAGACTTTTACTGTTATTGAAATATTGAGTGTCCAAATGTGTGCGTTTTTTTTTTTTTTTTAAATAAATAAAGAATCAGCATGGATGCATTAAATTGTTCTAAAATGACAGTAAAGTTTTATAATGTTACAAAAGATTTCTATTTCAAATAAATGCTGTTCTTTTAAACTTTTAAACTGTATTCATCACAGAATCCTAAAAATGTATCATGGTTTCCACAACATTAAGCAACACAACTGTTTTCCAAGGTATTAAAATAATAAACTAGTTTCGGAGCCCCAAATTAGCATAATGATTTCTGAAGGATCATGTAGCACTGAAGCAAGGAATGATGATAAAATTCAGCTTTGCCCTGCACACGAATAAAATTCCATTTTAAAATATATTATAAAAGAAAGCAGCAAATATTTCCAATATTTTGTTTTGTTTTTTGATCAAATAAATGCAGCCATAGAGTGCATAAGAGGCTTCCTTGAAAAACATTTTTAAAAAAATGACTGACCCCAAACTTTCAATTGTTAGTATAGGTTAAATAGTGACTAATAAAAAGCTTGAAAACTTGATATTCCACCTAAACAGCATGAAATCCACCATTATGCAGTGCTTCATATAAGTCAAACTGAGTATTTCATGATATCCAGCACAGAGAGAGCAGAGGGGAACGAGGGCATTTTCCTGACCCTGAGTAGTATTATCTTACCATAGACAGCCAAAACACACATGCTCAGAGGAGAATGCTCACAAGTGCTGACCTCTGACCCTTTGAATGGAGGTCAAACATCGTGACATAAACATTGTAGAATAGAATAAGAACATAAACAATAAAAAAACAGGAGGAAGCACTTTCCATTTTCTGCCTGCCATTATTTCTGAACAGAGTCAGTGGCTCGACTGATGTAAGATAAATCACTCTGTGGAAAGTGCTGACACAGGTGTTAAGAGGGCAGGAGGCAAAACATATCAAAACATCTGTCAGACAAGAACAAAATCAGTACAATCAAGTACCAACAAAAACAATATTAGATTCACTACACCAAAGACAAAGACTATAGACCACAAATATGGCTTGAGTCATACACAGGTACTCTGACCGCTGTCTGATGTGAACGCTTTCGACATATAAAGAGGCAGTGCTAGGGTTGGGTACCGAAACCCGATGCCAATATGGTAACCGGTATGTACTAGAACCGAATAAGAACGCAGATTTCGGTGCCTCATTTCGGTGCCATGCCTGAGCAATCGATTTAAATATTTGTCCTCTGGTCCTCCAAGATGGATGTAAGAAGCATCATCGCGGCACCGCACGTGAAAAATAATTTCCCGACTGAGAAAATGCACGTGAACTTAGTCGTAAATCTTAATAATACAAACCAACACTCTTTGTGGTAAGTGAGTGTTCCATGTTGTTTCACATTCTCGAATCTTAAAAGCAGAACTCCGAGATCCGAGGAGTGCGGGAAATGCCGTAATTACACTGCTCTGATGGCAGAGGTAGCCTTCCGTTTTGACTAACTAACAGGCGTAAATTAAAATGACTTAAAGCTAAAACCTCCCTTGATTCCCATTTTTTAAACCTGTTGTCCAACAAAAGAGAAATTTATAACCTTTTTACTCCACAACACCAGTCAAATGCTTCCTTTTGTGATCTGATGAGGCTTCTTGTCACAGAATGAGGCAGAAAATATGTTCCATATGCTACTTAAAAAAGAATACATCGATTAGCAATAGATTATAAATTGGGGTGACCATACATCCTCTTTCCCCCGGACATGTCCTCTTTTTGGACCTACAAAAATGTGTCCGGCCGGGATTTCTTATTTGCCCAAAACGTCCGGGATTCGGCTGTTTTCTTAATCCCACTCCCGCTGAATCTCCGACCACTGCCGCCTGCTCCCGCAACATGTGTTTCGCTCCCGCGATTTTCGTGTACACTCCTTTAAACATTCTAATATTGTGTATAATTTTGGAGCCGCCCTCAGGATGCGGTGTATTTAAAATTTTAATGAGCGTTTGCGCTGTTTACTTTCACTTTCGATTTCGCGATCACACGCACTCTGTGTAAAGGGAGCACATCTTCCAAGATCAGATATTTGTCAATGAGCTCAGAATCTGTATATTATCTCTATATGAATATTTGACTGAAATGCTTGTATTGAAACATTTTGCATTCTACCTATGATAAAACTTTCATGGACTTCTACATTAACTGTTCCCTCCTGGTGGAATGACCTGCCCAGCTCAATCCAAGCAGCTGAGGCCTTAATATTTTCAAGAAACTGCTGAAAACACATCTCTTTCATCTTCAATTGACCCTCTAACTCTAGCACTCTATATTCTAATTCTATTCTTCTAAATTATCTGCCTGGTTTTTTGTTTAGTAAAAATAATATAAACAATTTTTTTATTAGTATCGGTTTTCACGGCACCTTAGGCAACGGAACCGTTTTAAAAGTATCAATTTGGCACCAGTATCGAAAAAAACCCAAACGATACCCAACCCTAGGCAGTGCGTATAATAGGCTTTATCCGTATAATAGGATAAGATAATAAAATCCTCTCATCTAAAATGTCTCTGTAGTGACTGGCCGAAAAAGACTGAGCAAATGGGTTGTTGGTCATTTGTGGGCACCTCATTCAAACAAATTCTTCCACCAAACCATCCTAGCCAACCTTGTTTTATAGTAGCTTTGTGTGGCTAACCGTCCCCTTCATTCAGTGGTATAAAACGCACAAAACACTCATTTTGGAAAAAGAGAGATTTTGGCTGCTGAACTGACAGCAAAAATGGGAGAAATAAAAATGGCAAAAAAGGAACAAATCAAATGCTTATGAGCCTAAAAACAGCTTTTTGCCTTAAGCACTTTGTAGTTTCTTATTTTCAAGGGGTTTCCTGTTTGGAAAATGATGTATTTTTTCAGTTTCTTTTGAAATGGTCAACGCTAAAGGTTAGCCACGTCAGCACAAGCATTAAGGTTTTCTCTAGAAAACCTAAACGCTTCACGCAGAACAACAGGTGTGTTTCTGATGGAGCTGCTAGAATCCCATTCCCATCTGCTTCATTCATTAGTCAGCAAGGCATTTTCAAATGCAGCGTTGACAGCAGGTGCTGTGACATATGCAGCGGGCCGGAAAAATCTGCTGCCATCTCCAAAGGGGGGGAAGCTCAAGAGGTGTGGCAGCTGCTTCAGAAACACATCCACTTCACAGCATTCTAAACACTGCGTGCGTGCGTGTGTGTGTGTGTGCCTGTGTGTTGTAGTGAATGCAAACTTTGTATTATGCTGCTGATTTCAAAATGGGCCATTTAGTCATCAAGTCAGAAATCATCATGTCTCCCTAGAAAAGATAAACATGTTTACCTTGTTGACTTGCTAAATTGTGAACTCTTGCCACTAAAAGAAAAAAAAAAAGCTAAATCAAAATACCATTCAAAAGTTTGGGTTTGGGTTTTAGGGGTCCAGTATGCTCACCATGGTTGCATTAATTTGATCAAAAATACAGTTTAAAAACCACAAAAATGTGAAATATTATTACAATTTAAAAAAACTGTTTTCTATTTTACTATTGTATTATAAAATGTAATTTATTTCTGTGATCAAAGCTGATTTTTCAGCATAATTACTCCAGTCTTCAATCACATGATCCTTTAGAAATCATCTAATATGCTGATTTCGCTCAGGGGAAGTCGTGCGCTAATGGTTTAGAGATTCGGATCGTAACCCAAGGTTGCGGGTGTTGGTGGTTCGAGTCTCGTACCGGCAGGGATTGTAGGTGGGGGGAGTGAATGTACAGCGCTCTCTCTCCCACCTTAAATACCTCGAATGAACTGCTCCAGGTGTGTGTTCACGGTGCGTGTGTGCACTTTGGATGGGATAAATGCAGACCATTAATTCCAAGTATGGGTCACCATACCACATCCAGGACTATCACCATCAGCATTGGTGCCCCTCATGGTTGTGTTCTCTCCCCACTGCTCTTTTCTCTCTACACGAATGACTGCACCTCTAAAGACCCCTCTGTCAGCTCCTGAAGTTTGCAGACGACACCACACTCATCGGCCTCATCAAGGATAGAGACGCGGGTCTGCTTACAGACAGGAGGTTAAAGAGCTGGCTTTCTGGTGCAGTCTTAACAACCTGGAGATTAACACGCTCAAAACGGTGGAGATGATCATGGACTTCAGGAGAAAACCCCCTGCACTCCCCCAACTCACCATCATGGACAGCACTGTGGCTGCAGTGGAGTCATTCAGGTTCCTGGGAACCACAATCTCTCAGGACCTGAAGTGGGACACTCACATAGACTCCATTGCAAAAAAGGAGAAGGTTGTACTTCCTTCGCCGCTGAGGAAAATTCAACCTGCCAAAGGAGCAGCTGCTGAAAACAGTTCTGACTCTGCCTATCATGAGTTGTCCTGTGTCATCCATAAAATGTTGGTTTGGTGACAGCTACTAATCCTACATCAAGGAGCTACAACGAAAACAGTCAGGACTGCTGAGAGGATTATTGGTGCTCCCCTGCCCAATTTTCAAGAACTGTATATATCCAGAGTGAGGAAAAGGGCTTAGAAAATCACCTTGTACCCCTCACACCCAGCCCTCTCTCTCTTCGAACTGTTGCCTTCTGCTCGGCGCTACTGAGCACCAGAACAGTCAGGCACAAGAACAGTTTTTCCCCACAGGCTATACTCAGTCTAAACAAATAAGCTTTCAAAATTATACATCGTCCCTCACAACTAACATGTATAGTGATATTAAACTGCACAAAATAACACATATTGCACATAATTAAACAATTGTACAATTATCGAAACTATACATTTTTCCCATACTTCTATGTGATATAGTACATATTCTTTTTCTTTTTTATTATATTAGTGTATATTACATCACTATGTGTTATTCCTATGTATGTCTGCATAATAATGTATGTCTGCACTATGTGCTTTCTTCTGCACTGGAAGCTCCTGGCGTCAAGTTAAATTCCTTGTGTGTAAACATACTTGGTAATAAAGCTCTTCTGATTCTGATTCTGATACTTGGCCACACGTCACTTTCACTCATTCACGGCCAAATGGTAAATTCAGAGGAAAAACACAAGTCTAAAAGTGTGATGGCAGATTTAAAATGCAATATGCAGACAACTTTGCCATAAAAGTCATCCTATGGGTTGGCCAGCCCACTACATGGCACTGCGTCACTGTGATGACCGAAAAGAAGAGAGAGAGAAGAGAGAGAGAGAGAGATGTCTTTGTAGGGCATGGGTAGAGAGAAAGGTTTGGCAGGCTGTCGACTAGACAATCATCTTCACACTATAAACAGAGCATGTGTGTATGTGAGTTCTTGTGGAAAACTACTTTTTATCAGTATTACTTTCTCATCTGAGACTCCCTTCACACGTTTATTAATTTAATATTCTTTGAGTGACAAACTGGCTGGCAAGATTCATTCCAAGTCAAGATCACAGAGATGTGAGAACTTCTCAGTCACAAAAAGACAGCGACCAAGTCAATTCAAGTGAGAATTAAAAACAATGTTAATTATAATTTAATTTATTTAAAGGTGTCATATGATGCTGCTAAAAATAACTATTTTAAAAAGAGTATTTTGTGTATTTGGTGTAATGAAATGTGTTTATGCAGTTAAGGTTAAAAAACACATTATTTCCACATACTGTACATCATTGTTTCTCATCTATGCCCCGTCTTTCTGAAACGCGACGATTTTTACAAAACTCATCGGTCTGAAAAACGAGGTGTGCCAGCTATCCAGTGCGTTGTGATTGGCCGTGAATACAGAAAGCGTGTGACTGAAATGTTACTCCCCTTACCATATTGTGATGCTGTGTCGGAGCGACGAGACAAAAACATTAAAACCCATTATAAATGAGGCATTTGTTGCGTCCAGTTGGGACATATTTACTGATTATAATGACTTTTACTGTCTTTTTATGCATTGCATCGCGCCGCGTAAACATAAACCATCTCTGCATTTGTGATGGAGAAATGACAAAACAACAAGTGCTACTCTACACTGCCAAAAACTCACTTTTGAATCATCTGTGGCAAATTCGGTAGGGGGTGGAAATACGTACTTACAGTCTGTGAGTCAGAACAGCGGCGGGTCTGACTCACAGACTGTAAGTACGTTTCTTGAAAGACTTTGCCAATGACATTTGTAGTCTACTCTCCCAGGATCAGGAAACAGTCCTCCATAAAATGCGCTGGACACATCTGAATATTTGGGTTGAAGTGTTCTGGAACAGTGTTGTAAATACAACTTAACCACTGATTTCTAGTTGTGTCCTCTTTTGGAAGCCCAAACAAAGTAGTTCGCTTTCACAACGAAACACACAGCAACAACACGGCGGGCTGAGAATTGGCGTGGCCGGCGTGCTTGCGGCAAACACAATGTGACGACCTCGGGCTGGACTCCGATGTGTCCACTGTGAAAGCCGATCCGGCGATCGACAGCACAAAGTTGAAGTATTTCCGCAGAGACCAGCACGGATCAGGTCTAGGCATGACAAAGCGGATATCGTCTCTTTTGGAAGACCAAACACAGTAGTTTCGCTTTCACAACAAAACACACAGAGCCTTCACGACATGGCGGCGGCAACATCAATACTACAGCAAGAATAAAATGTACGCCTTCTTTTCCCTTTGCGTGAACATTTTGGCGGTGTTTTGCAAATCTTCCCACATCGTGAGGTAGGTATGTGGGGGCGTGTTAGAACGAGCGTTTTAGGTAGGCGTGGCTGACTCAACTTTTATAAAGAATCTCTTTGGATTTTAGACTTTAGTCTTTACAACTTTACATATCTTCTTTATGCACCAAGAGATTGTAACACTCCAAAGAGAAAGGAAAAATTGAAATTGCATTATATGACCCCTTTAAAAAAAAAGAGACCTGCAGATAGTGAAGGCATTAATGGGCCATGGCTGACTGGCGCCTGGCCGCTATATTCTGAAATAAAACGGTGCCTTACTCCTGTTCTGTGAGGCTTAAAAATAGTGTGCGCTCAACCAGACACCACACAGTTACCGTGCTGTTCCAAAACGAAACTCCTCAATGGTCTCTAAGGGTATGACTGTCCTTGTCATGCATTCAAGGGAACACTTGCGTCCAACGCCTCGCTTGGGTTAAACTCTCGCACGGCATTGTGGGAGGCTGCAGTGCTGTTTAATCAGGTTTTCCGGGGGAGGGGGGGAGGGGTGTTAGACCAAAAGACAACGCAGCTCTTGAGTTATAACAAGGACACTGTAGGTAGAAGAAAATTGTATCCTGCAAGAACAGAATTTCTTGGATACAAGAATAACAAGAGTCATTTTAATAATATCAGTATAGTACAGATTAAGGGACTACAGTGTCATATATTATATTGTCTGTGACTGTAGCCTTTATATATCAAAACTAGAAGATTATATGGCTGTAAATATATTATAACCTAAAAGAGTCTATACTGTAGGTGCACAGGCCTTAAGAGACTATATGGAATATATAGTTATTAGGAATATACTTTTATTCTCGTTGTAGTATTGTTGCCGCTGCTGCCATGTTGTGAAGGTGCTGTGTGTTTTGTTGTGAAAGCAAAAATACTTTGTTTGGCCTTCAAAAAGAGGAAGATATCTGCTTCGTCATGACTGGAGCTGATCCGTGATGGTCGATGAGGAAATATCGGATTGGCTTTCACCGTGGACGAAGCGGCGTCCAGCCCGGAGTCGTCACATGTGGTTGCAGCAGCCCGACGGACGCTCCTTCGTGCATCCGATGGCCCGCGCCGTTCTCAAGCCCGACGGCCGTTCCTCACACTAGCCCCCGGTCTCTGCTCACTGTAGGCCGCCGTGTGTCACGCTGTGTTTCACTGTGAAAGCGAAACTACTTTGTTTGGCTTCCAAAAGAGGACACAACTAGAAAATCAGTGGTTAAGTTGTATTTACAAAAATGTTCCAGAACAGTTCAACCCAAATAACCAGATGTGTGCAGCACATTTTATGGAAGACTGTTTCCTGATCCTGGGGCTGAGTAGACTACAATGCCGGCTGTTCTGAGTCACAGACTGTAAGTATGTTTTTTATTTTTAAATAATTTGCCACTGATGATTGAGTTTGAGCAGTGTAGAGTAGCGCTTGTTGTTTATCATTTCTCCGATCACAAATACAGACAAAGTTTTATGTTTACGCGGCGCAATGCAAAAAGACAGTATAAGTCATTATAATACGTAATTATGTCCCCACTGGATGCAACAAATGCCGCGTTTATAATGGGTTTTAATGTTTTTGTCTCTGCGCTCCGGCCAGCGGGGCATCATCACAGTATGGTGAGGGGCGTAACAATTTCCGTCTCACGCTTGAGGTATTCAACCAATCACAACACACTGGATAGCTGAACAATCAGAGCACACATCGCTTTTCAGAACGATGAGCTTTTTAAAAATCGACGCGTGTCAGAAAGGCGGGGCATAGAAGAGAAGAAGAAACAATACAAGGTATGTGGAAAATAATGTGTTTTGATCCTTAAACTGCATAAACACATTTCATACACCAAATACACAAAATAATATATTTTTAGCAACATCATATGACCCATTTAATGGTTTAGCACATGTAAGAGACAAAAAAATCTGCAGATGGTTAAACATGCCGCTAAAAATAAATAAATCCCGCTATACGGGATGGTTTTTGTTTGACATGATGATGGGTGGCAGTAAAGAGGACATAAGTTTTCTCTCGCTGCCCTAGCAGGCTTGACATTCACGAGTGGATGTGTTCTTCACGGATCAGAGGAATGTCTCATACACCTGCATACACAACCTGACAGACATAACACTTTCTTCCAACCATTCTGCTGTCACACATACTTGTGAGCAAAGAGGTGTAGGACAAGAGCAACTACTGATATATGAAGATACAACTACCGCTATATGTTGTTTCAATTAAGGGCAAGGCTTCATTATTCACAAAAAACAATGAAGATACTATACAAAAACGACATAAAGAGCTTAAGGTTAATCCGTAATTTAAAAGAAAATGAATAGACACAACAAGAAGATGAATAAAAGTGATGACATGCTGAAATCTCAAGGTCAAGGGTCACTGCCAAAACAAAAGCTTTTAATGCAGTGTGTGTTAAACAGACTAACAATGAATGAATGTCTGCAAAAATTACACAAACTATTGCATCATAAATCGTGCTGAAAGAATGAAAGCCATTAATTACTCTCAGATGCGCTGCACCGATTTAAAGAGGGCTGTGGTTTTGGGGTCTGTTTGTTTGATTCGAGCTCAGCTTTCATGCGACGAGGAACATTTTCCAAGTCTCTGTCTCCCTCTCACACATCTGAGTTTAATTAGCAAGAGCTTTACACTCCATCCATATCCATAACCTCGTTCATAATGATGATTTAAACACTGGTTGTGTCTGCATACACACACACACACACACACACACACACACAACATGAACACGCTCCATCTTTTCCACTCAAAAGAGCACAAAACACTTGGCTTCCACTTTTTATCCCAAGGCTGTCCTCCCACTAAACCTCATTATAACACCAGCATTTGAGCACAAACACTGTGAAGGGCTTTTTCTATCTACTGACCATAAATGGACTGTAATTGTGCTGAAAAGGCCACTGGGAGATTGCGCTCTCGTTTAAGAAACAGTGTAGCAGCGGATGACGGAAACTCGCCTGGACACCTTATCATCAAATCTTTTGTCAGGCTTCCCTTTTGTACGCAAAACATTTTCAAGGCAAAGCTCTAATTACATCAAAACCATCTCGAAAAGCATCAACTTTAAAATCACTGACATGCATTTTTTCATTGTGTACTTATGTGTTGGCACCTGGACTTTCATTGTTCACGTCAAAGTGACAGCTGGAAACTTCAATCTTTTTACTCTTCTGTCAGCAACACTCTTTCTTAACTGCTGATTCAAAAGAGCACAACTGCAAAAACAACACTGTTGACCCTGTCTATTTCTTTAGCTGTGGTTTTCACTCCTCGTAACACTCAACTAGACACACACAGTCAAGTGGGGTCAGCTGTCAACACTATCCAGATCAGACATTGACCCTCACTCTGCACTACACACACACACACACACACAACACACACACACAAAAACACACACTGACACTTTCCAACCACTTCACCAAACAAATACTATACTAGGTTTGAGGTCAGTAAGGCTTCTTTGTTGATTTTGTAAGAAGTCTCTTATGCTCATTAAGGCTGCATTTATTTGATAAAAATTCAGTAAAATCTGTAATATTTTGAAATATTATTATGATTTAAAATAAATGTTTTTTATATTTCAAAATGGTGAAATGGTTCTTCAGTGTCACATGATCCTTCATGTGTCATTTGTTAATGTTAGCTAATGCAACTAACAATTTTTTTTTTACAGCATTTGTTAACCTTTGTTATATTAATTGCAAAATGTTAGTTTAAGTGCATTAATTAATGCTAACAAGCACAACTTTTTGATTTTAATAATGCATTAGTAAATGTTGAGATTAATATTAACTAAGATCAATAAATGCTGTAGAAGTAGCCTATTGTTCATTATTAATGACACCTTACTGTAAAATGTTGTCAAAAATGTTGAGCACCAAATGCCTTTTGGGTCATTGGGTCCCTGGCTAAAATTTTTGATTTTGCTAATATTTATTCTGAAGAAAGATACACATGTATAGTGATGAAAGCCAAAATATTAAATGTCATGGATGAAAATTAGGAGAAAACGCTTGAAAGTGCTCTTTCCCCATGTTTTGAATGGTCACCATTGGCACCATAATGCAACAAAGATTGCTAAAATTCAACAGAATTTTATAATAGACATACCAATTCTCTGTGGTAAAAGTAACATTATGATGCTGCTATCTTTCTGAAGTCATTTTTACCCCCTGTAGTTTGGCTCTGAATCTCAGGTGAACTTTGCCATTTTGACCCCCCTCTACAAAAAGGTGGATTACTCAGTAAATATTCATCCACAACATTTAATATTTTGGCTTTCTTCACTATACATGTTTATCGTTCTTCAGAATAAATATTAGCAAAATCAAAAACTTGAGCCGGGGACATCTGGTTGAGTTGACACGGAATGACCCAAATGTCTTTACTGTCACTTTTGAACAACGCTAAATGTTTATGTTGCTTTGAGCAATTATGCATCCGTGGCTAAATCAAGCATACATCTTTCATTAAAAAAATACTACTACTGACCCCAAACTTTTGAATGATGGTAAAGGTAAGTAAACATGACATAACACCATAGAGTCAGAGCTAACAGAGAGGGTCTTGATTATGAAAGGAAATTAGAGAGGAACTTGTTTATAGTTTAAGGACAATGACAATGATAAGCTCTATATTACAGCCTGGATTGTGTGAATGCTGAACAAATGTCATGTAGACACTAACAGGAGTGGAAGTGTAGGATCAATTTATTGCTAGGCACAACCACACACAAACTCATACTCTAAAAAATGTACTCAATATAAACAGTCATATGAATCCAAACCCACATGGAAGGACCAATATAATAAATCAACCCCGCAAGGCATTTATACACACAGTATAGCATTTTAAGTATATGGATTTTCGTTTAAAGTGATCAAAAACATTAAGACCATAAAAAGAAGAATCGCTGCAACAATATAGACTGAAGGGCTCTCAAATGTCAAATGTGCTTCATTCTTTTATCCCGAATTGATCAGGAAAACATCACTGGATGTGTAGCTCAGCTTCATTTCCCACTGTGATGCCCATGAAGGATCATGGATGTCAGCCACAAAAATACTTTCTTCAGCTTATTTTGGCCAGAATACTGGAACATAAATGAACACGCGTGATCTTGAGAATGAAACGGAGTAGAGGACACGTCCCAACAGGCTGTTTAAAGCTGCAGGAGACAGCAAGAAACAAAAGGCAACAGTGAAGATCTAAAAGGAAAAAAAAAATATGGTCTTCCAGCCATCCTCTCCAACAATTATGTCCCAGAGGAGAGGAAAACAAACAAGCCAGCACAGATAAGACAAGATTCTTCTTCTATCTGGTCCCTTCCACCTATACAACCCAAACAGGGCTTACTGTGAAAGCAGAGACAAGCTCTTAAAAGCAGAAGCTTTTTACAACAAATCTGGACTCTGAAAAATATATATTTTTTATTTTGCTCACAAAATTCATAAAAAGTTGGTAAATGTTTCCAGACCTTAAGATGTTTCCCTAGACTTCTCCTAGAAGAATCTGTAGTATGGATAAAATGAACCTCAAGACCAAAAATAACATCTTCAGTGCAAATAAAGAACTGAAGGTGGATAAATCTGTCTTTTTAAAAGGAGACATATTATGCCCTTTTTACAATATGTAAGTCTCTGGTGTCCCCAGAATGTGTCTGTGAAATTTCAGCTCAAAATACTCCACAGATCATTTATTATATCATTTTGAAAATGCCTATTTGAGTGGAAGCAGAAACATGCTGTTCTCGTGCCTGTCTCTTTAAATGCAAATGAGCTGCTGCTCCCCGCCCCCTTTTCCAGAATAGATCTGCGCTATTAGTGATGGGAAGTTCGGATCATTTTACCAACTCGGACCTTTGAGTCTCGTTCAGCAAAATGAACAAATCTTTTTTCGAGTCATTTCGTTCATTTTAACAAAATATAATTAAAATGTTACGTGTTACCTTCCTAACACGTCTACTACTAACGCAAACGTTGATCACAATACAAAACTATAATGCTATAAGAAACAAAAAGGTTAATTAATTGTTTACCTGGGTCTTCAGTCAGTCTATGATTAGCTCACCTCACCCCTTATCTGACAAGTCTTCGGGTTTGGGCATATGGGGCTGTCACGTGATGAACGAACGACTCGAAAAAACCCGAAAACAAGGAGAGCTGAACTAATCAATTCTCTTTCCGGCTCAGACTGCATTGGTTAAAGCTTATGGGTCTGTCACGTGATGAACGAACGACTCGGAAAAACCCGAAGACTCAAACCAGGTGAACTACTTGACTAATTCCAGTACAGAACCTATAGGACGTTGCGCATGCGCGACTGAACGAATCACTCCCCGAGAAGACTCGTTCTTCCCGAATCACATTAAAAATTCATTCAAAATGAACAAATCGTTCAAGAACAACCCAACACTACCTCAGATACTCTGCTAAAAAACATCTGTTTGGTTCTGATTATCATGTTTATCGCGCTGAAATCGTGCGTTTTAAACCATGCGAGTTTAAACTTCAGATATACGGTTTTCTGAGAGCACACATCCGAAGCACACGGACAGAAAGCGGCTGTCACAGCATGTGAGTACTAAACTAAGTTCTCATTCACACACAAGTTTACGTTAAAAACAAACACACGAGTTACAAAAACAGTCGGTTATGTCTGTGAAGGTAAACTGCTGGGAAATAAATCACATGATTATTTTAGATCTGTGTGGCATCAGAGTATATACAGTAAATAAATCAATAAATCCACTGATCTGTTGTCTCCTCTGAGGCTGGGACACTAAACAGTGTTCTGTGCTCGTCTGTACAGCCAAACACAGAACAGTTAGCATGCTCTGCTCAAACTTTCTCCATGGCATTAGAACACCGTTGTCGCTTGCGAAATCAAAAAGACGGCGCCATGGGTGTAAACTTACAGATTAAGGGGCGTTAATATTATAAAAAGATCCCTTTGCCACGTCACCAAGGGAGCGAAATCAGACTCGCTCATTTTCTCAGACGCTTGCAGAAAAAGACTTACCAAAACACAAGTTACTGGGTTAATCTTTTTCACGTTTCCTTGGTTTGTAGATGCACGGGGACCTGATTATAGCACTTAAAACCGGAAAAGTCAGATTTTCATGATATGTAACCTTTAAACGTAGAATTTGCGTTTCGTATTCAAGCAACAACATTACTCTATGAAACCGAGTATGGCAGCCACCATAAATATATTTTAAGCATTTACTGAAAGCACTAAAAATGACTGAGGCAGCATGCAAATAAAGGAGTTTCACATCTTCTGACTACGTTCAAGCACTGTTCGATCTGTTGTGAAAGAAAAGACCAAACTCTGACTCACAGTGGCATTGAGAACACCCTTGGTCAGGATAAAGCTATAATTGCGGGCGCCTTTCTGAATTTTACAGTCAAATTGAATGTATTTGCATTAGTGATTTCATTCTGTCAGAACACTGCGGGCTGACAGACAGCAGAGCGCTCTTACTCTAGGCCTCTGGGGTCACTTCTCATTTTGAGTTCTTTTCTTTTGCTTCAAACTGGCTTGATTGAAAATGACACAACCATGTAAGGTGATGAATACAGATGAGCCGATCAGAAAGCTATTTATATATATATATATATATTATATATATATATATATATTGTGTGTATGTCTATCATGCCCGATTACCCTCCATCACAGACAAACACACAGATTAAACCTGAAACATGTTTTTCCTTTAAACAAGACACAGTTCTCGCACTGATGATGAAATTCAAATTCAGTTCAATTTATTATGCATGATTATGCACCAAACCAAGAACTGAATTCATTTCTAAGCATTGCACAATCAACACCAACTCCATTATTACAGCAATTCTGTTTACTACATGCATGCATATCTCTTTTTAGTTACTACATACTTACATTTCTGATGACATACACACTAAAGTTCAAAACTTTGAGGTCAGTAAGATTATTTAGTCCGGCCCAAGATGACTACAAGTTTTTTAGATTGTAAAAAAATCTATTCAAATAAATGCTATGTGAACTTTCTATATATGTTTTTAAATCCACCGAAATATATGAGCAGCGCAACTGTTTTTTTCAAACAGTGTACTAATATGAATTTTTTTTAGCATTAAATCAGCATATTATATGATTTCTGGAGGATTATGTGACAATGAAGACTGGAGTAATGGATGCTGAACATTTAGCTTTGATCACATGAATAAATACAATTTTAAAAAACAGTCAAATAGACACAGTTTATTTTAAATATAATAATCTTGTACGGTATTACTGTTTTTTTTTTTTTTTATTTTATTTCAAAGATTTAATATGCCTATTGAAAAAAATCCATCGGGCCTCCACGGTATTAACATTGTGTATATAAATAAAAAAGCACTCCATAGGGGCAAAGCTGGCATTTACATCTCAACAGCAAAGCACCAGCGGACCAGTGGCACCTCGAGAGCTTTCACAAGTTGAATTGACGTAGGGTTGTGACGGTGAGGACATTTTCCCACCAGTTAATCGACGTGTGACAACACCGGTAATAACCGGTATCACCGTGGGGGCGGGGGCGTTCCCTCTTTTCCTCGCTTTCGTTCGTTTTTAAATGGCTTGTAAAAGCAGCCGGCGCTTTTACTTTCACTTGCAAATAGCAGCAATTCGGAGTAAAAGTATTGTTTGTTTATGTTCATTTGAATTTTCCCTCTTTTCCTCACTTTCATTTGCTTTTAAATAGCTTAAAAGCGCAGTGCACATTTTACTTTTTCTTTCACTTTCGAATTAGCGGCAGTTATGCGTAAATTGCTTGAATGCAACAACAAAATAAAACATCAAACTCACTTTAGCCTATATATAAAACATATAACTTTTATTAACAAAACAAATAAAAATACACCATGCTATAGGGCAGGCTATGCCTAATATAAAATAACAAATAACTTGCATAAAGTTTAAATGGGTATACAAAACTGGAAATAGGTAAACATGTATAATATAGAACCAAATAAATAAGAAATGTATGTTTATTAGCAAAACGAATAAGAAAGCGGCATACACCTTGATGTCAAATAAATAAATTACACAAAGTTTAAATAGAGTAAAAATCAGCAAACAATGAGGAACCAATTAAATAAGAAACAAATGTTTAAAAAACTTCCAAAATCACCTTAGATAAACAGCAAAAGTCAACAGGCTTTTCAAAATCCCAAATATTGCCAAACAGGCGCTTTTGCATTTCGTTTCGAAATACTGCTTTTTTAATCAAACACAAGAACGCAATACTGCAAATGCAGTAAAATAGTAGGCGTAAAAGGCAGAGCGTTCAGAATGGGTGGAAAAGAGTGAGAGAAAGGAGGGTGGAGACAGCTCGGGTGGGCGCAGCTGAGGTGGTTAAATGTGTTCCACATGTTCGTAAAAAAAAAGAAAGGCAGAGGCTTTTCCAGGCAGTGGGCAGATGAATGGTTGGAAAGGGGGATGGAGAAAAAGGAGTAGCCCTACTCACTCCGCTCCCTGCCATCTCTTCTGCTCCATTGCTGCCCTTTTCACCTCAGAGGTAACATCCATCGTCACAAACACACACACAAACACAGAGAGCTCCAGTTACCCCAGCCGGTCTGCACAGGCAGCCTCTGTGCTTTAGGGAAGATTTCCAGGCAGGCTATGATTACGAAAGCCAATAGAGGCACGGCAGAATGACTGTATTTTTAGCTCTCGTGTGGGGTCAGGAGCCTTTTGTGTATTTAATAACAGAGCAATCACCTGGTTTCATTTGAGTGAAGTGTCTACATTCTGAATGTAAATCCCTGCACCACATGAAATTAATTTATACTGATGAATGAATGGAAAGTACTGGCCAAAAACAGACCTATCTGCTGGGGCAGATGAAGCAAACCAAAGCCCAGCAGGACAATTAAGTTCATTATGAGTCTCAGAAGTGTGTTACAGCAGGGATTCTCCATCTTTTAATGAGAGGGAACGCTACTACGAGGAAGCAAACAATCTGGGGAGTTACTTGCCTTAAGGCGGGCGTAAACGGTGCGATTTTTGCTGTCGTACGAGCTCGCAGGCGATTTTTTTATCTCGGGAGAAAATCACAGATGCTCGCATGTGTGATTCGGCTCATACCGTGTGAGAAGAATTACGGGCCGATCCGAGAATGTTACGAGCACCTCCCGTCCTCCCGATAATTTTCAAACATGTAAAATAAAATCGGACGCTGTCGGTTTAAATTCGTGGCGTATGTGCGGTTGAAACTGACGATTTGGCGATCCATCTGAAGTTGACCAATCAGAAGTTGACAAAAACCACATATTATGTATATAAATAGTCAATATAGTAATTTTAGTTTAATTATACAGCTCTATTTTTTATTTGTTATTCCAAATTGTGGCAAATTTGCCGTTCAGCTTTATGAATGAATATGCCTGTTGTATTTCCGTCAAAATTAGCAGAAATTCAGAAATAGCCTACTGCCTCCTCAAGTTGTTTATGAAGAACAGAAAGACCAGCTTTCGCTATTCTCTTCGCCATGGCCTTCGTCTTCGTTTCTTTTTTTGGGACGTCACAAGCATAGCTGCCCAGCCTGACACAAAGAAAACTATTCCATACCTCAGAATCCATATTTTATGAAACGTGATGCTTAGGTTGTAAGCGTTTGTAAAATCGTGTCGGGGTGACTGCTCCGTACGATTTTCGGATAAATCAATGTGACATGTGCGAGGGCACGACGTTTGACCTTCAGAATTGCACTGGGTTACACTAGAGTCAAACCGAAATAGCGTTTTTTGCTGATATGAGTTTCTGATATATAGGCGAATATGCCGCCAATATGGAAAATTTTTTTACAGAAAAATAATATAATGCCGATAAAATTTGAGGCGCGGAGGGTGGCGTTCAAGAGGGACTCACGAGCTGAAGGATTCCCCGAATTTGGTGGAGATCGCCGGCGCGTTCGCAAGAGATGTGACACCACAACACTTTCATCAGAAGGAGGTCTTTAATGTTCAGGCAGCAGAGCAGCATTCAAGTGTTGGCTTATTCGACCGTAAGTGCCCTGCGAATTGGATTTCACATGAAATTTTGCCATGATTCCAGTTCCAAGGGAACGTACAAGTTACATTCAAAGGGCATTAAAGTGCACGAGACGTGAATTTATATTTATTTACAGAGGTATATATGTCACACTTCACACTTCTCTAGTAAATTTCATCTGTGTGTGAAGACAGTAGCACAAATCCGTGAATGAATGTTCCGAAGTGAAATAAACTTCAACTTTACTGTTCAGTGCATTGATGTCAGATTCATTTTGGATAAAAAGTTTATTGTTAAAGGTGAAAGCCCTGCTCCCATTAATGGTCTCCATCACGTCATTATAAGTGTTTCATACCACCTGAGTGATCATTGCAAAACATGTGTATATATATTATATTGTTATGTATATACTGTCTTCTTAGATAGTACAGTCTAATGTTTGGACACACGAATGGGAAAGTGTCCAAACTTTTGACTGGTACTGTACTATAATAAACACAAAGAATATCGGCCGATATATCGATATATATTTTTTATACTCCCTAATATCGGTATCTGCCCCAAAAAACCTATATCGGTCGGGGTCTAGTGTACACCCGTCTCAAATATGTTTTGTTACCTTCAAATTATCCACACAACAACACAGAAAAATACACTCTTCATATGTAGTATTCACTATCATACCAGTATAATTAAGTCACATTCTGGGTCTGGATTTATGAAAACATAAGTAAATGTTAGGGAAAAACCTAACGAAAAAAGAACTGCTATTCTTGAAAAGATTTTCTGAAGAAGAAAATGACAGGCTTTGGTGTTATCTGGTGGTTTATGATGAACACTCACTGATCAATTTCAGAGTACTCATGCATCCAGAGTATAAGTAATATGCATTATGTAGCTATTGTAATGTTTGAAGCAACCCAATAAATTAAACATTTTGGGCTTTAAGACAAGTTTTAAGACAAGTTACTGGAACTCAATCTTCTCAAATTAGTTCCTGGTTTGAATCAGTCTGACAAATGACTGAATCATCATCTGACTCACTAACTGAACATCCAGTTATCATTACTTCCAGTGTGCGTCTTGAAATGAAGCTTTGTGTAATTAAAGTTCATGAAAATTCAAAACTGATAAATTCACTACAAACAGGTACACATCTGACGGCTCCTCAGAATGACCTTGAATGACCTGTGCTGTCTCTGCTTGAGAGCAGTTTGCAATCTTAACAACTGACGTGATCTAACCCTAATAAATATCCCGCTGGTTTATTTTACAACGGGAATGCAGAAACAGTGAAAAGTTCAAGCTCCTTTGCAGTGTGCAATAATACTGCATGTGTCTCGTCCAGCCATAGTGGAGGCTTCATCTGTTGTCACTTCTGCTGTGGAACGTTGCAGATATCAACACCCAGCTGTGCTGTTCTCAGGGGAAACCGTGTCAGAAAATTCTCTTTCGACAAAATTCTTTTAGTGGAGTACTAGCTGTGCAATGATAGTAGGATCCGCTGATTTGTCATTCTGGATGGAGTGCCATGTGGACACAAACCTCTTTTCGGCTCTACATTCTCAGGCACTTGAGGGTCAGCATAGTTTACAGTTTCACTAACTGACCAACAAATCAAGTTTTTCTGTAAGAGAGTAAGAGTTTTTCAGGTTTTTTTTCAACTTGACTCTTTGAATTAGTTTTCAGCCTGTGGCTACAGCTACTCAACATATTAATAAATAAAGTAGAAACAAGCCTACACTTTACATTTTTAACCAATAGAGACTGTTAACATTTAAAAGAACAGTTCACACAAATATGAAAATTTGCTGAAAATGTACTCACCCTCAGGCCATCCAAGATTGTAGATGAGTTTTGTATCTTCTCTAGCAAATCTCGAGAAATGTAGCATTGCGTTACTTGCTCACCATTGGATCCTCTGCGGTGAATGGGTGCCGTGAGAATGAGAGTCCAAATAGTTGATAAAAACATCACAATAATCCACCGAAACGAATGCTTCGTGAAGCAAAGACCTCTGCATTTTATAATAAACAAATCCATAAAGACCATTTTAACTTTAAACTGTTGTTTCCAGTTAAAACAAAAGCCCTCTATCCATAATATTGCATAAAATGAACAGAAATATGCACAACTCAAGCATCAACCATTTACAAAGCAGTCCAAAATGGTGGATTTAATGTGATGATGGATTTGTTTCTTACAAACGTGCAGCTTTTCACTTGACAAGATGTTAATTAATGGACTAGAGTTGTGTGGATTGTTGTGATGTTTTTATCAGCTGTTGGACTCATTCTGGCGGCACCCATTCACTGCACAGGATCCGATGATGAGCAAGTGATGTATTGCTAAATTTCTCCAAATCTGTTCTGATGAGGAAACAAACTCATCTACATCTTGGATGGCCTGAGTTTGAATTATTCCTTTAATAATCACAACTAATGGCATTTCTTCTTATTTGCCGCACTTGCTCCATTAGATGCTAGTGTTTTGTAAAAGTGTTACATGTCTCAATGGAAAACTTGAATCTGAGGTCAGTCGCTGCATTCTTAGCTCCAATATTTTTGTATAATGAAAAGCTCAAGTCTCCGATATCCACTCAGAATGCATTACAGCCAGCATGCTGAGCCATCTGCATTATCTGAACCTGGAATCATCAATACACAGACAGATAATGTTTCTATGTATTATAGTTCATTGCTGATAGATTGTCTGAGGGCTGCATCAGATTCAGCAATCAATGAAAACAGGTCCAACAGTTTAGCCACGCATAGAGAATCAACAGTTTGCAATTGCCAGCCTCATTAGAAAAACAATTCAACTAAACTAAATCAGAAAACAGTTATTGTAAAGTGCAATAATATTTCACAACTTTAGTGGTTATGCTAAATTTTTAATCAAATAAATGCAGGCTTGGTGACCATAAGAAAATTCTTACCGTTTCAAAAACATCTCCAAATTCAATGTACAGGAAAGCAAAAAGGCCCGTGCACATATTCAACTATCATTCATCTCTCAGCTGAGAGCCAACAGCTGCAGGTGTCAAAATGTTACACTGGAAATGTATGGTTATGCATTGCTATAACTGATAATAGAGCATAATTGTATTTCTCAGAGGGTGTACAGACTAGTTTAAGCTAAAGCCAATCTTCCTATACCAAATTAACACCATCATTTGGATCAATCTTCATGAGCACCCCCTTTACTTAATGTCAACTAACCAGGGGAAACAGATTTGATCTCATTACTGTCATGTAGCCTCTAGCTAAGAATACATGAGCTATGACGTCCAAAATTAGATTCCCACATCCATTCTAATGTGAGTCCCACATAGGGCGAGAGTGAGTCATTGCTGTCTCTATTGTTCTAAGCGAGTTTGCAGGGCTCTGAAAGGAACGGATATGATTTAATTTTTGTTTTGCAGTAGTTGAAAACGACAAATACCTAGTTTTCACACAGATATAAAAGCTAAATAACTTCATAATCAGATTATTTTCAATAGCCATGCAGAACTGAACAGCTATCTCTGTAATTCCCATTTCATTTACACTAACTTACACCTGAAGAGTGGTAGATATTTGCTTATTTAATTGAATGCAATTTTCCCCATTCGGTACACAGATAATGACACTGCATATGCAGATAACAGCAATGAAAACGTTTTACAAAAGAGTTTAACTTTCATCTTGTGCAACTTCCTCTAGGGAGCGCAAAAGAAATTCAAATCATTTTAAAAATGAACGAGACTTACAAGACAGCTGCCAAATGCCCAACTGCTCAACTGGTTATAATTAAAGTTTATGGCTGATTCACAGAGCTTTATGACAGTACAGATCTGAGGTCAACTTTCTTTCTCCACTTTCTGTGCAATAGGCGGGCACTTGCCTTGCACCTAATTGTTTACGCAACCTGTATGGTACAATTAGGGCTGCACGATTAATCGAATGCGATTGTCATGCGCATTTTGTTAAAAAAGACGGTTCTGTAATCAGCAGGAAATCATCATCACGTGCTTTCAGATGGAGCAGAATTTTCTACACATAGCCGTAGTTCACTGACAAGTTACGCAAAAAAAAATCGCAGATGATTTTATTGCGTGATTCTGAAATCGAAGAAATCGTTCGCAATAATGACAGCTGTTTGCATAGCTTCTCAGTGAACTACGGCTCTGTGAAGTAAATGCTGCTCCATCTGAAAGCATGTGAAATACCACATTTAATAACATATTTTTACTCCAAACTCACTTCATAACTTCAGTCGAGTGTTTAAATAAATCCTTCTGTGAGATGATGTGCTTCTTACACAGAATAAGGCACGCAACATTATTTAAGCAGTGATAAAGGCATTGCATTATAAATACTTTATTTTAGTTCCTTGCATTTGTTTTATATTAGTCACGTTGAATCAATGAAAGCAGTTGAATCTTCTGTTTATTCAGCTGCAGCCATTTTCTGGGTTTCTTCTGCGAGGCGTATTTGGAGTTTCTCCTGGCCTTTGACGGAGATTTACTGCTGATCACAGAACCGTGCTTCACTGAAAGATACGAATGACAATCGCAGCTTCTGCCTAATCGCGATCTCGATTCCATTTGTGAATTTATCGTGCAGCCCTAGTTACAGTAAAAACAAATTGGGATTATGAGAATAATTTCTGAATTCTCAGTCCCAGACTCCTCACTAAAAGATATTTTAAAGAATGTCAGCTGGGTCCATTAACTGTATGGACTGTATGGACAAACCTTCCTCATGCTCTTTCTGTTTTTCCCATCACTCCATCGGCACGCTGCTGTTTATGGCATACGCTAATAAACACCGCTGTTCTGCTCTGTTTGAGTCTCCGGCCTGACGGATTCATTATCGACAGAATTATGTGCAATTCATCAGCCAAATATTATTCTCTTCCTGACAGTTTGCTCAACAAAAGCAGTGTCTCTGTGTGTTATCGGACGGACACTTGAATTAATATATCAAATTCCTCCTCTCCTTCACATTTCTAAACTCTGCATCAGAACATTAAAACACTGAATTCACAAAAAGAGTTAGTATATTTTTGTGTGCATGTACTTGGAGTACAAGTGCTTATCGTGAAATCTAACAGAACAGCATAAAAATATTACAGGCCCATTAACAAGAAAGCACAGCAGGGAACGAAGATGAATATAAATGGAGATAAGCACTTCATTAACGGCCTTAAATTTAAACTGTGGCCCATTGTGTCACCATAATATTTAGAAATACTCCAGACCACAGGACATCTGCACACAGAGCGCTGTTAATCCAATCTGCCCCCCTTAAGGGAACAAGGGAAAGAGGTTAATAGACACAAATTAAAAGGGGACACTATCTGACAGTTCACACTGATATGTTTTCTTTTCACTGGTTGTGCAACTGCAACACAAACCATTAAAAAAAGTCTCAAAGGTGACATTTTTCTTTATTACAAGAGGAATAAATGTGCAAAGCATTATAAAGGCTCAAATCTGACATCATAACTCAAAAGACGAATCCTATTCCAAAAAAAATCTGTCACAATGAACAAGTACCTTAAAGGAACACTCCACTATTTTGAAAATAGGATCATTTTCCAACTACCCTAGAGCTAAACAGTTGAGTTTTACCGTTTTCAAATCCTTTCAGCCGATCTCCGGGTCTGGCGGTAGCACTTAGCGGGACTTAGCTATATCATGATCGATAAAAAAAAACAAAAAAAAAAAAAAAAAAAAAAAAAAAAAAACAAATAGACCGTTAGCATCTCTCTCAGACATGACCAAAGAATTTCTATATATTTTTCCTATTTAAAACTTGACTTTTCTTTAGTTACATCGTGTACTAAGACCGACGATTTTCTAGGCCGATATGGCTAGGAACTATACTCTCATTCCGGCGTAATAATCCAGGAACTTTGCTGCCGTACCATGGGTGCAGAAGGCACAATGATATTACACAGAGCCTGAAAATAGTCCCAGCTATGTAACTTCCAATAAGCCTATTTCAGGCACTGCGTAATATCATTGCACATGCTGCACCCATGGTACGGCAGAAAAGTTCCTTGATTATTACGCCGGAATGAGAGTTTAGTTCCTTAGAATACTCTTAGGAACACTTGAGCAGTTCACTCTCTACGAAAATGAGTGACTAAACTTGCTCCCTTTGCTTGCAAATTGTCAGAAATTTGTTGTCTAGCGAGCAGTCAGTGAACAAGCGTGCCTTAGGTACTGACATTAGCTTTGGTGCTGCACCTGAGTGCTGTTTTAAATACAGATGGCAGTGAGGTTTTGGAGGTCAGAGGCTGGACACATACACCTTCTCAATGGCTACCAGAGGAAACTGAAAAACCAGTCTGTTTCCTATTATTTGCATAAGTAATTTAGCATGTAAAGGTCTACATTAGAACAACCCCTATTTCCAAAACAGTATATTAATCCAGAATATCAATCAGCAATGGGTCGAGCTCTTAATCCACAGATCATCCATCTGCTCTAGGCTCATGCTCCCAAACCAGTACACAAATTTATTAAAGTCTTTATAAAAAAAAGTTCACAGCGTAAGTTCACCAGTTTTCAACTGGCTTTGTATTGTAACAATGTTGGTAGTATAAATAAATGAACAACGTGTATTATTTTTCTGTTACCTGGACCAAGATATCCGCGAATATTTGTAAAACTTGTCATCCAATCTCCAGGGCTTTCATTAAAACTACAGATTTCAGCATTTTTATATACCCGCTCACAGATACAGTAGCCTGATCAAGCCCAGTGCATTATGGGTGCTGACGTTTTTTTACTTTTTTTCACCACAGCTATTTTCCTCAGTTTTCTCTAGTTGTGTAGCACTGATTTAAATGTAATCTAAGTAAGTAATGTAAAACATAGAGACCACATGTGTAGGGGAATTCCCTAAATCCTATAAGTGCCTAGATGCAAGTGGGTATTTAGGCCATGTCCACACGTACATGGGTATTTTTATAAACTGAGATTTTCCTTCTTCCATTTAAAAAAAAAAATCTATGTCCACATGAAACGTCTCCAGTTACTATCGTAACCTCGGTTCCCTGAGAGCGGGAACGAGACATCATGGAGACATTTCTCCATTATGGGAACTCCTTCCCTTCCAACCTTTCTGAAGTCCTATTAGCTCACGCCAGTCCAAATGACTGGCCAATTGTTATGACGCATGCAAATCGCATGCAAATACTGACGAGCTTGAGAGGCAGTATAAAATGCGGTGCATGCGACAATTACGTCAGTATCTGATACTGAACGCCGCTTAGCTGGTCGAGCAGCGAACACGGCGACCTCCGTGATTGTCTTGTTCCCGCTCTCAGGGAACCAAGGTTACGATACTCCCACGCTAATTGTCCTAGTAACCGGGAGACGTTCCCTCTCGAGCTTTCACGGGACATCACGGAGACATTTCTCCGTTATGGGAACGATATTCAATCCCGCCGTGAGAGAGGCTACGAGCAGCCTGTACAAGTCACATACCCAGCGAAGATAGAACACACACACATACACAATTCCCATAAGCAATTGTGACGCTTGTAGGCAGGCTCGCAGCTGATAGGTGGAGATAAGCCAAACAGCTTCTAAAACACAGGAGACTAAATCGGTCTATAACGTAGGCTGCGCTGGAGAACATGGCAGACCACAACCAACGTACTGGAAGGGCTGACACAGAGATTACTGTTGCTAAAGCATCATAACACATAACATTATAATGGTAGTAAAAGTGACTCAGACATGATAACAGGAACGGCACTGATACAGTCTCTTTGGGGTACCACGAATAGCGGCTGTAAAACCTGCTATCCAGCTCGCTCGGCGGGACTCGCTCTATCGCTCCTTTTTCCAAGCAGACTGCATACCTCTTGTCTCAGAACCGGGTAATTTCGAGGCAATGTTAGACTGCACTACGCCTTGAAATGGGGTTTCTGCGTTTGAATTGAAGGGTACACCCACATCCCACCGATTAGCCAGCACGAGATTCCATATAACTTCCCACGTGCTCAGGAACTGACATAGCGGCTTTAGCTCTTGGTCGTTGTATGCACCGGCGAGTGCTGCGCGACTATAACCTGTTGTGGTTCGGTGGCTGCGCACTGCTCTGAGGCAGGGCGAGTGGCATTGCATTGCCTGAGTGAGGAGGAAAGAGCTGTTTTTGTGAGAATGTATGCATTTTTATTGAATGAACATCCAACACACAAACATTTGAACACATGAACTTGTGGCGCTTGGGAGCCGGTCCGCTCGCGCACTCTCCTCCTCTCTTCAAACCGTCAGGACGGCAGGCGAGAGTCACGTCGCAGGCTCCTCCGCTGGCCGTGGCACTTCCTCCTGGGACCCCACGCCTTCCTCTGGACATCCGGCTCCTGGCTAGGAGCAGTAGCAGTCACCGCCGCGGTCGCTGGCCTGGGGTTATCCCTCCGTTGGGAAGAGCCAGGTGCCGACGAGGACCTGGATCTCGCCGTCTGCTCCTGGAAAGTGCGCCTTGGCATCACTTGACTCATGGCTTTGGAGCACTTTTGAGCCTCCATGAAGCGTTCAATAATGGACTCCACGGCGTCACCAAAGAGGCCGGAGGGAGTCACAGGAGCATTCAGCAGCACTTTACGGTCAGCATCCTTGAGGTCAGCCAGGTTTAACCATAGGTGCCTCTGAAGGACGACCATAAAACCCATGACCTTACGCACGGCCTGGGCCGCTCGCTTCGTCGCCATCAGCGCCAAGTCTGTCGCCGCGCGCAGATCCTTAATGGCCTCCGCAGTGAGGGCTCCGCCCTCCACCGCCTGCAGGAGCTTCACCTGGAAAACCTGCAGCACCGCCATGACATGCAGCACGGAAGCCGCCTCGCCATCAGACACATACGCTTTATTAACGAGGTGGGCGGTGGTCCTGCACGGCTTCGAGGGGAGGCTGATGTCCAAGCCTAGGGTCTTGGCTGCTGCAAGACACAGGTGTGCAGCGATGGTCTCCTCGACGGGGGGGAGAGCGCATGTACCCGTGGGCCTCCGCCCCATCCACATGGGAAAAGATGGCCTGTGTAACAGAGTGGACACATGCTGATTGGGGCGCAGACCACGTTTTCACCAGCTGCTCTTGTACGTTGGTGAAGAAGGGGACCAACGCCCTCGAGTCAGCTTTCCGGGTGGACCTGAAATACCAGGAGTCGAGCTTACTCCTGGCAGGCTCCTCTGGAGGACCCCAGGTAAACTCCAACTCCTGGACAGCCTTCAACAGAACCCTCATGAGCTCCTCCTTAGACATGAAATACTTCTGGTATGTCAACATATCCTGCGATCCATGCTAGAAAATCTAACATTTTTAAATCGCCATTTTGCTAAACCCTTCATAATTATCATGCATGAGGCTTTATGACCTTTTTATGTATTGTATTATTGACCTTGTATTAATTATGAGACTATACAGTGCTGCAGCAGTGATGTCAAAACCTGGGAGACCAATTTGGATTTCCTTGAGATTTTCCTATGGGTTTTTTATTATGGGGTTTTTCAATTAATGAGTAAAATAAGGTCTCAGGTAAACAAAACTTGAGGGTACTTGGCCATTTGTGCATTAAAAACAAAAATAACATAACCGTTTCAAAATTCTAATTTCAGTATGGGTGTATGTTATTTACATTATAGAGAAAAACATTGAAATATCATAAATTTATATTTACAGAGCAGACTTTGTTTTACTCATAAAGTGAAAAACACCTTTAGAGAAATCTCAAGGGGACCCATGGCTTCCAGCTTTTGACATCACAGCTGCAGCACTTCATATACAGCATTTGTATTTTTTTTAATAAAAAAAATCATCTGTCATACTGCATAACTATTCAAAATGAACTAGCAACAACAAAAAGGTGTTAAAAATGGTACACAAAAAAGGCTTAGAAGAAATTCTGATGTTCTGACCTAATAATCCACGATCCAAAAAAATTAAAATCATGACAGCACAATCTGCAAGATGCTCTTTCTACAAAACACACCAAGAACAAACATGTTTATGCCTGCAAGATGATGAAATAAAGACTGAAAGAGAATAGTTAAAGTGATCCAAAACACTGAGCCTAATGTTGATTCTTCAAAGAACTGCTGGAGTAAATCAAAGCCTGTCACAAGCTGCTCTATCACGCTCAGTGCTTGATGAATGCCTCCAGCTTAAAGCAACTTCCTGGCCATCAATACACTTGAGAAGATCACTTTATGGTCCCTTTATATGTTATAGCACAAGTATTTTAGGAAAACCGGCGCCACTCATTTCACATATAAAATCTCATCAGAAAATACCAATATCACTTACCATTTGAAGACCCCTCAAAATGCACACTTAATGCACATCAACTGACTAAACGTTTAAATGAAGAAATCAGAGAAATAGCTCAATGCAGGCCATTTAAATGTCATAAAACTTAGTCCAGTGAACAGCTTACAATCTCTCCCAGCGATTCACGAAATAGCGCGTGAATGAAATCGCCGCAAACTTACGTGAAAACGAAGAATAAAGTAGTGGATCCCACCAGAAGGGTGGCGGCAGTGGACACCGGGATGTATTTGGTGGGTTTAAATCTTTTTCCAACGCTGTTGGGCATTCTGTAAATCCCACATTCCTCGTTTATTTGATCCCTATCGTTAGATGCACGCAAACACGAACACAAACCCTGCACCGTTCCGCGCCAGCCGGCTAAACGCGTATTCGCTCCGTCACATACACCGTTAAATCGTGATCCTTGAATACGAGATCGGGAATACGAGACTGAAAATCCCACCCAGCTCAGTTCAGCCCACTGCTGCTGAGGTCACTGCAATGCTTGAAAGGTGGAGCCTTCGCTACGCACATAGAGGAGGCGACACGCGCGCGCTGCAGAGGGGCCTCGGCTGGTCGCGTCTTGAGGCTTTTGCTATATGGGGTGTACTATATGCACTTTTTTGTGATTGCAATACAACAACACACGAACACACGCACGCGTGCTCACCGCTTCTTACTCAAAGGGAAATCATGAATGAAGCATAAGACACATCTGAAAACCTTGTTCAAAATCATATTAATCAAATATAAAAACACACCGTTGAGGTTTGGAAGACTGAGTGTGGTGAGCGGTGCCCAATGCAAAACTAAACTTTCAATGTTTTGTGGGTATGAGGTGTGATTTGGTATCGTGTTCCCTCTGGTGGCAGATTTGGAGAGTTATCCCCTTTACCACATGCGGATCGTCTTGATTTCGGAAACATTTTTGCGGGTGTCGCGTAAACAGTCACGTGACCACAATGTTACAATAATTAATTTTTATTTAGTCTTTTATCCAAAGCGACTTACAAATGAGCAACAACAGAAGCAATCAGTTGTAGGATTAAAAAAAACAACCTAAAAACAGCTCCAAAACTAAAAGCTAAAACTTATAAATACTACCTACACACATTTTAAAAATAAAGAGATTAAATAAAAATGACAAATGCATACAACAACTTAACATTTAAATGAAAAAAAAAAAAAAAAAAACTAAAAAAAATAAAAAAATATATTAAAGAACAAAGGTTATAGGAGTATAATAATGAGTCAACTGACACTAAGCCAGACACAGCAAAAAACAAACTACATGTGGTATGACAACCACACACACACGACACCACCAACACAAACACCACACACACACCACACACAATCCAACAACCCCAACACACACACACACACACACACACAACCACACACACACACACACAAACACACCACAAACACACACACACACACACTCATTCAATCAATCACACACACACACACACAATCACACAAACACACACACCACACACCAACACACACACACACACACACAACCACACACACACACACACACCCACACACACCCAAAACACACACCACACACACACACACACACACACCACAACCACAACACACACACAACACAACCAGCCCCCCACACAGCAACACACCAAACACCACAACCACACACACACAACACATTCCACTCACACAACAACCAAAACACACACACACCCACAACCACACAACAACACACACACACACACCACACAACCACACACACACACACACAAAAACACACACAACAAAACCCACCACACAAACACCACACCACACAACACACACACACACACCACACACAAAAACACACACACACACAAACACACACACAACACACACACACAAACATACGGGTTTTATGACCTGACCCGGACGGAGCTGCATGCCCCAAACCAGTCTGTTGGTGTATAGGGGACAGCTTCCCTTGCGTAACCAGAGATTGTAGTGGATATCAAAAAATCTATTTTGACCCATACAACACAGATTTCACTTCAAAGTTTGTTTACACAAAACACAACTTATAATGTAACAACCTGAAAATATACACAATTATGAGGACAATTAATGATTTGATACACAAGCCCCGCCTATGACACAAAACTGTATTATGAGGACTAATGTGATTTCTAAGGACATTGGCTATACAACACACAAACATGTCATGTGAGTGTATTAAAGGGACATACCTGATATATGAGGACAAACGATTTAACACAAACACAATAATGAAGATATTGTGTATTAAAGGGACATACCTGATATATGAGGACAAACGATTTAACACAAACACAATAATGAAGATATTGTGTATTAAAGGGACATACCTGATATATGAGGACAAACGATTTAACACAAACACAATAATGAAGATATTGTGTATTAAAGGGACATACCTGATATATGAGGACAAACGATTTAACACAAACACAATAATGAAGATATTGTGTATTAAAGGGACATACCTGATATATGAGGACAAAAGATCAGACTTAGCACACAGTACACCAGCACTGTGCAAGTATGTATAATATTTTTGTATAGTAATTTAAATATGCAACCTTACCTTTTATAGTGTGCATTCAAGGACCTACTATTTGTGTGACATAAGGGATAATGTACATCCAGCCGGTTATCTCAGAATAAACCCTGAACTGGGTGATCGTCTTTAAGCGAAGACACAACATTCAAACAAGACATGAAGACATAACAGTATGCACAGTCTGTGAACAAGGAGCAAAGTTTAATTAGTTCTTGTTTACAGCAACATTACAATAGTTGCCCTTATAATATTACATCATAAGATACACTAACATTTTGTGTATAAAGAGATGTCCTGTGTGTAAAGGAAAAAAAAAAAAAAACTCAAATGTGTGGAGGAGGAGAACTTAATTATAACGGTTCATAAAGTTAATACCGAAAATGTTTCGATATTATGAAAGCACATTAAATCCTTTAACAGATGTTCAACAGAAGAAGTTTTCTCTTGCATATAAACAAAAAAAAAAAAACACTTATTGAGTATTTTGTGACTGTTTGTTTTTTAGTGTTAAGCCACGATTCCTGACGAAATCTCTTATGTTTTGGACAGAGCGACTAGCCAAAACAGGATGCTCAGCATTCTTGCACTGTTGGCATTCAACTTTAGTGGCGAGTTTACACCTTGCGATGTGGTTCCGGAAATGTCTCATTACTGCAGCGATTTCTGTTGGAGACCATATTCGTTTTTGTTTCCTTCTTGCATCACCCCTTTCAGGAGAATTTTCGCGAATCACTACAAAAGAGGAAAACAGGTTCCTGAACCCTGGGGTGAACACCATGATGGCCAGATCTCTCTCTTCTCCCAACCAGCCACACTCTTACCAACCCTTGTCTTTAGTCAAACCTTTTTGTACAGATTACTAATCCTTTGAGTAAAAAATGATGGGCTGCTGTTTTTGTTAAACATGTTTTTGCCTGTTTGTTTGTTTTAGTAAGGGGAGCAATTTATTCATTATGTTTGGTTGTGTTGTTACCATCCTTGTAAGATTGTGTTTTAAATGTTGGCCCATCCTGATGTTACATTCAACTAAAATATCAATTTGTAAATAAAACAATGAAATTAAAGATCTGACTTGTGTGTTATGGTTACTTAGTTCCTGATATAGATAAGTAGTTAAACTTTTATTCTCGTCATACCTTGAAATGAGCATCCTAAGGCAGAGTCAACATCTGTGAATGAAAAAACAAAATATAACAAACAGTAGTAGTGCTTGGTTTGCATTAATTAAATCAAACCTCAATGGAGATGCTGGCTGAGTGAGGTAGATGCTCATACCATCTGAGGTGCCTGGAGGTTTCTCAACAGGGCGCCTAGCCTTCTTCATTCCTGCGGTATGAATAGTATGGCTCAGTATAAAGGTTCTGATGGCACATGCTCAAACATTTCATAAATAGTTTTACACCGTGAAACTGTAAATCTCTGTAAATTTTGTGATGGAGAAATTAAAATGTCTCCATCACAAACAAAAACGGTTAAAATGATTGATCTACACGACTCCCTAGTACAGTGTTTTTTCTGTATATGCTTCTGTGCTTTTACCATGTTGTTCATGCTCTTCCCTCCTGCTCCGCTCTTTGTCTTTCCTACAACAATCTTTGTTTAAAAAAAAACAAACAGAAAAAAAAACTTAATCCTAAATTCAAAATCTTGTCAATTACACAATATAATAAATCAAGCAATCTAAACTGCATTTTAAACATTTTCGCACTCAGTTTAGTTTCAAAATGTGTTAGTATATATATACTTAAAATGGGTTTGAAGTTGAAAACTTTTTATTCTTGTCAAACCTTGAGATGGGCCTCCAAAGGCAGAGTCAATATCTGCGAATAGAAAAATAAAATACGATAACAAACAATAGTAGTGCTTGGTCTATATGAAGTGAATCAAGACCATGCTGCTTCAGTAACAGCTCTAAACTATTATAATGTTTTGGTGCATCGTATGGTACACTTCTTATGCTGACTTCACGGATTTGATGTTTGTATGTTTATGTGTTTTTACCTGTTTCTGTTTGTGTCTGTGGATGTATCTCTTCAGCATCACTGTCTTCACTTTGCTCAGAATCAGTAAAGTCTAACTCATCTAACAAAAAATAAACATTCAGAGTATCAAGTAAGTTTAACTTTGCAAATGTTAGAGTAAAAAAAAAAAGAGGACATGGTGATCACTCTGAAGTTTGATGAATATTACATTGTATTACAAGGTCTGAATGCTAGGGATTATCTTTAGGATATGAATACTTGAATCTTTACAGTAAACTTGAAAATGTAATTTGTAACAACTTGGTAGCATTACCTTCAATTTCAATCTCTTCTAGTGTTTTGCCCTGAAGATTTGTAAGTGACCCTTTCTCCATGGCAAGTAGTAGTTTAGATATTTTGGCCAGCTGGGTTGTAGCCTCCGGAAGCCTATAATACTATTTAGGTGTGTGGAGTCTGGCGAATATCGTGGCCCAAAAAGTCAGGAACTTGGTCCAACTCGTGATTTTTGAGGTTCAGGACCTGTGACAAAGTTGCAACATGTTTGCGTAACTGTGTCGACCGGAGGAGTTCAGGGTTTTGCGCACCACACTCATTTGCATAAATTCTCAGACAGTCTTGTCCTCGATATGGAGTCAAACAGTTGGGTCTTGCAAACAGGAATGGGTTTTCTTCTGGGACTCCACACTCTGTTCTTCTGATTATGAGGTGTGTTAAGGCATCAACCATGTCTGGCGATAACAAGACTGCAACTTTTCGCCCCCTTTTACCCCTAATTTCTACCCGACTGAAATGTGCACAAAGTTTTTGCTCAAACTTTGTTAGCTCAACAGCAACATCTTTATGTAGGGCAGCTGTGTCCCTCTCTAGAAAACCTTTCAGTTGCATCTTTGCAACCTCTCCTCCACGTCGTCGGTTAAACACTATGATTTTTGCTAGAGTTGCTTTGCAAAGTTCTCCGTAGACTTGTGCTGATGGCATCCGTTTCAAGTTCTCAGAGGCTAAATCGGCAACCTTTTCAAGGTGCTGGTGAAGACGTTGTACATCTTCTGTGAAAGGGAGGGTGGATGGCTTGTTAAAGTGCCCCTCATTCAAGGTGGTCAAAGCTGTGTGAGAAACAAGTTCAGACCACTTTGCATCATACAGCTTTTTGAATGTCTGGGTTGACTTTATCCCCTCACTGTCTTCTGCCATTAGAGCTCTGCAATGTATAATGTCACATATCTTATTCAGAGAGTGGCCCAACTTGAGGGCAAGGCTTGGAGTCTGGTATGAGTGTTTTTCATCATCAAACCCAGATACCCTCTTGACAGCCTGGATAACCACATTAAAATTTGCAGGTCTTACAGCATCTTCAAGAGTCTGTACTGAAAATTCTTTTCTCAGAATCAGCAGAAGTCTTCCAACTTCCCGGAGCTTCTGTCGAATATAGTCATATTTGGTGGGATCCTGTCCATGTTTATTGAAAAATGACTGGGCCAGCTGAAGAATGCAAAAGTCACTCCGCACAGCAGCAGAGATGTCATCGTCTTTCATCACAGTTAACAGCTTCCAAACACCCTGTGATATTTGTTGACAGAGAGCTGTATTAGACATTGTTGCCAAAGACAAGACCCTAGTTCTTCCTGGCTCTGCCTGATCTTCCACTGGTTTGGAAAGACAATTTCGAACGTGTCGCCAGAGATCCCTCCGGAGAAACATTGCATGGCAATACATACAATGTACATAATCTTTTGAAATATACATTTTCTTTGGTTTACGTCTGAGTTTTAACAGTCCAGTCCCACTCGCTAAAACATCTGCATTGTGTTCGTAGTTCCCTTTGTTCCGCAGTTTGCTCAGAAGTTTTTGACGTTCTTTGGAGTGTTTTGGCAATGCCAAAGCCCGAGCAACATCGAATTTGATTTCTCATGGGTTTTAAGTGGCGTTGTAAATTTTGACTGCGGTTTCCCCACACAAATGTAGCAGATAATTATTCTTGCTTACTGAAGAAGGTATATTTGACGATTGTATACCTGGATCTCCCCTGTCTTGTGAGATTCGCAACGATGGTCTTCAGTATTACAACGCTTGATCATTGTGAACTTACGAGACTGGTGACTTCGAATTGGCTTTCATACAAGACCTTTCAAGCTGTGCTGTGCAGACTGGATCTTTTGGGTGTGAATCTTTACCTATGATGCTTTCTTGGCATGGTCTGCCATTTTGAATTTCTGCAGCAGATTCAAAGTAGGACACTTTAGTAGTCGGCATGTTTAAGAGTTGTTCAGGACATTCATTTTCTGAAGACACTATGCCCACTTCTGAACTTTCTGAAACAGAATTAGGTACATAGTCCCGATCTGACAAATTCTCACTGGAAAATTCTTCTTCAGAATCCTGAAATAGCAAAAATATTATTGTAATATTCAAACTAAGTTTATTCTAAGGCAATAAATTATTCCAAAAAAAAAAACAAAAAAAAAAAAATCTAACTATTCGTAATGATCACACGATGATGTTAATGGGTCAGGGTTTGGGCTTCAACACTTTTTTCTTGTAGCAAGTTTTATGCCAGAAGCAGGAACAAACTGGATTGAGGATATAATAAACAAGGTTGGTTCCATTTGATTCAAGAAAAGTTGCTTTAAAAAGTGATAGATAACAGAGCGATAGAGAAGTAGTGTGTTCGAAAGTGCGGCTAGTAGATGGAAGAGAATAGAGAAAAGAAAAATGAGTAAACTAAGAAAGAAGGAGGATTAAGTAGGAGAGCATCCAAAAGAACTTCAGAGAGAGTTTGAGAAATATGAACAGATACAATTACACCGGTAGATAGGTGGAGAAAGAAAATATTTTTTAAGCCAAAATATGATATATTTAGGATATCAAGATTACACAATAATTTGGTTTTTGATGGTAAATAATCATTTAGATGAGAATCTTTTAATTTTCAGAACAAAATACTTACCCTTACATCTCACACCAATCCACTTAAAACCAGAAAAGGGTCCACTGCAGCATTCACATTTATTCAATCTTGATACTACTGAGGAGACTACGTCATGTTTACAATTCTGTTGGGGAAAAAAAGAGTCACATTTATTAGAAGTGATTATATTAAAATAGTTAGATGTTAAGAGATAGGGTTAGGGTTTAAACACATTATTTTAATAGTTTCACAATAACAAAATGTATAGATCACAAACGTATTGCACTGTAATGCATAGTATGACAGCAGCAGTAAGTATGGGGACATACGCCACACAAACCATGGTCCAATTTGGCAATAGACACACTTAACTTCTGCCCATCTCCCACAATACACAACACGACAGTGGCAGAGCAGCGACGAGTATCGAGTTTAAGTGGGGACCAATAAGACACACATAACCATGGTCCCAATTTGGCAGAGACACACTTATTATGCCAAACCCCACATACACAAACCAACAAGCAGCAGTAAGTATGGGGAAATACGACACACAAACACGCGAAAAAAAAAGGGCCGTGGTCCAATTTGGCAAGAGACACTTAACTTCTGCCCAACCCCACAATACACAACACGATAGCAGCAGTAAGTATGTGGACATACGACACACAAACCATGGTCCAATTTGGCAAGAGACACTTAACTTCTGCCCAACCCCACAATACACAACACGATAGCAGCAGTAAGTATGTGGACATACGGCACACAAACCATGGTCCAATTTGGCAAGAGACGCACTTAACTTCTGCCCAACCCCACAATACACAACACGACACCAGCAGTAAGTGTGGGGACATACGACACACAAAGCATGGTCCAATTTGGCAAGAGACACAATTAACTTCTGCCCATCCCCCACAATACAAAACACGACAGCAGCAGTAAGTATGGGGACAAACGACACACAAACCATGGTCCAATTTGGCAAGAGACACACTAAACTTCTGCCCAACCCCACAATACACAACACGGCACCCTCAAGGCATATGATAAGTAGTGGAGAAGGAAACTGAAAAGACCGAAACACAACATACCTCAGATGGTCCAATTTGGCAAGAGTCACACTTAACTTCTGCCCAACCCCACAATACACAACACGATAGCAGCAGTAAGTATGTGGACATACGACACACAAACCATGGTCCAATTGGCAAGAGACACACTTAACTTCTGCCCATCCCCCACAATACACAAAACGACAGCAGCAGTAAGTATGGGGACATACGACACAAACCATGGTCCAATTTGGCCAGAGACACACTTAACTTCTGCCCAACCCCACAATACACAACACGACAGCAGCCGTAAGTATGGGGACATACGACACACAAACCATGGTCCAATGTGGCAAGAGACACTTACCAAGAAAGTTATGACGGGACACCGTGCCCCTCCGCAAACCCCCACAATACACAACAGCGACAGCAGCAGTAAGGATGTGGACATAAGAGCACACAAAAAATGGCCAAGGTGGCAAGAGACCCACTTAACTTCTGCCCAACCCCACAATAAACAACACGACAGCAGGCGAGTAAGATGTGGACACACGACACACATACAACCATGGGTCCAATTTGGCAGAGAAACACTTAATTCTGCCCAAACCCCACAATACACACACACGAAGAGCAGCCAGGAAAGTACGGTGGGGGGGACATACGACACACAAACCATGGTCCAATTTGGCAATAGACACACTTAACTTCTGCCCATCTCCCACAATACACAACACGACAGCAGCAGTAAGTATGGGGACATATGACACACAAACCATGGTCCAATTTGGCAAGAGACGCACTTAACTTCTGCCCAACCCCACAATACACAACACGATAGCAGCAGTAAGTATGTGGACATACGGCACACAAACCATGGTCCAATTTGGCAAGAGACGCACTTAACTTCTGCCCAACCCCACAATACACAACACGACAGCAGCAGAAAGTATGGGGACATACGACACACAAACCAGGGTCCAATTTGGCAAGAGACACACTTAACCTCTGCCCATCCCCCACAATACACAACACGACACCAGCAGTAAGTATGTGGACATACGACACACAAACCATGGCCCAATTTGGCAAGAGACACACTTAACCTCTGCCCATCCCCCACAATACACAACACGACACCAGCAGTAAGTATGGGGACATACGACACGCATGCTAGCTCAGAATTAACCATCATCTGTACCACTGTATAAGCAAATGTAAATAAAACATTTTATATCACTATCCATCTATTCTAAAAGTTTGACTGCAATATAAAAAGTCAATATGTTTGTGCCAATTAAAAGAATCATAACAGTGGCCTCCATAAGTATTGGAACAGTAATGGACAAAATGAGTTGGGATGTGGAGTCAAGACATTGCAAATACTGATCAAAAGATGAAGATGAGCCAAACTTACAGATATCACAATTTTCTTATGGGTGATTCAATCAGAGATGCTTTAACACAACTAAGAGAATCAGCACCTTTTAGAGTTTCAAACCCTAAGTCATGATGTGAGCATATGATTGGGACGGTTGACCTACACAGTCTTTCCTAACGTGTCAGCGTGTGATCAGCTGTTGCATTAATTCTTCAGATATTAAAGCAGGGAATGTGTCGTATCAGTTATTTCCATTGCTTCTGCATTCTGAGCCTTGCATTTGATAACGACATACACAAACCAGGATGAAGACGAGGGATCTGACTTTGAGAGAAAAGCAAGCAATGTGGATGCTAAAAGAAAAGAGGAACTCAATTAGAGCTACAGTATGTCAAAAACAATGGGCATGGAGAAATCAACAGTTTGCAATGTCCTGAAAAAGAAAGAAACCACCGGCGACTACAGCAACCAACAACGACCTGGTCGGCTGAGAAAAACAACAGCCGTTGATGACAGACAAATCATAAAAACTGTGAAAAAGAACCCTAAAATAAGTATCTGTAAAATCACCAACAATCTCCAGAAAGCTGGAGTGATGGTCTGACAATCTACTGTCTGCAGAAGACTTTGACATAGAATTACAGAGGCTACACAGCAAAGATGCAAACCTCTGATCAGCAGCAATCATAGAAAGGCAAGATTAGAGTTCGCAAAAAAAGCTCAAAGGTGAGCCAGTAGAGTTCTGGAACAGTTTTATGGACAGATGAGACAAAGATCAACCTTTATCTAAACGATGGGAAAGCAAAAGTGTGGAGAATAAAGGGAACTGCAAATGATCCTCATCACCATACAGCCTCATCAGTAAAGCATGGTGGATGTGGTGTCATGGCATGGGCATGTATGGCTGTCTATGGAACAGGCCCTCTCAGCTTTAATGATGACTTAATGTATGATGACAGTAGCAGAATGAATGCAGAAGTGTACAAAAACATCTTGGCTACCAATGTTCAAGAAAATGCCACAAGACTCATTAGAAAGTGCTTCATATTGTAACAGGACAATGACCTCTTAGATTGGCCAAGTCAGTCTCCAGATTTAAATCCTATTGAACATGAATTTTGCGTAAAGAGGAGACTACTGGTGGAACCTCCACCCAAAAAAAAAGCAACAGTTAAAAATGGCTGTAAAGGCTGGGAAAAGCATTTCAATTGATGAAACCAAGAGTCTAGTGATGTCTATGGCTCGAAGACTCGCTGCTGTGATTGCATGCAAGGGATTCACAACTAAATGTTAGCTTTTAAACTTTTACATTTGCTTTAAGTTAATAAGTTAAGTAAAATACTTATGCTTACATCAGATTAGGGAATGAAACTCTAAAAGTGCCATCCGTTTTATTTGTTAAAACATGAATGTGTTGAAACAGCTAATAATAAAATGTGACATCCTGTAGTTTTGTCTCATATTCATCTTTTGATCATATTTGCAGATGTCTTGACTCCACAGCAGACAAAGCAATTTTGTCATTATTGTTCCAATACTTATGGAGGGCACTGTATATGAAATAAACACTTATTAAATGTTAATTTACTTGTTGAGCATTGTCATAACGTGTCAGCTGAGGATCAGACTTTGTTGATATCTGAAAAGTTTGATTCTTGAACATTAATTCTGGACACCAAGGCAGTACATGGTGATGCCTTGAGTTTGCAATACAACTATCTAATGCAAAAATTACATATAATACAAGTGAATTCATAGATTAACATTCTGGGCATGTGTGAATTCATTGTAGCACACACAGTGCGTGTAATGTTCAGGTACTGATTCTGCATCATCTTACCAAAGTTAATGGAAATTAACTACCTGCTGATCATTACAAACACAGACTTCAGACACTTACCTTCTCTGTTCCATCCCCTGCTGCACAGCTGACCACAGCCATCGCCTGTTCTTCTGTCTCAGAACACACCTGTGAAATATGAAAGATATTTGTAAACATAGGCTGGCAAGAGATCATCTATACTGATGTCAAATAAACTTGTGAGGACAGTTTAAGGAACCAATACAGTTTATAAATAGTCTGCATCATCTTATCAAAGTTAATGGAAATTAACTACCTGTTGATCATTACACAAACAGACTTCAGACACTTACCTTCTCTGTTCCATCCCCTGCTGCACAGCTGACCACAGCCATCGCCTGTTCTTCTGTCTCAGAACACACCTGTGAAATATGAAAGATATTTGTAAACATAGGCTGGCAAGAGATCATCTATACTGATGTCAAATAAACTTGTGAGGACAGTTTAAGGAACCAATACTGTTTATAAATATTCTGCATCATCTTATAAAAGTTAATGGAAATTAACTACCTGTTGAGCATTACAAACACAGACTTCACAGACAGTTACCTTCTCTGTTCCGTCCCCTGCTGCACAGCTGACCACAGCAATTGCCTGTTGTTCTGTCTCAGAACACACCTGTGAAATATGAAAGATATTTGTAAACATAGGTTGGCAAGAGATCATCTATACTGATGTCAAATAAACTTGAGGACAGTTTAAGGAACCAATACAGTTTATAAATATTCTGCATCATCTTATAAAAGTTAATGGAAATTAACTACCTGTTGATCATTACACAAACAGACTTCAGACACTTACCTTCTCTGTTCCATCCCCTGCTGCACAGCTGACCACAGCCATCACCTGTTCTTCTGTCTCAGAACACACCTGTGTGGATTCAAAATGAAGTACTAACATGTCTCCGCTAACTTCTCCACATGATTGAAAAACTATTAGAACAGTAAACTGTGTTCAAATGAGTATAAAAAGGTTATAACTTTTGAGGTACAATATGCACTTTCTGCAAAATGCTTAATATTGCTCAGAAATTATTTAGAGCCTAATCACAAATCAGATGTAAAAATTGTTCCATCTGTAAATACCTTGCTTCTCCATGGCCAGTCAGAATCCCCATAGTTATACGTAATCTCTTCCCCAGGACTTATGTCCTTTATTGCAAATAAGCACAGATGGGGCTTTCCGTCCACTCTGATTGTTTTCATTTTGCTGTTGGGGTTCACATGATCATCATTGACGAGTCTCCCTAAAGAGCAGTCTTCTCTGGCAGCATCAACCCTAAAAGAGCAAGAACACTACGCTAACTCCAAGGTGTAATATTGACTGAATCACACAATAGGAAAGTCTCACTGAAAAATTAAAAAAATGTTTCTGGATGGACTCATCCTACTTTACCACTACTGCATCAGAAAATATAAATGTGTATCTCTGGGTGACCTACAACTTTGTAAATTTGAAAGAGATTGTAAATTAAGTACAGCAATATACATACCACAATTGTTTTCCATTAAAACGAAATTCAAACAAAAAAACCTCAACCGCAGTGTGGTATACTCTGTGCCTTCTTTCATATTCTTGTTTAGTTATGACTTCCCCTCGATATTCAATGAGAAAATCTCCCTTTTGGAAGTGGCGACAGCTGAACACTCCTCAACCTAACAAAGAGCACATCAGTCAGGAAAAAGGGTCAAGTTAAAACAATACTTAAACATAGATACTCACTTGTGTTACTCACCTTTAAATGAATTTATGTATTTTATTTCAAATCCATCCTTATCTTTGAACATGGATGAAAAATATGCAGCTTCATCTTTGGGTTTTTGTTTGGCCCTCCGGGACCTTGTTGCTGCCATTTCCTGCAAAAGCCAGATTATGTTTTTTTTGTCACTTTATGACATTATGATGTAATTATTATATATTATAATATCATTATATTATGTGACATCACTGACCTAATCAACTGAGTTTATACTTTTATTTGTTGTAGAGGGCTTAAATATTAACAATAGGGATTATTCTGTACTATTTGCATGTCAGTAAATTGTACTAGTGAAACAGGAAAAACATCTTAGACCTTAAATTTGTGTTTAGTATTTTTAACAATCTTAAACATGCTGCTTTTCTCCTTCTCAACTACACTAAAGAGAAGCATTATGATATGACTATCAGACTTGTATATAGGTGAAACCTCTACAGACACCTACAGCAACAGCAGGTCAGACTGATAGGACAGCACTGATTACCATTACGACACCATTACAGTTCTGCAGGAATGACCTTCACAAAGAACTGTTCGCAATTAAAGGCACCTGATTTGGGATGTGCTCAGCCCCAGGAACACAAGATAACTAGTTTACAACTGAACAGCAAAAGCCGTGCACCCTAAAAAACATTAAGTTCACCACTCCCATATGAAAAATACTGTAGTATACTTTTGTTTTTACTATAGTAAACTGTAGTACTATTCCTAGATACAATAGTGTTTTTGAACCTTACCATAGTAAAATGGTTTGCCAATATGGTTTATCAATTCACGAATACTATAGAATACTGTAGTATGCATTAACAAAGTGTAGTAATGATTACAACATACAACTACAATTTACTACATCAAATACTAAAGTATACTACAGTATTTTTCCATGTGGTCTTTCATACACTAACCTCATTAGCACATCCCAAAACATACAGAATACAAGCTGTTTAGTTATTGCTATCTGTATTTATCTGACTAGTAGGTAAAGCATGAATTATTGCTGTTAAATAATGACAAAAAAAAACATCTTCAATTATAAATTGTTAATTCCTAATGATTTGTGAGGAAACGCTAGATAAAAGCTGACAAATGTGACCAAAGCTAGCCTGATTAACTGCAGAGGCTAACTTTATAACTAATGTAATATAAAATAAAAACAGTTTCTCGACTTTGAGTTGTATCATCAGTCTCACCTGGAGTGTCTTCATCATGATGCTCACAGGTGCTCATCTCAGCAGGAAGTGACGCGGTCGGGGTGAGGGGGTGAGGGGGTGTAGGGGGTGTGTAGGGGGGGGGGGGCGAGGG
Source organism: Sinocyclocheilus anophthalmus (assembly GCA_018155175.1). Classification (NCBI taxonomy): domain Eukaryota; kingdom Metazoa; phylum Chordata; class Actinopteri; order Cypriniformes; family Cyprinidae; genus Sinocyclocheilus; species Sinocyclocheilus anophthalmus. The sequence continues at coordinate 132,518 of JADLZN010009572.1, read as the reverse complement.
GATGGCTCATCAAAAGCGGGCTGTTATAAGTTCATTGTTTGTTATTTTTTAGGGTCTTCTGGTATGTCATTAGCTATTTTTTCCAACGCATGTTGAATTCTAAAAATTTTAAAAAAGTTGCACAGAATGGTTAAAAAATGATCATTAATCCAGCAATAAGTTAATTTCTGAAAGTGATTCCAACGATATTGTTTCTCTATGCTTTTATTTTTATAGTTGTGGTGTGGACTTTGTTATTCCTTTATATTTAGAACGCTTTTACAAATATAGTTTTATGGTTATCGTCCTTGGTGTTGATACGCTATAACACAGTGGTTTGACAAAGTCTGAAATTATGAGGACATCTGGCCTCTCAGCCAATCAAAACCTGCGATTCCATACACACGTTGAATATTAATGAGGACGTGCATTACTGAGACCCACCTACAGGGGCGCAGTCGCGATACACACGCTTAACACAAAGTCCGGTAATTGTGAACTATAAGGACTTTTGGAGAAAATTCGAATTAGAGCTCCCTCTACCTATAGAAGCACTTCTACATTGTCTGAATTATGAGGACATTGGCCCTGTCCTCATAATACAAAATGTCCCCATAGTGTTGCGTGTATTCATATAAAATGTCCTCGTAAATCACAAAAACCAACACACACACACACACACAACCACACACACACACACACACACACAAAAACACGCACACACACACACACACACACGTGCGCACTCACACTCACTCATTTCACTCACTCACTCACACACACACATATATATCATATACAATAGACATAACATTATAAATTCAATATATATATTTCATTTCCATTTAGTTTGTTGAAATGTTAAAATAACTCAAATTAAATAAAAACTAAAAACTTACCTATACAGACATAATTTAATTAAATTTTAAATAAATAACAAATACAAATAATATAAATCAAATGACAGTAGTTTATCAGTAATCCTAAAAAATAACACTGCCAAACACACATGCTAAAAAACTAACTACTTACTGACACATAGTAAGAAATAGTCATTAAAAACTGAAACAGAAGCGAAACAAGTAATAGAGTACTCGTTATTGTACACTATTACTGTTGCCCTTCTTGTTGTATTTTTCATCTTTAATTTATCCTTCCTAATTATTTGTATTATATATTGATGTTACTTCATATTACGCATTTATTTAATAATTATTCAGGCAATAAACTGGACGAAACAACGTTCACATTAACTAGTAATAAAAATAAAAAAGTGAATGTAACTAAAGGAAATTCTATCGTAAAGCTTACTAAAATCAAAATAACTCTATGTTACAAGAAGCGCAGTAATGGTGTACAGTCGTGCACTTCTTGTAGCTATTATGCAGTAACTTCTCAAACCACAACTTTAACTAATGAAAACTGGAATTTATGTCTCATTAGTTATACTGCTTCAATAACCAGATTGATTTATTTTTTTTTTTTTTTGGCGTTGCAAATGTACAGCGCTCAGCCTCTTTCGTGCTATTAAGAAATAACTAAATTGGAACATTTTGAGACAGAAAGAGAGTTAAGAGAGAGCACGAGACAGCTCTATATTGTAAGTGCAATGTATATAGAAAAACAAAACAAAAAACAGACTTTCAGTCAAGCCAGGGGCACCAGTATAAAACGTGATTTTGTATATCTTTTCCTTGTGTAATTTTTATTTTAAAAGACTTTTATTTTGAAACGTCGTCGTCTCAGCGCGAGAACACCGGATGTCCGTCCACGCAGATTGATGCGATGCCTTGAGCTGTTGAACATCTGTTTTTGTAACACTCGGTTAAGAGGTGACATTTTTTATCACTTGGGTTTTAATAAGCGTTATTTGTATTCCGTGTTGTTAAAATTAACAATGTCATTTGTTATTTAAACGCATGGAAGCTAACCTTTTTATCTTAGCTTCCGCCTCGTCGTGGTTCTCCGACTCATTGTCAGTAAGAGTCAACAAAACTGTGCTTTTTTAATTAATGCCTACCTTTCGCTAAAATCATTTGCTGGTAATGAAAACCGCTGTTGTTTATCGTGTTGTCTTTAATAAAGATGCTGAGCTCACTGAAACGGCCAGCATTAGCCAGGTCGCTAATACTGTAGTCAACTTATGTGTAACGAGCCTAAACTCAAATAGAGAAAAACTCAGATTAAATGTAACTGTTGTGTAGACAATCTCTACCATGACAAAATATGTGCTTGGTGTTGTTAACCTTCTCACTGCGTGTGGATCTCTGACACGTTAGCCTGTCAGTGAGGCCTTCAAGAGACAGTCAATCAAAATAGCAACAACTCAAAAAGACCTACTAGTAAACATAAACCAGAACTAGTAACATCTCTTAAACCGGTTTACCCGCAGTGCAGATAAAGTGATTAAACATGTCATATCAGGAGGTATCTCCATTGACCATATTCCTCACCGCAGGTCTTTCCTACCTGGGCAGGTGAAATGGCGTGTGCAAAAGTGCCTTTAGATGAACTGCATGTGACTGAGCCCTTTGGACCACAAGGCAAAGAACGCACCCTGCCAGCACTGGTGAGTGAAGATTTTGAAGGAAGTGCATAATTAACTAGAGTTGACCTGAACCGTCACTATAGTCCAGTACTTCTGAGCTGTGTGAATGATGCTGCCACCTCCCATCAGCACCCTGACCGCACAGAAGAGAGGTGTTTCTTAAGCTGTAAACCCCCTCCAGAGGATGGCACGCCGGCGCTGGTGGAGGAGTTTCTGGAGAATGCTCAGTTCGTCTCGGAGGATCTGGAGTGGCTGCTGGCTTTACCTCACGACAAATTCTGGTGTCAGGTTTGACTCTCTAAAATACAAAAGTTGTTCATGGAGATTTGAGTAAAGTGAAGTTATACATCCCTTGAAACAGAAAAAAAGTCTGTTAGTAATGAAGATACAGTACGGCAAAATAATAATATTGCTGTTTTTGGACCCTTATATTATATAATACGGTGTGCGGCCAGGCAGATGTCATAGTGTTTCTTTTTTTATTCTTTCTCCATGTAAGGTGGTATTTGATGAGTCATTACAGAGGTGTTTGGACTCTTATTTGAGACACGCTCCGCGTGGTTTGGATGCATCTGGTTTCTCGTCTAGTCCAGCTGTGGCCGACATGCAGAGGAACATTCATCGCTCTGTATTCATGGTCTTCCTCAGGATGGCTACGCACAAAGAGTCTAAGGTAAACAATCTCCTGAACTAACTCTTTTTATTTAATTTTTTATTTTTATATAGGGCTGCATGATAAATCGCATGCGATATTTAACGCGCATCTTATCAGTAAAGCCGGCACGTGCGTGCTTTCACATGCGAGCAGCATTTATTACACAGAGAGTTTGTTCATGACGAGCCTGCGCAAAACCACGAATCAAGTTGCGCAGCTAGTCATGGGAAAACAAGGCTCTGTGTAGTAAATGCTGCTCCATGTGAAAGCCAGCACGTGATTAAGATTTACCGCTGATTACAGAACCAGCTTTCTGACAAGATAAATATCGCATGCGATTTATCGTGCAACCCTAATTTTAACAATAACAAATTATTGTGTAACGATATTATTGTTTAAGATTTTAAGCTTTACCAAGTGTGGTTTTGGGCGGGCAATAGTCAACAGTAGATTACACGTTGTTAAAAGGTTGGGGGTCAGTAAGATGTTTTAAGGAGGTTTAGAGTCTTCTACTAACCAAAGACTTGAAAATAATTATAAATATATTTTCAAATGTCACTTATTCCTGTGATGGCAAAGCTTCATTTTCAGCAGCCATCTCTAGTATTCCAGTATCACACGGTTCTTAAGGAATCTAATCTGAAATTGCTGATTTAGTGCGCAAGTACATTTACTATTAGCAGTGTTGAAAAAACAGTTGTGCTGGTTAATAGTGTCGGATTTTTTTTGCAGGAAATAAAAGGTTTAAAAACGCCGGTATTTAAAATAGAAACCTTCTGTGAATAATAAAAAATCTTTAATGTTACTTTTGATAAATTTACTGCATCGTTGCTGAATAAAAGCATTCATTTTTTCCAAAAAGAAAAATATTACTCATCCCAAACTTTTGATCAATAGTGTAAATGTATGCTGGTGGTTTTGTATTAAATAACATTACAGTTTTAAATTAATATCATTGCAATATATTTGTTATTCAGTGGGCTTCAAAACTGTTTTTTTTTCATCGGAGACGTCATAACCCTGCAGTGTGTGCAAGATCCTTTACAACAACTAATTATTTGCATTTCCCAAATTCTGGATCTGTGTGTGCTGTATGGGAAAGGGCAATTCCCAACTGCTACATAAAATGATCGGTACACCAAATCGAATAGTATCATAGTATATGTATATAATAACAAAAAAAAAAAAAACATAAATATCTTAAGAACCCATCTGATTTTTTTTTAATCACTCACAATGGTTTTCATATTTAAAACTAAAATGTCATACTTTACTCTTTCTTTTCCAGAGAACATTTTTACTCAACAGCCCAGTTATTATGGAGACCTAAATGAGACTATACCTTCAATCAGCCAGGTAGTTCATGTGATCATGAGACATTTCTAAATGCTTTGATTCATCAAATTCAGCTGAACTTCCTAAAATCTCTGCGTGTACATTCTAGGTGTTTGATACGATAATACAGATGTGTGGTATTCAGTCAGAGGACACAGGAACTGGTCAACCCCTCAAACTCAATGCAAACAAATGCCAAACTGCCATGACCATGCCAGAGGAGGTGACCAAAACGAAACTTTCTTAAACTTTTTAACAAATACAGAGACACATACTGACTCTAACTTTAATTCACACAGTGTCCTGAAAGAAGGAAATACAATGATTATATTTATATATGGATTATGTCTCATAGGAGCTTGCAGACTTAGTGTTGTACATGTGTGATACTTGCACTACTATCCACTCTTTCCTGGACATCTTCCCTGAAGCTTGTTCTACCTTCAAACAACACAACTTTCTTAACAGGTCACAAAAACATCCACACCATCCAAACTGTAATTCACACAGTGTCCTCAAGGACAGAAATTCATAGCTGTTATTACTGATACAAAAATAATGAATGAAGCATCTTTCAATGTAGACTATCGTCATTCTATGAGATGGCAGTTCCAGACCTGGAGAAAGCTGTGAAGAAGAGAAATTTCAATGAAAGGTTAGAATGGCTGACGTTTTCTCTTAGAAACATACTCGCACGCTTTCGTGAATTTATACAGATTGGTTACACTAGATGCAATCTGTCTCAGTTTACAGGAGGGCATGTGGAGACGAATATCCCATTCAAGAAAGAAAATGGTAGAGATTGCTCACCTGCTGCTCCAACACACGTGTTTACAGCCCATACTGGAGGGGTGAGATGCTTTAAAACCACATTAGATAAGCAAAGATAGGAATGAATACCAGATATCCCATGTTTCATTCATTTTCACAGCACTGAAAGCATGGCATCCTGCATAGATGATCTTCTACAGAACTTCACAGCTTTCCTTCAAGAGAAAAGGTCAATTATGCAGAAATTTCTCAGCAAGGTCATGGTTGTGTATGTAATCGATCACAGCCAATGTTTCTCTCTTTATCTCTCAGATTCCTGGCAGATTATGATGAACAGTTCTCTATAGCAGATGACATCAGTCTCCTTCAGCAGGCCTTCCCTCATTTGTATACTTTACTGTAGTCCAGTGGAACACTGTGTACTGATTTCCAATGGAATTAAAGGGGAAGCATTCTGCCATCTTCCAGGCTTCTACTAGAGAAGATGACCTCTGATTCCAGAAATAAGCTGTCCTAATTTCTAATTGTTTTCCTATGCGCTTCATAATTAATGGTGCACTGATACCAATACTGGTGCTCATTTCCTGTAATACCAATATCCGATACCATGTATGCATAGCATTCATTTAATTAATGTTGCCATGCCAGTGGGGTTATTGCAGCATTAGCAATGTTTATGCTGTCAATCCACTGTCAATTTAAGCTGTAGTGCAAGTAGAGTACCACAAAGCTCATTCTGCCTGACTTGCCTTCAAAATCTCAAAATCTTGCCTTGTCACAGAGAATCAGAATAATGCCCGTTTTCAAAAGCTTTTAAGCTCCTTTCTATGATTTTCTGCTATTCTCCTTGATCTGTCCACTCAGAGACGACACCAGGACGTCTTACCTTTTGCAGGGTGTAGAGTCTGCTTGGGAGTGCGTGGGGAAAAAGAGAAGCTTCCCCTCATCAGCCAATCACAGCGCAGGAGCCACAAGCAAGACTGGCAGAGATTTAGCAGCTTCCCAGAAGGAAGGAGCAGGAGTGTTGGGAGACAGAGAAGAGCTGAGAGGAGCGGAAGCTATGACTGATGCCCCCCGTAAGGGTGACAACGTGAGTTCATTAGCTGCTAATATATTTACAACAGTATGTTGCCTGGTAAAATAAAGGTATTTTTTTTACCCTCTTTTTTGGGTCCTGTAGGGGGCAGTGTGCACAGTGAGTGCTGGAGAACTGGAGTCTCTGCTGTCCCAAATCCGAGACCTGCTTCCGGACTTGGGAGAGGGATTCATATTGGCATGTTTGGAGGAGTATGGCTACAATTCTGAACTTGTCATTAACAACGTCCTGGAAGATAAACTTTCTCCTTCTATTGACAAACTGGACAGGACAATGGCCAGGTAAAGTTCAACTGAAATGTCTAGGATTTATGGTTCAATTCAGGTCCACTTCATTGTTGCATACTGGCCCTGTAATGTTTCCCTGTAGGCCCGCAAAGAAAGAGCTTCCCTCAGTTTTGAGCACCAGATCAAACGTGTTTGACGATGATGAGTTCGACGTGTTCAACCGTGACCAACTGGACAGGAGTCGCATTTGGAAAGGCCGGAGGTGAGTTCTGTGATCCCAAGTTAGAATTCAGTATCAACTTTTCCCAAAAAGCATTACCCTATCCTGCCCTGCAGTACATTACTCTAAATTTAGTCTGATTATTTAAATGAGCTGCTGAATATTTAATGCCTCCACTTGGTCAAGAGAAAATAGTCTTTGACAAGTACAGCGTAAACTGACATCAGAACCGCGTGAAAGTGGGCTTATGAAATATTCAGCTCAGGCTGTGAAAGATGGTTTGTGTCAACTAGAAATGAATATCTCTGCATTTTTCAGACAGGGGGAGAGTGTGCGTGCCACGCTCGATGACAAGCAGCACATAGAAGAGCAGAGAGCGAGATATCAAGCCTACCAGACAGTGGTGGATGAGATTCCCATAGAAAATGACCCCTCCAGAGACCATGATGATGCTTTTGGCACATATGATTATGATGACGAATATGACGACACGTATGATGTCAACCAAATAGGAGCCAATGATCTGGATGAAGAGGATGAACTATTGAACCGCAGGTATGAGCTGTGACTGATGTACATAAACTTGCATCTCTCTCTAATGTGGCTGATCAAAATGGGTTTTCAAAGACCATTTTTGAGATGAGCAATGCATTGCAAATAGTGGATTTATATTAGTACAGTACAATCCAAATTCGCAATATGGCTTATCAGCTTGATATTTTAATGTTTGAAGATGAAGAATACAGTCATAAATATTTGTATTTTTATAGTCATGATAATTCTGATTATTACTGCAGTCAAATACATGTAAGTGTTTTTCCTTTAGGCCGTTTACTACCCCACAAGTTCTCAGAACAGGCAAAAAGGCTCAGGAGGATGACGCAGGCGAGGATGAGGAGGAAGAGGACAAGGTTTGAATAAACCACTTCCTTTTTTTATTTTAAATTAATTTTGGTCCCTTATGCTAGACTTAGTTTGTTATAGATCACATTTCAGTATCTGCCTTCTTTTTTTCCCCATGTAAATAGAAATTAGACTGATTTGAAATAAGTTACAGTTTCAGGTTCTCACATTATGCACATTTCCGTTTATTTACGATGGTCTTGTCTTGGGTTATTTTGATCAGAATGAGGCTGTGAAGAAGGATCACTTCGTCCAGGACCCAGCAGTCCTCAGAGAGAGAGCTGAGGCCAGGAGAGCTGCTATGCAAAGCAGGAAAGGGTACGTTTGAGAACATCATGACTGGAATATAGCTACCCTGCACACGTGCACTGGTTATCATGTAATTAATCTAAAACATGGATCAGTCAGTCATTAATTGATTTTACTTGTCTGTTCCTGATAGCTACAGACCACCACCAGCAAGTCATGTGGTAGGTGGGCCAAAGGGACGGGGCCAGACGCAGGAGACCGTTTTGGACCGTCGCAAAAAAGAAGCGAATAAGAGCAGAGGAGCCCATCACAATCGCAGAACGATGGCTGACAGGAAGAGGAACAAGGGCATGATCCCTTCCTAAGACTTTTACTTGAAAAACAGCACATTGCAGAGTTCTTAAAGAGCTAAAAGCAAAAACAGTACCTGAGGTTAAATACAGCTCCTCATTTACAGAAGATCAATATGCATCGAGATGACACTCTGGTCTATTACATAGACCTGTCATTCTTTCAGAATAAAAATGAGTTCTCAGTGAGTTTATTTTCTGAGGTATGAATCAACAGGCTGAGTTGGAGTTTGAAGTGCTTAGTAAAACACACAGGGATATCTGTCTATAAGGGAACAAGATAATCATCTATTTTTTTAAACGTTCTTTTTGCTAGTGATAGTCAACAATGTATAACAAGAAAACAGTTTTGTAAGGCAAAGGATGCATGTCTTTTGCCCTGTAACACATGAGTTTATTGAACAGTTATTGTACTGTTAAAGAACATTCAATAAATAAATAAAGGAGCATCAGGTTTGAGAATGTAGCATCTAAAATAAATTAACAATTAGCTTAACAAAAGATGTGGTACGTTACACTTTCAAAGCAAAAATGCAGCTCATAAGATCCTGTTCCAGTTCTTTAAAGGTTTAAAACATGATTAAGACTTGACCTCAGAGCAGTCTTTTGAGAAACCTCCCCATTTGAGGTTGTAGAGTCTGATTTCAACACAAATGACTCGATTTTGTGCCAAAGGCTGTGAGCATTCATCATTCTAGCAGAGAGAGACGTCATTTTTCCTCATATAGACTTTGAAAAGGCAATGTTCTCTTGCCATGTGGAGTAACATATTTCTACTTACTAGGATAAATTCAAAGCATTTTGTAATAGAAAGCATATTTAAGAAAGCTTTTGAATTAAAACAAGCCTTTAGAAGATAAAACAAGAATAAATACTGTTCTTAAGAATGTGTTTCTATATCGTTCCTCTTTGTGTGAGTGTTTAATGTGATTTGACGTAATGGTTGTCTACCTGTCTGGCAGGTGCCCTCCTGAGATAGCGTGGAGTCAAGACGGCTCATGTATCATGACTGAAGCGTGAGAAATGGGGAAATTTGGCATAAGCACAGATCGAGATTTCATTTAATCTTGAGATTCCATATTCCTAGATCCTATCATTAAGTACATTTACATGCGCAGTTGCAATGAAGCTACAGCAGGTTTAGCTACAGCATAGACCAGCTGCAGTCTTCATGTATCTGTTCAAGTATTTATGACACAATGTGTAATTGAAAATGAAAAGCTGCGCTACAATTGCTTTATCATTTTAAGATTTTTTTTTCCGTGCTCTTGAAAGAAGTATTTTTGGTACTGTTTATTATAAATTTAAAAAAAAAACTTTTTCATCCACAAAAAGGTCATGTGTGGATGCAAACTGCTGCTGTTTTAGTAGCCGTTACTCCAGTCTTCAATGTTGCATGGTACTTTAGAAATCAACTTTCAAAACAGTTGTGCTACTTAAAAGTAAATAAACTATGATACATTTTTTGAGAATTAATTTATGAATAGAAAGTTTGATCAATATACTGCATCTATGCTGAATAAAAGTATTAATTTCTTATTAAACTGACCCCAAACTTTTGAACGGTAGCATAGGTTAATTAGTCCAACTATGCAAAAACCTGACTTAGAATGAAGCATTTACATAACATTTCAAAACGGCAATTCAAAACTAAACTTAAGAGAAACCAAACTTCTAAAATGCATGTAAATGTACTTACAGTCCCTGTAAGTAATAATAAAAGTCGCTCTGTGTAGCAAGGCAGCACAGGGCATCATTGCAACTCTTTGTATGAAATACTGATACTTGCATGTATCTTTCACTTTACTGTGTAACGGACCTGATTAACATACCTCTTTTTCCACCAAATTGGTGCTAGTTCTGGAGCTGGAGGTTTAGCTGACGAAGCCAAACAATGGCGCAACTTACTCTGGCTCTGTACCACACAACCTTTCCACAAACAAACATAATGATACTGTTTCTGCTTAAAGGTCCAGAAACATTTTATATGTTCTCAAAAGATCACAACCAACTTCAGTCAAGAACGGCATCTTATTTGGTGGAAAAGGTTAGGCACCAGCCCTGGTCTCGTATCAAAGGTTGAGATACTATTTCTTATTTCGTTTCTCAAAGGAATTTATCCAAGCTTTATGCCAACCCTTGTTTAAACAAAAAATTGAGACTTGAGGGTGTATGATTCTTCCTTAATTTAAAGAAATATTCTGAAATATTACTTTTGTTTTTTGCTGTGCGTATGACTTCACAATCCGTGTATCTGTAAATTGTTGAGCCGGTTCAAGAAATGTAGAACTGATCCCATGTGCAAGTACCTACCTTCAAGAAACTTCTCAAGTGGTCTGACCAAAGATCAGGAACTACTAAGTCCTGACTCCTGTGGTCTCTTGAAAAACGACTCAAGGTTTATAGTCTTTGGAGAGGTCAGGACGATACCTGTGCGATGACCTTAGGAACCAGGACGGTTGGAGGGTTGTTATGTGCATTTGAAAGTCGGAGATGCATAGAAGATGTCACTCCAAGTCATACTAAGCTTCCTGGTTCCGCTGCTCTCGCAAAAACAATTACCTGGAGAACCGAACAAAGCAAAGATTTCAGTCACCTTAATGGGGTGGGCGGTCTCCTGGCCGGTGACCTACTGGAATGACAGTGGTGCATGGAGCAAAGGACAAACTGTGTGTTAAACAAATGACAATACTCTCGGTCTGTCTTTCACACAAGCCGCTAGCGTTTGCAGCAGGTACAGTATCCACGACATCTCTGTTGCATTCAGTGGGGATGCACGGTAACTACCCTCAACACTAAAACACACGGCAAAAAGAGTCTTGTTAACGCCGGCTACTCTTTAAATGGCAGACATACTGTTCCTCCCGGGAGCAGAAGCATAGGCTGGCAGATGTGATCTGCACCTGGTTGTTGTTGTATTGCTCCAGACAAACTGCACAACTGTCCATCTCCACCGGTTGAGTTTGTGTCGGCGCACATCTCACTTTGGGTTGCCGGTATATCCTCGTCTTCAGTGCTGATAATCTCTTCAAAATGCGTACCTTTTGCTTTAGGTCTGACTGGTCAAGACAATCTGAGTATTCATTTACTAATATGTACTTATTATGATCAGGACACTTAGTACAATATGTATAGAACCCTGAGCGCAGCGAACCAATTTGGCTTCATAAGAGCATTGCCGTCTTATACACTCCACCAAGCGTGCATTTATTTTGATCACAAAATGCGGATAAAACATAACGGATCCTCAAATATTATGCTCAATTTTAAGAAGTAACTGTTCATTTTTTTTTTAAGTGTCAATTCAATGTGATGGCAAAAGCACTCCTTACTTCCCTCTTTTCAGTGACCGCCATGATCCTTCAGAAAATCATGCCGCTAATATCCTGATTTCTCTTGCCCCGTCTAACACTTATTATTATTATTAGTAGTAGTAGAGTATAAAACATCGTGCGCATGTGCTAGTAATATTTTTTGGAACAACAGGAGCGCGTTTACTGTTTTCAGGATTCCTTGATGCAGAACATTCCATTCTATAATTTTTTTTTGTAACATTATTAATGTCAATTTTGATACTTTTAGTGCATTCTTACTGAACAAAACTTCTAAAAAATCGTACTGACTCAAAACTTTTGTTTATTGACAGGATTTCCTTCCAGTCTCCACTTGCTCCTTTCTTCACAATTAGTGACATGGGTGTCATGAACTTTTGAAAATGTTTCTAACTTTTTAACACAAAAACAGTGTTCACCTCTAAATCGTCATTAAACTGGTTGTCCTGGTACTGCCAGCGTGCATGAACTATGACCCCTGTGGAGAGGACCAGGGCCACCAGAATGACAGTGTTCCAGAGCTGCTGGAGATACCTTGTCGACGTTACTGGATGAGACAAACAGGCACTTAGAACGAAGTCAGGTCAGAAATCTTACATCTTTGCTGACTAATACAACTGCATTTCAATTTTTACAGATGACATGGAGCCTTAAGGGATAGTTACCCAGAAATTAAAATTCTGTCATCATATGCCCTTCCAAACCCATAAACCATGACAGCTTTTTCATTTTTTTTGCATGAACTATCCCTTTTAGACACAAGATGATTACATGACAGTGCTGACATATTTTGAGCTGTAACCCTGGATGATAAGAGACGTCTTCATAACACTCATACCTGGACCTGAGAGTTGGTCTCCCCGGTGCAGATGACCCCTTGCCATTCCCCGTACAACCCTCCTCTCGAACGGCCACAGCTGGACCACAGGGTCAAGGTGGCCCCCTTTGACACAAAATTTAAAAATATCACACTAATGAACCCTAGCATGCGTGAAACTAGGTTACATAGGAGTAAAATCTTACCAGACTGTCCTGTAGAAAAGACTTGTAAGTGATTTTTGCTGTTGCGTGAAGGCCCCTAATTGAATAAAAGTCAAAATAAGACACATTCCTAAATTCAGTATATCGTTTATTCCGAAGAAATCGATAATTTAATGACGGAGGATTACCTGAGGAGGTGCTTAGTGACATTTTCTGATGTCTGAATGATAATGATTGGCTTTGAGAGGACCTGAGAGAGATCCATCTACAGAGGAAGAACAGTTTCTTTCTTAATACTACTTATACATATCTAAAAACCATTATGAGATCAGCTGAAGGTTTATGGATCGGAGCAGCAAAGCTCTCACCTCTCGGACAGTCTCTGGTTTAAAGCCAGGATGATCAAAGCAGATGCACCCAAAACAAGAGCACGCTTCATCTATGGAGGAAAGATCTGTCAGTTTGATCAATACTACCTAGTCACCATGCTTAAGTCATTATTTTGAATACCTTATTGACCACAGAGGCAGCAAACGACTCCTGGTTGCTGTTACTGGAAACTGTGCCTTCCTTTATCTGGACAGCTACCACTCCAATCCAGGGGTTCGGATCCTTTCCATCACTGCTGGCTTTAATAGCTTTGTCTTTTATCTGCAGAGAGAAAAATTAAGCATGACACTGATGCTTAAGACACAATATGTCCCACAAATTTGCATAAAATCAATCTTTAATAAAAAAATGATCGCAAGAATGTTCTTTGGTTTCATTTCATTTGCTCTCAAAATAGTTTATACACTGTTATATAATTTTCACTTATTTTCTCAAAGTATTCATAGAAGTAAATTTGTAATATTTAATATAATATTAATACAGACAAATTATATGAGATTTACTATTTTTAGCTGCTTGACATTTTAAAAGTCTGTATTATTTCATGTTTTAGGGCTACAACGGCAAAATATTGGTTAGCGTCATATATGATCTGTAGGTTTAAGTTTATGATTTATTATATTGAATGTACCAAACAGCACAAGAGAAAGGAATAAATGCAAATATACTTTGTAGTTTTATATAATTAAAACAGCTATGCTTCTATTTTGTCAATTAATTTATACATGATGCAAGTTAGTGCTATATTGTCAGAATATACATAATTATTTAATAATTAAAATATGTCATTATTTATAATATTTGACATAATTTGTGCACGAGTGCTGACACATACAAGAACAGTGTTTATATAGTAAATAATGCATGTTTTGTTTGCAAGAAACAGACATCCAGAATAGTGAAACTAACTTGCTATGTCAAGTATCTGTCTGCATGCATTTATCACTTACTAATATGAGGTCTCCATTGAGGTCATGTTTCTTTTTGCTGTGGTTTTCCATGGGCTCGTTCTCCAGACTCCCCTGGAGCACCTCACCCTGCAAAACAAGCTGATGGTCATCCAGAAACACCTCTACAAAAGCCACCTGTTCGCTGGACACCAGCGGGCAAAGCCACAGCCAGCACAGCACAGAAACACAAGCTAACGCGCCCATGGCTCCCGGTCAGTCGCTGCTATAAATCATACTAAGTCATGAAAGTTTGAGCCATACTGTCAGAACTGCCTCTGTTCTGTCACCTCCTGCTGATGTAAACAAACGTGGAGTGGAGCTCTTCTTCTGCGTGAAACTGGCTAGAATGGAAACTGCTGTTACACACGGAGGTAAACTCATGTAAGCACGTAAGGGGGCGCTGTGTGGTCCAATCATTCTTTACGACACACCAAGCTCCGCCCACTTCGTGTTTTCTCTGGTTTGTTTCCATTTCTGTATTTCATATATTCACCTCGGCCGTAATGAAAAGATGTGCGCTTGCCACCCAGTGGGAGACTGTAAAATAGTTTTATATGACATTTTTTAGCTGTATCATTTTTAAGCTTTGAGCTTTTCCACTCAGAATAATTAAATATTGGATGTTTCGGTAAAACCTTTACTCAGCAGTTATGTACGTGCGAATTTGACATGACAATGAATTCTACTATCTTTAATGAAAAGTTCAGTCCTATAATTTGGCAAACATTTTTGTCTATAAACAATGTTTTATTTATGTTTTTGTTTTAAGTCATAAAATATGCTAAATCATGAACTGTGAATGCAGACAGACAGACAGACGATAGATAGATAGATAGATAGAATCAGAATGAAGATAGATAGACATCAGACGACATAGATCGAAGATAGATCGATAATAGACAGAAGACAGATACTACCCCCCTATAGATAGATAGATATAGCTCGATAACAGCACAGATAGACCGCTAGATATATAATAGATATATAGACAGTCCAGACGACGATAGCTAGATCTATAGATAGACGACAGACAGGTAGACGCAGATAACAGACTTATTAACAGTCAGACAGAACGATAGATGATAATAGATAGATAATAGACAACAGGATAGATAGATAGATAGATAGATAGATAGATAGACAGACAGAGATAGATAGATAGATAGATAGATAGATAGACAGACAGACAGACAGACAGACAGACAGACGATAGATAGACATCACGACGTAGCTTAACAGACAGACAGCTAGATAGATAGATGTAGATAGATAGATGATAGATAGATAGATAGTCAGATAGATGATAGATAATCAGACAGACACACACATAGACAGACAGACACACAGACAGACAGACATACAGACTACCGACGATAGACACGACAACAGACATACAGAACGATGAGAAGAGAGATGATACGATTAGATAGATAGATAGATGATTATACAGACAGACAGACAGACCGACAGACACGATAATAGATAGATCTATGATAGATAGATAGACAGACATAACAACAGACAGACAGACAGACGACGACGATAGACAGACAGACAGACAGAACCAACCGATAGATAGATAGAGTAGATAGATAGATAGATGATAGATAGACATACAGACAGACAGACAGACACACACACAGACATACGATAGCTTGATAATAGATAGATAGATAGCTAGACAGACCGACAGACCGACAGACAGACAGAACGACGGATAAACGACAGACAGACAGACGATATATAGATATAGATATAGATAATAGATAGATATTAATAGACAGACAGACAGACAGACAGACTGACTGACAGACAGACTGACTGACAGACAGACAGACGATAGATAGATAGATTGATAGATAGATAGATAGATAACAGACGACCGACAGACAGACAGACAGACAGACATACAAAAAGATAGACAGATAGATAGATAGACAGAAACACAGACAGACAGACAGATAGATAGATGGATAGATGATAGATTGATAGATAGATGATAGATGATAGATAATAGATAGATAGATAGATAGATAGATAGACAGACTAGATAGATGGATAGATAGACAGACAGAAACAGACAGACAGACACAGACAGACAGATAGATAGACATACACAGACAGACGATGATAGATAGATAATAGATCGATCGATAGATGACAACGACAGACAGACAGACAGACAGACGACGACGATAGACAGACAGACAGACAGAAACAGACTATAGATAATATAGAGATAGATGATAGACAACGACAGACAGACAGACAGACAGACAGACGCACACACAGACGTAGATATATAGATAGATAGTAGATAGATTAGATAGAATAAACATACCGACAGACGACGAACAGACAACCGACGACGATAGACAAGACAGACGACAGACAGACTATATATAGATCGATATATAGCTAGATATACAGACAGACGACAGACAGACAGACAGACAGACAGACAGACAGACAGACAGACAGACGATAGATAGATAGATAGATAGATAGATAGATAGATAGATAGACAGACAGACAGACAGACAGATGATAGATAGATAGGTAGATAGGTAGGTAGATAGATAGATATATAGATAGATAGATAGATAGATAGACAGACGATAGATAGATAGATAGATAGATAGATAGACAGACAGACAGACGATAGATAGATAGATAGATAGATAGATAGATAGATAGATAGACAGACAGACAGACAGACAGAAGAAGATAGATAGATAGATAGATAGATAGATAGATAGATAGATAGATAGATAGATCTAATTGCTTCTTTAAAAACATTTTCAACTTTTCACTAGTTACAGCATTTTGTGAAGTAAAATCCTTTTACGCATTAAATCTCAACACAAAATGTTATTTAATATAGACTACATAGCGATGTAATTACTATGCTAAGTATCCAAAACATGGTAATATCGTGGTCCTTTATTGTTATTGACCTCAGTCTGAAATTATGTAGTGTAGCACTGCATCATTAACATTATTAGCTTATTTAGTCGCTTGTGTGTGTGATTTCCTCATTCGTAAATCAAATGAAATAACGTAAATAAGGAACAAACAAGTTGATTCTTTGTTTCCAAGGGAACTTCGAAGAAGACGGCGAACTTCCGGCGTGATTTCAGTTGCTGCAGCTTCACGCTCACACCACAAGAGAGAGAGAGGATAGACATGGAGTTCAACTGAGAAACAAAGTAACGGATGAGCCGCGGCACTTAAACGGTGCTGGGAACGATTCTCAAACGGCGGTTTTATAATTGATCAGCGTGAAGATGAAGCTCTTGAAGCCGAGTTGGGTCAATCACATGGTGAGAGCAGCGCCCGTGTGTGTGTATGTGTTTGTGTGTGTTGTGTGTGTGTGTGTGTGTGTGTGTGTGTGTGTGTGTGTGTGTGTGTGTGTGTGTGTGTGTGTGTGTGTCTGTCTGTGTCTCTGTCTGTCTGTCTGTCCTGTCTGTCTGTCGTCTTGTGTGTGTTTTGTGTGTGTGTGTGGTGTCCTTGTGCTGTCTGTGTTCGTCTGCTGTCTGTGTCTCTCTCTCTCTCTCTTTTCTCTTCTCTGTCTGTCCTGTCTTCTGTCTCTGTCTCTCCTCTCTCTCTCTCTCTCTCTCCTCTGTCTGTCGTCCTGTCTGGCTGTGTTGTGTGGTGTGTGTGTGTGTGTCCTGTTGGCTGTGTGCTGTCTGTCTGTCTGTCTGTCTGTTTTGTGTTTGTGTTTTTGTTTGTGTGTGTGTGTGTGTTTTTTTTTTTGTTTGTGTGTGTGTGTGTGTTTGTCTCTCTCTCTCTCTCTCTCCTCTCTGTGTGTCTGTCTCTGGTCCTGTCCGTGTGTGTGTTGTGTGTGTGTTGTGTTGTGTGTGTGTGGTGTGTGTGTTGTGTGTGTGTGTTGTGTGTGTTGTGTGTGTGTGTGTGGTGTGTGGTGTGTGTGTGTGTTTGTGTCCTCTCTCCGCGCTCCGCTCTGTCTGTGTGTCTGTCTCTCTCTCTCTCTCTCCCTCCCTCTCTCTGTCTGTCTGTCTGTCTTTCTGTCGTCTGTTTCTGTCTGTGTGTGTGTGTGTGTGTGTGTGTGTGTGCTCTCTCTCTCTCCTCTCTCTTGTCTGTGTGGTCTGGCTCTCTCTCTCCCAACGAGTAACTCTTAACACACTCTCTCTCTCTCTCTCTTTGTGTGCGTGTGTGTGTGTGTGTGTCTCTCTCTCTCTCTCTGTGTCTGTCTCTCTCTCTGTCTGTCTGTGTGTGTGTTGTGTGTGTCACTGCTCCTCCTCTCCTCTTGTCTGTCTGTCTTTCCTGTCCTCTCAAACTCCTCATCTCTTCGTCTATCGCTCTCTCTCTCTCTCTCTCTGTGTGTTTGTGGTGTTTGTGTGTGTGAGTCTCTCTACCTCTCTCTCTCATCTGTCCTGTGGTGTGTGGTGTGTGTGTGTGTGTGTGTGTCTCTCTCTCTCTCCCTCTGTATGTGTGTGTCCTCTCTCTCTCTCTGTCTGTGGTTCTTCTCTTGGCTCGCCCTCTCTCTTCCGTCTCATCTCTCTCATCTCTGTGGGTTGTGTGTGTTGTTGGTCTTCTCTGTCTCTCTGTCTGTGTGGTGTGTCTGTGTTTTTTCTCTCCTCCTGTCTTCGCTGTCTGTTGTCTGGTGGGACAGTGAGAAGTGATCGAAGAGGAGCTGGAGAAGAGATCGAGAAAAGAAAAAGCTCATGAAAGGGGGCAGGAGTGAGAAGGGCGTCGAAGAGGGACTAGGGCTGGCGAGACTGGGTCGAGGCATAAAGGGCATAGATCTGCGGTCATTAGGATGCGGCAAAGTGTAATGTGGGGATAGGACAGCGTTACAGGTGTATAGAATCGGGAAGGCCCGAAGTGAGTTGGAATGAGCTCGAGAGGCTGGTATCTGGGATGAAGCAGGATTAGCGGTCGCTTTATAAGAGGTCTAGGCGAAGGTAATCACTTGAACAAGTCGGCAAGAACGGGGCCGGTGAAAGCGGTGCGAGGAAAAAGCGGAGAAGAGGCTGCTCTCTCTCTCTCTCTCTCTCTGTGGTGTGTTGGGGGTGTTTCTCTCTCTCTCCTCTTGTCTGTGTGTGTGTGTGTGTGTGTGTGTGTGGTCTCTCTCTCTCTCTGTATGTGTGGTTCCTTCTCTCTCTCTGTCCTGTCTGTTCTGTTGTCTGTTCTTCTCCCTCCTCCTCTCCTCCCTCCCTCCCCGTCCTCTCTCCTCTCCTCTCTCTCTCCGTCTGTCTCTCTCCTCTCCTTTCTTTTTTGTCTTTTCCTCTTCCTCCTCCTCATCCCTCTCCTCCCCGCCCCCCTCCTCTCATCATCTCTCTCATCTGTTGTGGGTGTGTGTGTGTGTGTGTCTTTCCTCTCTCTCCCCCTCTTGTCTGTGTGTTTGTCCTGTGTGTGGTCTCCTCCTTCTCTCTCTCCCACCCCCTCTCCCTCCGGGGCACTCTCATCCTCCTCATCTAGTCTGTCTGTCTGTCTTTCTTTCTGTCTCTCTCTCTCTTATCTCTCTCTCTCTGTCTCTCTCTCTGTCTATCTCTCTCTCTCTCTATCTCTCCCTCTCTCTCTCTATCTCTCTCTCCACATTCAATTTTTTTCAATTTTAAGAGTGCTTTATTGGCATGACAAAATTATACATTTGTATTGCCAAAGCAATTGCAGCTGGACTGCTCACAAATAGTACACATGTATTAACAGAAAGAAAAATAATAATATAATAATATATAAAAAGTATTAAGAATGTAGTGCAAAATTAATTACTAATGTATGCAAGTATGTAAACTAGAAATAAAATATTAGACAGATTTACAGAAGCAAAATTTACATCTAAGTAATATAATAGAGTAATTAGGCGTAATATAATGTAGCTGTCTGGAAACATCAGATCAGGGCAGGGTGATTGTGTTCTCTTCTGTGGTGACAGGCAGACACATATTGAGCAAGCAACACCAGCAGTGTCTTTCTTTCTTCTTTCTGTTCTCCTAACAGATATACGGCACAGTATTCCTCCTGGTCTGGAGAGTTTTGAAATGTCCCTGATGGATTGCTGTATTTTATCGTAAACACTGTCCGTATCCTGTAGAGTCTGGGATGTTTTTGGGGCATTCCTCTTTTTGTTATGGGTTAGGAAGTGCAGCTCTGTTCCCATCTGATTCGCTCACATGTGAACACAGCCTCTGCTTCCGGTGGCCATGTTTTTCTGTGTCTGCCCGTCTCTCTCATCAGCTTGTGTCATCCCTCCGTCCTCTCCTCCCCCCTCCTTTCTCCCTGTCTGTGTGTGTCTGTGGTGGTCTGTGTCTGTCTGTGTGTTCCTTGTCTCTTGCTCCTCTCTCTCTCCTCCTCCGCGTCCGTCTGCCTCTCTCTGTCTGTGTGTGTCTGTGTGTGTGTCTGTGTCTGTCTGTGTCTGTCTCTCTCTCTCTCTGTGTGTGTGTCTGTCTGTGTGTGTGTCTGTCTCTCTCTCTCTCTCTGTGTGTGTGTTTGTGTGTGTGTGTGTATGTTGGAATCCGGGGCTTCAACTTGCGCTTTTGTTATGTAGAGAGACGGATTGGGTCTCTTCTGCAGGGCTGTTCTTACGATCGGATACTCTTCTGCTTGTTTTAGCGCAGTAAGGATCATAGTAACCGGCTGGTTTTTAAGAAGCCACCCATGAATATATGATGTGCACACCACCCATTTTACAAGTTGCCAAAAGGCAGGCAGACCTCTGACATGAGTCGATGAAGCTGGAGCTGACGGCTTTGTTATTGCATAGATAAAATTAAGAGTCAATTGTGTGATTTAAGAAATGATCTGGCTATGATTAACAGATTAAATGTAACTTGTGACTTTGTTTATATATGTGGCCTTATTTGCATTTCATTTAACCTGCTTTGGAATCGTGCGTTTTATGCATTGTGTCATTTTTTGTTTGCTATAATTGGATATTTTTTCCCAGACCATGCTAGAGCTGTTTTCAAACTGTGTTTGTGTCATGGGTTTTTGTTTCAGGTAAACCAATATTCTCAGTTGACATCCATCCAGATGGAACTAAGTTTGCTACAGGTGGCCAAGGTGAAAATCTGAACCCTCTAACATCTCTTCATCTATCATTCTTTTCCTGACTATATAGTATAGCTTTCAGATATGCATAGTTTGTAGACGGTAGTTTGATTTCCATCCTAATTTAGAGACAGATAATTTGTTATTGGGAGCTAATGTTTTCAATGTGGATTGACAGGTGAAGACTCTGGGAAAGTGGTCATTTGGAATATGGCCCCGGTTCTTCGAGAGGAAGATGAGAGGAACGAGAATATTCCCAAATTGCTTTGTCAGATGGACAATCACTTAGGTATCAATTGATACTTTATTTTTTATCTCTATGTTAAACATTAAATTATATGAATAAAGAAAAAATGTTGTCGGTTATTGTTCTCTTAATACTTGATTTTGTTGCATTTATACCATGTATTTTGCTCCCAACAATCCGAAGAAGAATTCCGAGACGTGTCTAGATTGTTTTTCCACTCAAATGTATTTTAAACTCCTTTGGATATGAACTGCACTGACAGAATGTGAGACGAAATGTGTGACACCAATGAATATTCGGTATCTAATTAAATGTTTTATGTAACTATGCATTTCAGCATGTGTGAATTGCGTGCGCTGGTCAAATAATGGCTTATACCTGGCATCAGGAGGAGACGACAAACTGGTCATGGTGTGGAAGAGAGCTGCGTGAGTAAAACTGACCCATGATTTGTATCTCTTAATATCTCTCTTCATGCACACAAATGATGAACAGTTAAACACAAATATGTGACCCTGGACCACAAAACCAGGTCATAAAAGGCATCTTTAAAGTTGTCCAAATGAAGTTCTTAGCAATGCATATTACTAATCAAAAATTAAGTTTTGATATATTTACGGTAGGAAATGTACAAAATATCTTCATGGAACATGATCTTTACATAATATCCTAATGATTTTTGGCATAAAAGAAAAATTCGATAATTTTGACCCATATAATGTTTTTTTGGCTATTGCTACAAATATACCCCAGAGACTTAAAGGCACAATATGTACGATTTTTATTCAAATATATAAAAACCACTAGAACAGTGTTATATATTTTGCTGACTTGTGTACTTACATTATCGTAAATGTTTCGAAGAATGTTTAAATCCAGAGAAATAAGCAATTTTCACTAGTGACAAGGACTGTGTCCATAGTGTCGTTGTGTCGCCTGCCAATGACGTCATAACCCCTCGATTTCCGGTTTTGTTTTGTAGAAAACATGGAAGCACCAAAGACGCTTTAATATGTTGTGTGTTTTAATAGACCAGTGACGACCGCACAGAGTAGCATTATAACAGAACTTTCAGATGTATCTAGTGTGATAAAACAGCGCTGCTTTACCCCACATACGCATGACCGGAAGGAGTAGAAGCAGTCGACTGTGGCATAATAAAAGCTCCGCTGCTTTCGAGCCTTGTGTCGTGCTCGTTCAGCGGCCTCGTTTTGCTTCAATGGATTTCAGCCTCACCCTGCTTCATTCTACTACGTTAATAAATCACTAGCTCATCCATGAACATGATTTCTGCCCGAGTCCCGTCGGATTGCATCGGCTGTGGGGATGAAGACCACAACTCCCATGATTCCACTCATCAAACTAGCCTTTGTTTCTTTTGAATACGCGCCCTCTAGCTGTGCCTATAAGACTGGTTTTGTGGTCCAGGGTCACATATCTCAAAAAGAACATTTAGCTTTGTCCAACAATTTAAACTTTTTTTAAACATAACGCTTTTAAGATGCTACAGTTATAATATTTTCATACATTTTGAATATTTAAGTTTAAAAATAAGGATGTGATGCTAAAAATCGATTGTATCAGTTGACAGAATGACCTAGATGCCACTTGTGCAAATGCATTGCTTAATATTACATTACTTTTTCCCCTACGCAGATTGTTGCCTTTTTTTGTTTATAAGACACACACTGATGCCACACATGCATCCGAGCGCAGGCCTTTGAGGCATTATGTGGTATTTCTTTTGTTGTGCAGTTTCATAGGTCCAAGCACAGTGTTTGGGTCCAGCAGTAAACTGGCTAATGTGGAACAGTGGAGGTGCGTCATGATTCTGAGGAACCACACGGGAGGTGAGGGGGAAAAACGCTGCTCATGGAGATGCTGGATATTGTCTTCAGTTTTGGCATTGTGTGAAGCACATGTGGTGTTCTCTATAAATCTGATTCAGATGTAATGGATGTCGCCTGGTCACCTCATGATGTCTGGCTCGCATCCTGCAGTGTGGATAACACCATCGTTATATGGAACGCTCGAAAATTTCCAGGTAAAAAGTCCATTTAGATTTGAGGAAAAGGTCCAGCGATATTGCTTGGTTTGGTATATTTGGTAGGGATGTTATTCCCTATATATTGTATATCATATTGCATCATGAGCTGAGTGAATCGTTGCATCCCTAATATTTGTAATGCAATGTCATTAAGTGTGGCTTAAAGGAACACTCCACTATTTTTGAAAACGGGCTCATTTTCCAACTCCCCTAGAGTTAAACAGTTGAGTTTTACCGTTTTCTAATCCATTCAGCCGATCTCCATGTCTGGCGGTAGCACTTTTAGCTGTAGCTTAGCATAGATCATTGAATCTGATTAGACCGTTAGCATCTCGCTCAAAAATGACCAAAGAGTTTCTATATTTTTCCTATTTAAAACTGGACTCTTCTGTAGTTACATCGTGTACTAAGACTGATGGAAAATTAAAAGTTGTGATTTTCTAGGCCGATATGGCTAGGAACAATATTCTCATTCTGGCGTAATAATCAAGGAACTTTACAGCTGTACCATGGGTGCAGCAGGCGCAATGATATTATGCAACGCCTGAAAATAGGCTAACTTCTGTCAACATAACCAACGTGACCACCTGCTTTCACAGAAGCCTTCGAGGCCTTCCTTTGAAGTTACCTAGCTGGGGACTATTTTCAGTTGCTGCGTAATATCATTGCGCCTGCTGCACACATGGTATGGCAGCAAAGTTCCTTGATTATTACGCCGGAATGAGAGTATAGTTCCTCGCCATATCGCCCTAGAAAATCACGTTTCATTTTCCGTCGCTCTTAGTACATGATGTAACTACAGAAAAGTAAAGTTTAAATAGGAAAAATATCAAAACTCTTTGGTCATTTTTGAGCGAGATGCTAACGGTCTAATCAGATTCAATGATCTATGCTAAGCTAAGCGTGCTACCGCCAGACCCGGAGATCGGCTGAATGGATTCGAAAACTGTAAAACTCAACTGATTAACTCTAGGGGAGTTGGAAAATGAGCCTGTTTTCAAAAATAGTGGAGTGTTCCTTTAAGTGCCCAAATACTTTAATGGCCACCATAGTATCTAGGAAAGCTTCATCAGGGAATTTTATAAAGGTTTGGCTTCTGTATCAGTTCTGAATAAAAGCTTCAAATGCTGCATTTTGTATGTGTATGCCACAGAGATTGTGATGACTTTAAAGGGACACACAGGGCTGGTGAAAGGCCTGACGTGGGACCCTGTTGGAAAGTACATCGCTTCCCAGGCTGATGACCGTAGCCTGAAGGTCTGGAGGACCATGGACTGGCAGCTGGAGACAAACATCACCAAACCCTTCAGTGAAGTAAGACTTCAGAGTTGAAACTGTTGGCCAGAAATGGCGGTTTGGACTTGTATTTACTCTTTTGTTTAGTTGTTTCTTTTTTGAGTTGTTTACATGTCCGTGACCCTGTATTCTCTCTTTTTTTCCTCCTCTTCTCTCTTGCTTTGATTCAGTGTGGCGGCACTACACACGTCCTGAGGCTGAGCTGGTCTCCAGATGGTCAGTACCTAGTTTCAGCTCATGCCATGAATAATTCTGGGCCCACAGCTCAGATCATCGAACGCGACGGCTGGAAGACCAACATGGACTTTGTGGGTCATCGAAAAGCTGTTACTGTGGTGGTTAGTGTTGTTTCAAATCTGTAATATTTCACAGAAAAGCATACATTGAAATATCCGTCATAGTTTGTACTGCAGTGTTTTGATGAAATCATGATTTTTAAAATGGGCTAAGCTCTAGAATTTGATTTGTGTTTCTTATTGAGTGGTTTATTAATTCTTTTCCATCTCTTTGCAGAAGTTCAATCCTAAGATCTTTAAGAAGAAACAGAAGAATGGTAGTACACCCAAACCCAGCTGTCCGTACTGCTGCTGTGCTGTGGGTAGTAAGGACCGCTCACTCTCTGTATGGGTATGAGACTTCTCAATATCACCCCTTATTTTAGCCTTGTTTTCTATTTTTGCAGATTGGTTTGGCCCCACTACAAAAAATAAATTCTATTTAAAATTAAATTATAAATTTGTGCAAAATCAAGGGACACTAATAAAAACTCAATTTACAATTTAAAATAACTGCTAAGCTGAATTTTAAGTAACCATTACTTTCGTCTTCGGTGTCACGTTCCTTCAGAAATCGTTGTAATATGCTGATTTGGTGATAAAAAACATTAGCTTATCAATGTGGAGAAAACATATTTTTTTTCAGGATGCTTTGATGAATAGAAAGTTCCAAAGGACAGCATTTATTTGAAACAAATAACTTTTGTAACAATCTAGAAGTCTTTACTGTCACTTTTGATCAATCCTTGCAGAATACAAGTATTATTTTTGCTCAAAACAATCTTACTGACCTCAAACGTTTGAATGGTAGTATGAAAAATGTTGTGGTTATGCTCTAGGGCTGGGTAAAAAATATCGATATCTCAATATTAATCGATTCTCATTTTTACGGAACGATATCGATTCTTAAATCCCAAGAATCGATTAGTCTAGCCTGTTTTCAGTTAATGGACGGAACATTGAAGGGCACTTCCCATCCAATAAATCGCAATAAGCATTGTGCTTTGGTACTTCTCATATGAAACAAAGTCTCCGATTTCAAATTCTGTCCATTGTATTGGCAGTATTGCAATATTCAAACAATAAATGTTGTTTTGGCGCTGTTTAATGCGGAGTGACAGATCGCTGTAGCGCCTCGATCAACAGACGCGGCAGTGCATAGCGCACGTGAACTAATCATCTCCTCCACATTAATACCAGTTTCAGCACAAAATAAACATGACTAAACATCCGAAGGTAAGTAAAAGAAAGAGTACAACTTTACAATCCGTATCCTGTCTCATGTAATCGCTCAATCAGTGTTTCAGCCGCGCAAAGACGTCAATATAACGTCTTGTCACGTAACGTCACATTTACCTCAGAAAAACATATTCGTGACCATAAACTCATTAGTCAGATAGAAAAATAAACTGTAGAGAGGGGCATTTTTGCTAAATATATGCACCATATAACATCTTCCTTTTAATTTTTACTGTTCTTTGGTGTTTAATTTGTTTGAATAAATCCATCAGGTTTTTATGACAGACATGAGACACCATTATGTTTATATAAAAAAAACTAAAACAAATTGAAGTAGAAATATTATTATGTAATTGTAACTTTATTATTTTAAAAACTTCATTAAGTGTAATTTTAACAAATCAGTTAATTTTAACCTTCAATATTATAGTAACGTAGTACCAACTGACTCTCATGTATATTTTACAGCATTAGTTGAGAGATTGTTTTTCCTTGAGAAAATTTGGCATGTACTGTAGCTGATATACAGTGGTGTGAAAAAGTGTTGGCCCCCCTCCTGTTTTTTTTTTTTTTGCATATTTGTCACACTTAAAGATTCAGATCATCAAACAAATTTTAATATTACACATAGATAATGCAAGTAAATACAAAATGCTGTTTTTTTAAATGATTATTTATTTTATTAAGGCAAAAAAGCTGTCCAAACCTGCCTGGCCCAACGTGAAAAAGTAATTGCCCCCTAAATCTAATAGCTGTTTGTGCCACGCTTTGCAGCAACAACTGCAATCAAGTGTTTGCGATAACTGGCAATGAGTCTTTCACATCGCTGTGGAGGAATTTTGGCCCACTCTTCTTTGCAGAATTGTTTTAATTCAGCCACATTGGAGGGTTTTTGAGCATGTATGGACTGTTTAAGGTCATGCCACAGGATCTCAATCGGATTTAAGTTTGGACTTTGATTTGGCCACTCCAAAACTTTTATTTAGTTTTTCTTGAGCCATTCAGATGTGGACTTGCTTGTGTGTTTGGGATCATTTTCCTGCTACATAATCCAAGTGCGCTTGAGCTTGAGGTCACAAACTGATGGCCGGACATTCTCCTTCAGGATTTTCTGATAGAGTGTAGAATTCATGGTTCCGTCAGTTATGGCAAGTCGTTCAGGTCCTGAAGCTGAAAGCAGCCCCAGACCATCACACTATCACCACCATATTTTATTGTTGGTATGATGTTCTTTTTCTGAAGTGCAGTGTTACTTTTATGCCAGATGTATTGGGACACACACCTTCCAAAAAAGTTCTACTTTTGTCTCATCAGTCCACAGAATATTTGCCCAAAAGTCTTGGGTATAATCAAGATATTTTTTGGCAAATGAGAGACGAGCCTTTTGTGTTCTTTTTGGTCAGCAGTGGCTTTTGCCTTGGAACTCTCCCATGGATGCCGTTTTTTGCCCAGTCTCTTTCTTATTGTTGAATCATGAACACTGACCTTAACTGAGGCAAGTGAGGCCTGCAGTTCTTGAGATGTTGTTCTGGGTTCTTTTATACCTCTTGGATGAATCGTCGTTGTGCTCTTGGAGTAATTTTGGTTTGCCGGCAACTCCTGGGAAGGTTCACCATTGGTCCAAGTTTTCTCAATTTGTGGATAATGGCTCTGACCGTGGTTCGCTGGAGTCCCAAAGCCTTAGAAATGGCTTTATAATCCTTTCCAGACTAATACATGTCAACTGTTTTGATTCTCATCTGTTCTTGAATTTCTTTAGATCGCGGCATGATGTGTTGCTCTTTAAGCATGCTTCACTTTGTCAGACAGGTTCTATTTAAGTGATTTCTTGATTCAACAGGTCTGGCAGTAATCAGGCCTGTGTGTGGCTAGTGAAATTTAACTCAGTTTTTTTCTAAAATAATGTGGTTAATTGCAGTTTTTTTCATGATTTAACAGGAGGGGGCAATTACTTTTTCACGTAGGGCCACGTAGGTTTGGACAGCTTTTTTCCCTTAATAAATGAAATCATCATTTAAAAACTGCATTTTGTATTTACTTGCATTATCTTTGTGTAATATTTAAATTTGTTTGATGATCTGAAACATTAAAGTGTGACAAACATGCAAAAAAATAAGAAATCAGGAAGGGGGCCAACACTTTTTCACACCACTGTATATTCAAAATAATCGATATTGAATCGAATTGAATCGCAAGTTTGTGAATGAGAATCGAATCGTGAAATTTGTGTCAAAACCCAGCCCTATTATGCTCTGCTTAAAAATATTGTTTAATGTTCAATATAAAACAGAAAACTGACAGGATAAAGCGAAAAATCACATCTTGTCTATGTTAACGAGTTTTTGTCCTAACCAGCTGCAACCATGTCAATATGTTTTGGCATGTAGTACCTCCCACAGTGAAAGCTCCAAAAAGCTGTTTAAGAACTAAATATGTTCTGTTCTTATTCTGTTTCACCCAGTATTTAAAGAATGGCACATATTCATGCAGTGTAAGGGTACGATTTCTGAACGTTAAGATGACGCACCTTTAATCATTTATTCTGCTCTTGTTTTTCAGCTCACCTCACTCAAGCGCCCACTGGTGGTCATCCATGACCTCTTTGATAAATCCATTATGGATATTACATGGTAAGAAAACAGCTTTTCTATTTTCCAAGTTTTATAAAGCATCATAGACAATGTGGTGGGGTGAAGACTTACATGTGTGAGAGCATTGTGAACGGATCGTGTCTCTCAGGACACTCAATGGGCTGGGACTCCTGGTGTGCTCCATGGATGGCACTGTGGCTTTCTTGGATTTCTCGCAGGATGAACTGGGAGATCCCTTGAATGAAGAGGAAAAGGTGGAGAAAATGTGCACACACCAGTGTCAATATTATTTAAGTATTTAAGGCAACAATGACTTTTCAGTTGTATAATTGAAAAACTGGAATCTCACTTAAGTTGCACACATTTAGTGAAGTAGTACTTATCTATTTATTTAATAATAAGTGAATTGTTTCTTTGAACCATTTGTTGACACAAGAAAATCGGTTCATTCTAGGGATGTTCATTTCGGTTATTTTTCCTAAACGATGCTCGTTAACCGACAAGATTATTTTAAATTAGAATTGAATTAAATTAGAAAGTATAAGTGTCTGTGACTTGTTAAAAATACTAACATTTGTTTCCCGGGGATTAATTTTACATGCGCAAAAAGCAGCAAACAACAGAACATGAGGATTCACACGATCGTAATATCACATCATGCACCTGCAGCGCTTCTGCGAGCGGAGAAAAACATAATAAGCTAGGCTAGCTTATATATATATATACAGTATATTATATATATATATCTATAATATATATATAAACGACTAATCGGCCTATCGAGAAAATATTTTTACTAATAAATTAAGACAATTAAAGAAAAACGCAACAATGCCTATATTCAGCGTTTGTTTTTTCGGGTTCATTTTTTGTGCTGCGCGAAAGGAAACAGAAAGCGGCATCCTATTTTTCTTTATGCTTATTTTACAAAAGCACAAAAATTTTTTTTTATTGTGATTGTACACAAATAAAAGCAAACCTTTTACAGTTTCGATTATCTGTATGACTAGGAGTAGTTGTTTCCATTGTTAGAAGGAGAAAATTCAAGTGATCGTGCCGCACGCGCGCACACAGTTGAGCATTGCTAACTTGACAATGCAGCCTGTTCATTATCAT
This sequence comes from Sinocyclocheilus anophthalmus, assembly GCA_018155175.1. NCBI lineage: Eukaryota > Metazoa > Chordata > Actinopteri > Cypriniformes > Cyprinidae > Sinocyclocheilus > Sinocyclocheilus anophthalmus. The sequence goes on along the minus strand of JADLZN010009572.1, from coordinate 102,707 downwards.
AATAAAATAGTCAGTCAAACATATGGGAAAAAAATATGTAGTAAAATCTGTGCCGTTAAGTGTTATCACTGTACCGCCGTGATGTTATGGAAAACGTTTTGTTTTACGTGGATATTGGAACGCGAGTGAAGTAGGCAACATAATAAATAATAATTTGCCATTCAAATACATCGCGAACATGGAAAAATTTGATTTTGTGTCGAATGAGAGACACAATGTTGGTTTCAGTTTCGTTTTAGCCGAAATGAATTCGTTTTTGGCTTGTCGTTTATATTGCTATAGTTTCTTATATTTTTAATTCTTGTTTTTTTTCTAAATACTGTTAATTGAAAGGATTTTTTTGTGGAGTGAGGGGAACTAAATTAGCCCAGCTAGGCTATGTTTAGTGTTTATTATAATGTTTGTAAACATTTCGCGTCGGAATTAGGCCAATTTCTGAATGAAATAATAAAATGCAACTTATACGCGACTTATTTTTTCCCCCCTAAAAAAACAATTTTTTATATGCGTAGCGTATTTTAACAATGCAGCAAACCTTTTTAAATATTTTGATAAATTACTAAAAAAAAAAATTTACTTTTTAAACCGTTTAACTGATTGTTAAATTCTTACGGTCTGTTAACGGTTAAAATGAACATCCCTAGTTCATTCAGAATGTTACACTAAATCAAAGTTTCCAGTGCTACTTAAAGAGATGCACAAGACATTGTAGGAGAGTGTTTGCTAATTGCCTTTGCCTGCTTAATGCAGTGTGACAAAAACAGCCATACAGCATTTAAAAAAAAAAAATCGCTTGTTACAGGAAAAGCCAAACTGTTTTGGAAACAGCTGAGCTACTCTCACGCTTCTGAAGAATGTAAATGGCTTAATAGCTTTGCTACTTTTGGTTAGTTATTTAGCACACACAAACTAACAAGGTGGCGGAAAGACTCGAGTCTCCAAAATAAGATTTCTGTATATCTTTCTGTAGAATGCTATTCATCAGAACATCTATGGAAAGAGTCTGGCCATCACGATGGAGTCCCAACTTTCCAGCACAATCATTGAGAACCCAGAAATGCTGAAGTATCAGCAGGAGCGGCAGGGGAACCAGAACCCCGATGGAGCCCAGGGAATCGGTCCTGAGAACCAGACACCCAAACTCACCAATGTGCTCAACGGAGAGTCCCTGGAGGACATCAGAAAGGTCAGAAGAAAGAATATATAACCATACACACAGCAGTGCTATTTTAAAATGATTAAAATGGACATGCTGAATGATAATGTGGTAAGTAATGATTGCTTACTAGTATTTCCACCTCCAGCCATGGCTGGATTGTAAGTTTACAAAATATAGTTTCCTGCTCTGCCAAATATTTAAAATCCAAACCACATCTAGCAAAATTTGTTTGCAGATGGTTTGAGATTGAGGTATCGGAATATATCAAATTGATATATTTTATGTGTGACCTTAAGAGTCTAAAAGTGTCCAAGTACTTTCTGGGACTAAATGAAATACTTCTAATGAGTGGTTATGTAAAATTTTAATAGTTTACATGCATATTACATGCAAATACATAATGTGTGGGTGTGTGATATTAAATAATTTGCATACAATTTGCATGCACATCTGCCTGTCTCTCTGTCTGTGTATGAATCTGTATATTTATGTATCATTTAATACCATGATGGTCGTAGCATTGTAGTTTGTGAAGATTTATCCGAACACTTTCATCCTCAAACATCATGTTTGCAGGACTGCAGTTATTAACAAATGGCTTTTTTGGGGGGGGGGGAATTGGGCAGAACCTCTTAAAGAAGCAGGTGGAGACCAGAACCGCAGATGGGAGGAGAAGAATCACACCTCTCTGCATCGCACAGCTCGACACGGGGTAACGAACACGCACAAAAACACGTCTAAAATGATCACTCACCTATACCACAGCATTCGCTCAGTGTCTGAATGTCTCTTTCTTTTACCCAGGGACTTCTCACCAGCGTTGTTCAACAGCGTCCCAATCTTGCCGGGGTCGTCTGCGTCGACTCAGCTCACCCCTCAGATCTCTTCGGATTCCAGTACGGCCAACTCGCTTGGCTTGCGACCCTCACATGACCCCACCACCACCTCTCCCAACAAAACTGCGGAAGACAACAAGGACAGGTAAGTGTACATGTATGCAAAGTCCCATTTCCCCTCTCTCTCAACCAATACTTTTTCTCTCTCTGGTCTCCCTTGTAGTGGAACTGCAGCTGTGAACTCGATCGGGATGAAATCGAATCTGCTGTTGACATCTGCCTCCAAGATCGAGCCCATGAAAGCGCTGAATTCACGATTTACCGAAAGGTCAAAGGCCACGCCAGGGGTCACTAGTGTACCCCTCACTATAGGCATCACCCCACTTGACAGGTAATAAAGTCTGCATGATAACCGGTGTGTTCTTCTAAACTGAACTTGAAAACAAACTGAAGTTGTTTTGTGGTTCTGTCTCAGGGTAAAAGACAGCAGCTCTGTGAAGGAGCCGAAAGGAAAAGATGAGACCAGCAGCGACAGTGAGGACAAGACCATGGTGAAATCTATGGCCAAGAGGAAGGGAGAGATGGAGGGAGCAGAGGTGGTAGAGAAGAGGAAGAAGGGAAGGCCGAGGAAAGATGCCAAAATGATGCCCTTCCCACAGGTGACATTTCCTCTTTCGAAAGATGCCTGGATCTCAAAGTCGACGGATGGGGCCTGTTCAGATCTTTTCTGAAGGGGGTTTTACTGTGTAAACGCTAAAGCACAGCATGCTGTAAGCATGTAAAATAAAACAATGCTACTAAAAATTCTGAAAGTATATAAATATTTTAATATGGATTTTTATACGTATTTTAGACTACTAGGTCTGTAAGATTTTTTTTTTTTTTAATGTTTTTGAAAGAAGGTCTTATGCTTACCAAGGCTGCATTTATTTATCTATCAAAAATACAGTAGAAGCATTTTTCTATTTTAAAGTAATTTATTTCTGTGAAGGCAAAGCTGAATTTTCAGCATCAGTACTCTAGTCTTGAGTGTCACATGATCCCTGAGAAATCATTCTGATATGCTGATTTGCTGCTTAAAGACTTATTGTCAGTTTGGAAATCAGTTGTTTTGCAGCAGTTGTGCTGCTTAATATCTTTGTGGAAACTTTCATGAATCGAAAGTTCAATAGATTTATACTCATTTATTTGAAATATAAATGTCATATTGTCACTTCTGATCAATTTAATGCATCCTTCTTTTAACAGAAAACATACTGACCCCAATCTTGTGAAACAGTTAGGTATTAAAGTGCTTGTGACCCTGGACCACAAAACCAGTCTTAAGTGTCAATTTTTTGAAATTGAGATTTATACATAATCTGAATAAATTTGGCCAAGATACAACTATTTGAAAATCTGGAATCTGAGGGTGCAAAAAAAATCAAAATATTGAGAAAATCGCCTTTAAAGTTGTCCAAATGAAGTTCTTAGCAATGCATATTACTAATCAAAACTGAAATTTTGACATTTACGGTAGGAAATTTCCAAAATATTTTTTTAACTATAAACGAAAAATCTATCATTTTGACCCATGCAATGTATTTGTGGCTATTGCTACAATTATACCCGTGCTACTACTTAACACTGGTTTTGTGGTCCAGGATCGCATATATACAACTTTTTTTAATACATATCAGAAATATAAGAAAAAAAATCTACATTAGTTGACTATGGCTTCTATGTTATAATCCCTATATCTTTTATTCCATTAACTTCATGACCAAGGCACATGAGACCCTGAGGGTCCTTCATTAGAACCCATGTGATTGATTGGTCTTTTCTCTTGTAGACTCCAGTCTCATTGGAGAAGGAGCCGTCTCGATTAACAACACCTATAGCGGTGTTAAAACTTCCTACCCCATCCATACAGAAATCATTCAGCACTCAGGTATGGCACAAAAACTCTCTACACCCAATACATCAGTCCTGTCTATGCAATTAACGCTCTTGGCAGATCATAATGTGTAATCAGGAAGCTCAAGTACTATGTCTGTAAGAGTGTTAAATGCAATTCAGACATAGACTCAATAGCACTGCTGGAGGAAAAAACAGCCTGGTTAATGACCCAGGATCTAAATCAGCTAACAATAAAAACAAGGACTGAAATCTACGAAACCTTCAATTTGATTAAATGGGGTTTTTAACCTGCGATTTAGGTGAGCACAGATGGCGTCACGTATCTGGAGGTGGAGAACGAGGTCTCTATGGTGTTTGGATCTCGTCTCAGTCAGCTCAAATGGAGCAGAGAGGGGCGAGAGTGGGACGCGCTGCTGCCCAGTCGCATCATCATCGCAGCTGGCAGCAGGTGAGCACACAACACACTGGTTTATGCCTGATGTTAATATCTTGAGTAAAAGTAACTTGCTTTCTTTTTTTCATAGCGATGTTGTTGCTGTAGCTTGCGAGGACCGCACACTGTCTGTCTTCACTGCGTGTGGACGGAGACTGATTCCATCCATCATTCTGCCCGTCCCCATGTCAGCACTTCATTGCTCGGGACACTTTGTCATGGCGCTGACCGCATCAGCCATGCTGTCTGTCTGGTACTGACCCTTCCTCTCTGTTTCTCAATAGAAAAGTCCAGACAAGTCATTTGTTGACTGATGCTAAAAACGTGGCCGTATTTGTAACAGGAGTCAGGTTGATTTGTGGCTTTTTTTACAGGCTAGTGATTATTTACATCAATTCTGAAAGATCTAGATCTGACATTAAATGGCTGGTATTGTCTTTTTTTTCGGCAGGGATGTTCAGAAACAGACGGCTTTGGTCAAAAATGAATCTTTGAATCCAATCTTATCAGGTGTGATTTTGTTTTCTTCCTCTTTATATCTTTGTTGACCTCATTAATTGACTCTTCACTAAACTCCACCCCCTTGATTTCTGCCGTTCATAAATATTATTGTTACATGGGCTGGAAAAATATTTTTGTCTGCCATTTGTTAACAATAACGTGATTTAAAAAAAACTAAAGAGACTGAATAAGAGCTGAAGCTCATGCTTTTCAGTCAGAGGAAAAGCAATTACAAGTGGCACATTAGTGTATTCAGCAAGGACACATTGTTTGATCAAAAGTGACAGTGAAGACATTTATAATGCTACAAAAGATATCTATTTCAAATAAATGCTGTTATTTTAAACTTCCTATTCATCAAAGAATCCGCGAAATAGAAAAAGCGTATCACGGTTTCCACAACTGTTTTCAGCATTGATAAGAATAAATGTTCTTTGAGCAGAAAATTAGCATATCAGAATGATTTCTGAAGGATCATGTGACACTGAAGACCGCTGAAAGAGTATTGATTGCTGAAAATTCAGCTTTGCATCACAGGAATAAATTACAATTTAAAATAAATTCAAATAGAAAACTTATTTTAAATTGTAGTAGTATTTCACAATATTACTGTTTTTATTAATGTATTTTTGTTCAAATAAATGCAGCTTTGGTGAGAATAAGAGACTTCTCAAAAGCATTTAAAAATCTTACGGTACGGTACACAAAACTGCTGAATTACATGAAAAGAGCAAAATGATGGGTAGCAATAATTTGACTAATGAACTATCATAAATCAATTGAAATCTAATAATACCTCATCTCTCTCACTCCAGGCACAGACGCCACAGTAAGTCAGTCTTTTTTGACTCAGCAAGGTGTAGCTGTGGTATCGCTGTCAAATGGCAAAACATACTGCTTTAACTCGTCGCTGGAGACCTGGTGAGTGAAACACAAACCATGTGTTAATTGAAGTTTTAACATGTAACAACCAGAAACTGTCCAAATAATTTTCAGGGCCACTATGATTGTTCTGCCTCTGATATTTTGTGTCCTTTCTCTACATCTCTAATAGGAATTTGATCGCAGATAAGCAGGACTCTCTTGTACAGTGCACAGACTTCCGCAATTGCATGTCCGCTCAGGATGCTCTGGGCTCCATGGGGCCACTGGCCCTAACACAGGGCCGTAATCTAAGGTAACAGCCATTTTAGTACTTTGCTAATGCTGCTTTCTGATTCACAATCACTAGAATTAGCTTTAATACTGATTTTATGAGAATAGGGAAGTCCGCACTAAAACTATAATGATAACAACATAGTAGAACAGAATTGTGGGAATTATTAATTTAAAGAGCTTGAACATTTAAATGGTTAGTTCACCCAAAAACAAAAATTAGCCCATAAATTACTCACCCTCAAGTCATCAGTGACTTTCTTCTTTCAGACGAATCCAGTCAGAGTTATATTAAAAATTGTCTTTGATCTTTTAAGGTGTTTAATGCCACTCAGCGGGTGTTGCATTGCTTCAGTCCAAAAGAACTTAAATAAAAATTGCCCTTCCATAAAAAAAAGTGTCTCACATGGCTCCGGGGGGTGAACAAAGGCCTCCTGTAGCGAATCGATGCGTTTTTGTAAGAAAAATATCCATATTCAAAACGTTGTAAGGGAAACAGGTCAATAATTTAGTCAAGGAATCATTAGATTTTAAAGGAACTCCCCATTTAATATGTAAGGGAATTAGGACAGAATCGCTGTTTTACGGCTGATCACTGAGACAGCGAGCGATTCAGTGAACGAGCCGTATGATATCAATTCTGCAATGGATATTTATATACAAAATATAGTGAAAACATTATTAATTAGCACATGTAACAAGATCGGCAGTTTAAGACATTAACTTGTGAGCACAAAACACAAGATACTTCTCTTTTCCATATAAATAAGGCTTTATTGGATAAATCTAAGACATATAACTAATCTAACACACGCATTCACACACAAGTTGCAGAAAGAGAGAAAGTGAGGAAATAATTAGTTTAAGAGAATGAAAATGTGAAATCCCAAGTTTACAGCAATATGTGCAATTGCATAGATCTGAACAACCATCAATCACTTAAATAACCCTCGCATTGAGTTCCTCAATTAAGTTAAAATTTATATTAAATGCACCAGATCAGCTAGGATCTGGAGGTACTTGCGTTACTGTGTCCGGGGTTCCCTTCCTTGTCTGCTGAAAGGGGTTTCCCGAGGTTGCTGATTGGCTGGAGATTCAGTCTTGGGAAGCCAGTGGTTGGACGTTGGCTGACGACGCGGATCTGTGGTCTGAAGTTGAAGTTTAGACAGCACTCTTCTGGGAGATGCGGCGTTAGGCTTAACTCAGAACACGAAACTCTCAACGGAAAATAAAACGAACTAAAGAAATAGAAATAGATGTAAAGTTTGATGAGACCAGGTGGCGTTTCTCCTCATGGTTTTGGAGGAGCTGGCGTGTAAGCCAGAGCACGCTCAAAACCTAAAGAAGCATGATTAAAAACATAGCTCAAAGCTATGCCTAAAAAGAGGAGAGTAAGAGCAAAGAAGGGGGATGAAGAAGAGAACCAAGAGAACCAAGAGATGGTGTTTCTAGTATTTAAACCGGGCTGTTTAACACACCACAAATGGGGTTTTGACCAATTAGATGTCGTGTTTGCTCGGGGGGTTGTATATTCCTCCTCCCCATTCATAAATCAACTGTTATCTCATTATTCACATGATCCGCGTTTTTCCCGCTCTGGCAGAGTATACATTTTGAACATGATTTCTATAATGAGGATATGATACATTTGACCAAGAATTGATTGGAAGGAACGTTTCAAGCATGAATTCTCAAACTCACACATACCAAACATGAATACGACCCCTTAAGCTATTCAAGAAGTTATTAAAATACCATACCAATAAATGATTATAATGATGGTTTTAGAAATGTGTGGGTTACATACATGATATGGAGTTATATATAGCAATGATTAGTTTCTCGAGTCCTTTTAGTGTCATTTAGATGCATATTTACATGGAAATGAAGTTTCTTTGGCATTCTGTGGATGTAAGGATACGTTCTGTTCTCTGTCTTTAGGTGGAGGGAAAAGTCAATCCGAAGCTTGTGACCACTATCACAAGTTTCCATTTGATGGTCACGCTATGCATCTCTTTTGACCATTATTCTTGATAACTTGCCCCAAAATTGACAATCTCCTTGGACTTGTCAATGTGTTCTTTGTGTTAATGTTGAAAACTGTTCTGTGACAGGGTCTTAGGTTTAGGCTTGCTGCAGAGAGGGCTGGGTCTGATTGATGACATCCTGTTGTCTTGGGCCTCTGTGGAATTTGGCTCCTCATGTTTCAACTATGTTTTGACCAAATCTTAGATTGTCTGATTCGGAGGGGTGGGGGGGGCGGGGGGGGGGCTCTGAATCCACAACGTAATAATCACTTGAATCTAGCTTGCGCTCACACTGTTGTAAACGAAGCCGTTCCGGGCGGATGATGTATGAGGTCGACTTTGCGCATGTGCCGCTCAGAAGTGACGCACGCGGAAACGCAGCGGAGAGATCAAAACAAAACAACGGTCACTAATTAGAAGTACAAAACGAGGATTGGTAAAGAAAAATGTATGAGGATTGCGATATAAGCCAAGAGGAGACTGGTTTTCCTTTGCTAAAGTAAGGAAAATTAGCTCTGTTAACAACATGGGTTTACGAGACTCACCGGCGCGTGCAACCTGAAACCTCAACGTCATCCTCCTAGAACTGCTTTGTGTCAACTTTTTAAAGTGATTATTATGTAATTATTATAATTTTTAATATAACTCCCGACTGGATTCGTCTGAAAGAGGAAAGTCATATACACCTAGGATGCCTCGTGGGTGAGTAAAACGCAGCCTAATTTTCATTTTTGGGTGAACTAACCCTTTAAAGGGATAGTCCACCCAAAATATTTGCCGCAGTTACTCACCATCATGTTGTTCCAAAGCGTCAATGAACAGTACTTTCTTTTGTTGAACATGAAGATATTTTGAAGAATGTTAACCAAACAGTTGACTGTAGCCATTGACTTTCATAGTATTTTTTTTCCATACTATGAAATTTAATGGCTTCTAGCAACTTTTCCGTTACCTTCCAAAGTGTCTTCTTTTGTGTTGCGTCAGTGTATGCTAATATAGTTCTCTTTATTGTTATTGGGGGTGAACAGACCTTAACCGTCTCTCTTTTGTCTGTGTCAGTGCGGGGCGGTTGGCATCTCGCTTGTCATCGACTCCTCACCACTTGCAGCAGGGAATGACTCTGGCCTTCCTGGAGAAGCAGCTCTCCTCCGCCCTCATCCTCCTCTCAGCAAGCGAGTACAGGCACTGGCTTCTCATCTACGCACGTTTCCTCGTAAATGAGGGTGAGTGAGAAGGTGGTCAGCTGGTAACAAGAGTCAAGAGGGTCCATTAAAAGTAAAGCAATAGTTCCCCGAAAACTATAAATTTGCTGAAAATGTATTCACCCTCAGGCCATCTAAGACAAAGATGTGTTTGTTTCTTAATCGGAGCAGATTTACAATAGCTCTGTGTGTATCCGTGCAGGTTATGAGCTTAGGTTAAGGGAACTATGTCGGGACTTACTAGGACCCGTTCACAAATCCAGCAGCAGCTCCTGGGAGCCGACAGTCCTGGTATGATATTTTTTTTGGAACCTCATTACAGATTTATGTACTGAATTATTGGTAGTGTTGTTGCTTTTATCGATTAAACCAAGCGTGTCTTTCAAAAGCATTTTTAAAGCTTGCTCTGTCTTCTGCGTCTATTTCAGGGACTGAGAAAGAGGGATCTGTTGACAGAGGTGTTGCCTGTGATTGGTCAGAACTTGCGGTTCCAGAGACTCTTCACTGAGTACCAGGATCAGCTCGAATTGCTGCGTTTGAAATAGCACTTCACCTTTGACTTTTTGATGTTTTACCCCTGACCCTGGCCTGCACATGTGCTAACGGTCTGCCGTAGCTTTACTGACTTTAAAGCAGATATGGACACTAATAAAAATGGACAAAAATAACAATGCTTTTTTTTTTTAAGAATTCATTTGTTAAATACATTTATTAATTATGTTTGTAAACTTTGTGCCGGTGGTAGGAAAGAGGAAAGTATGGGTTAACTCCCATTTTGGGACAATTTTGATCAAGCACAAGGTTTGCATGGCAGTCAACTTAAAACTGGACATTTTTACTTCTACAACTAAAAGTTGCTGTAAGTGGTGATGCAACTCGCCCTCCCTCCTTTCTTTTGTCTTTCTTTTTCAGTTCCTATTTGTACAGCCACTTGTCATTTATTTGTAAATGTTTGTAAAAGGCCATTTCTTTTTTCTCCGTTTTCTATAAAATGAAGAAAATTGTAAACCTTCAATTAAAAAAAGGAATAAACAATTTGCCAATTCTAAAATCTGTTGCTCCTTTCTTTCTCATATGTCTTGTTTACCTTTGGTGATTTATTTGCTGGTGCTATTATCAGGGCATTTTTATTGGTCGTGTGTAGTACTACCTTGTTTTGGGCAGGTGGTGGTAGTAGAGATCTGACAGAGTTTTGACAGGGTCCAAATTACCACTCTCGAGCAAGAAAAAGAGTGTTATGGAAAAGCATTGTTTGTAAACTTTTTCTAGGAACTGCAACACGTTGGTGGAAATATAACCTGAAATATAATCCTGATAAGTGTGAGCTGTGATTGCACTTATTTGAGCAAAAAAAAAAAAAACGGTAAAAACCGTAATATTGTAAAATATTACCATTTACATTAACTGTTTTCTATTTTGATATTTTAAAATGATTTATTCTTGTGATGGCAAAGCTGGATTTTCAGCAAAAATTACTACAGACTTCAGTGTCAGATTTCAGAAATTCTATTTTGATGCTCAAGGAACGTTTATTATCAATATTAATAAACAGTTGAAAAACGGTTGTGCTGCTTAATGTTTTTGTGGAAACTGACCTACATTTTTTCCAACAAGATCCTTTAGTTTTTTTGAAATAACATTTTTGTAATGTAAAAGTCTTTACTGTCAAGTTGATTTATTCAATGCATCCTTGCTGACTGAAAGTGATTTATAAAAATGAAATCTTACTGACCTCAAACGTTTGAACAGTAGAGTACAAATCATCTTGGTGAATGGCCGCTGGCTCTATTATCCTACAGTTTAATCTCAGACCAATGACTAGCCTAATAGTATGTCCTTTTTATACTGTTCATTAAAATGATTATGAAGCTATCGGTTTATTCTGACTAATGGAATACTGCAGCATCTTTATATATGGACATCAAATATTATTGAATTTCGCTTCTCTTTTAAACTAGAATGATGAACGTTAACTGATGTCAACTGGCAACCCCCACACAAGTGAAAAGATTTTGACCTTCATAAATGCCACAGTATCTACAGTACTCGCATACACAATATTCACATTAATACAAAAGCTTTCGATTCTCACAACGTAAAACTCGTCAAACATGAACAACTTTTTTTTCAAGTGGCAAGAGTTATGACCCTACTGGATGGCTTCACGTTTAATGGATGGCTTAGCGTTGTGCGAATGATGGAAATGTCTTTTAAAAGCAGGACCAGCTGCGTTTTAACACTAGAGGATAAACACCTGAGATCCGCATATTAACACACACGCAAACTAATTCATAAAGGGACCTCTAGCATGGACAATATGCCTCTTATATAAGTCAGAAGTGTCTGTGTTCAGTGTTCAAAATCATTCATTTCTAATTCACATTTCTCAGCTCACCATATCAGTCCAGAGGCCATGCCTGAGGGCTTATTAGTGTCAGCTCTCTGGGGCTCAAATGCTTTTTTTGGCGCCGTAGTTCGGAGTGATGCTATTTTTCTGAAAGAAACACAGCTGCAATCACTTCAATCTTGTTGATCTGAACATTTATATAAATGTTAGAAAATGCCATTTTAGTGTGTTGTACAACCTTTTTGTTGTTTACTTACAGATTCTAAAGGGAAAAGTTGTTTACGCACAAGATGAAGCTTTCAAAAGCTTGGGGTCAGTATTTTATTATTATTATTTATTTTTTTTTATGGCAAGGATGCACTGAACTGATCAAAAGTGACAGTAAAGAAATAATGCTACACGAGATTTTATTTCAAATAAACACTGTTCTCTGAACTTTTTTCAGAAATATACGAAAAACAAAATGGTCTACAAATATTAACACAGGTTCCAGCATCGATCATATAAATCTGTCTTAACCCAAAAATCAGCAATTTAAATAATTTCTGAAGGATTATGTGGATCATATGAATACAAAAGTAATGGCTGCTGAAAATTCAGCGTTGCATCACAGGAATAAATTATATTTTAAAATATTTTAAAATAAAAAACACCTGTTTTAAATTGTAATTATATTTCACAATAGTACTGTTTTTAACTGTATTTTTGATCAAAAGAAGTGCAGCCTTACACCGTCTACACCGGATGCGCCACAATAGCTAAAGTCTGTTCTAGTACACTGGACAAACCAAAGGCGACGTTGAAAATCCTTTGAAATTTGTGTTCAATTGTATAATAGAACGCTAGCAGCGTTTCTGTTGGGGAAAGTTGTCGTGCCGCGCCGCATCCAGGGAAGGACCAGCATCACGATTATAATGAGTTCTATTAGAATTTTGTTGAGTCCGCGTGTGACACCGTGTAGTAGCAAAGGAATTTTTTTTCATGTAAAAACAACAAAAAAAAAAAACATATCTATATATATATATATAACTAACCAACATTTTAAAGGGTAATGTACTGTGGCCCTTAAAAATGCAAGACTGCATTGAAATGTCAATCAAAGCAGCAGCTGATCAGAAAAAAGACACGTTAGTTTGAGAATATGAAATATAAAAACAAAGCAATCCAGCTCTCAAAGCCACAATCTTAACAGTATAGAGTGAGTATATGTATAGGCTATGTGGCTTAGATTGAGGGAGACAGAACAGAAAACAGGAGAGGAGAGAGAGACAGGAGGATGAGTGGAAGTGACACATGTGCTGCCTACATCTCACAAGGTCTGACTCTGAGCTAAACACAATTTAAAAGCCGTCCCCCGCCTGAAACCTCACACACAGCACATTTCATGATTTACACACTCTCGAACTTTCGGCTCTCAGACCAGTGCGCAGACTAATAGCGCACTACTCCGGCTGACTCTGTGTGGAGACAGGGAAAGAAACATGCTGTTGGAGCCATTAAAGAAAGCTTATTTAATTTCATGTTTGTGTTTAGATATTTTATTGCTTGTTTAAACTGTGGTTTAATTGAATCTACCTTGAAAGTGAGGATCGTGAAAGTTTGAGACGTCATAAGAGGTGGAGAATGAATGGACTGGCATTAGGTCAGGAGATATGGAGTGGGTGACATGATTTTTGACCACTTCATTAAGTTTGTTGTATAAAATTCCTTCTTTTAAAGTGGATTTTGTTCTGTACAAATTTTCAATCGGTTTCATCAACTAATTGTTTGGATTCAATAAATAAGAAGCAATTCAAGAATGTCGAGTGTGGATTAAAGTGCATACCAAACAAACCCACAACTGTGCTTCAGTGGCTGAAATATGTATTAGTTGTTCGTTTTTGATTACATTTTTAAAAGTTCACTGATTTACTCACCCTCATGTGGTTCCAAACTTTGACTTTCATGTGTGGAACACAACAGGAGATGTTTAGCAGAATGTCCAAGCTGTTTTTTCTGTTCAATAGAAGTGAATGGGGACTGGAGCTGCTGACCTCTAAAAATAATGAAAAAATACTTTCCACATCTTTTGAACTTATGCTTTGTGTTAACAAGCTGATATTTACATTTTCATTTGCACATATTCAAACCTGACACCTCAAAATGTGTTGCTCGTCATGTGACTGTCTGTTGGACATGAGATGACAATATACGTATGACAGTAGTTCTCAAATAAGTTCTTATTTTTGGAAAACAAATTGTCACCCATCAATTATCATGACAAGAACACTCTGAAAATACTACTTACTTTGTGACAAAAGCCCATCCAATTTAAGTTAAAATGTGATGATTGTTTATTTGGGTTGTATGAATTATGAATGGACAGGTGACATTTGGGCCACGCTGTCTTTAGCAGAAACAGACAGTGGAGGTCAATGAATGGTCCATCTGTCAGAGAGGAAACCTCACGGGAGATCTCACCACAGAGAAGCTGTCGAGACCCGAGTCTTTTACCATATCAACCTGTCGACAGATTTGATGGATATGACAGCAGCACACTGTAGTGAAGCTGAGCAGGGTTTTGCTTAAATCTATTTGAACACTCACAGGAAAATTAGTTTTGAAGTTATGAATTCCACTCTCATTCTTCATCATTTAGACTCCAACTGCAAAACTAGTTTATCTTGAAGCGAGGAACAGAAAACAGAAAAAACATTTTTTTACCTTTTTATAAACAAAGAACCTGGAAGCGGTAATAATGGAAGCAGTGGCTCAGTAGCTTTATAGTTTAGTATATATAGGTTCACATGGATACAGGGTTCATATTTTACCCTGGGATAAAGTTATTTCATGCTGCTGAATCTACAGCACCATGGCAAAAGAAGTCCGCAGTTCAAATCTAATGTGATAAGACAAAAAGGTTGTATATCAAGAAATAATAGCAAGAAAATACATCTTGTCCTAAGGAGCTGCATGCAATGTAGCCAACAGGACAAACTGTTAAGTCTGATTGACTTACAATCTCTGAAGATGTACTGTTTAAATTAGTCTGATGGATCCTTCACCGAATAAACTCCATCAGTTACTGAATACTGTTTATTCTGTTTACTGTTAATACTGTTTACACTGAACATTCAGTGATGAAATATTTGAATGAAATACATTAAAAGATATCAAATATATGTAGAGTAATACATGTATCCATATAAACTGAAATTAACTAAGTTCTACGATTTACTAAATACTTAAATTAATAAAATTGAATTAAAATAAATAAAACCTAAATAGAAATGAATTAAAAAAAGTTACTAAAATTTAACTAAAATGGAAACTGAAAAATATATGTATACTTTAACTGTATATATGTACCTGGTCCACAACCAGTCCCAGAAGGGTCAATTTTTTTTTAATTGAGATTTATCCATCATCTGAAAGCTGAATAAATGAGCTTTCCATTGATGTGTGGTTTGTTAGGATAGGACAATATTTGGCTGAGATACAACTATTTGAAAATCTGGAATCTGAGGGCGCAAAAAAAATCAAAATATTGAGAAAATTGCCTTTAAAGTTGTCCAAATTAAGTTCTTAGCAATTCATATTACTAATCAAAAAATGTTTGGATATATTTACATTGGGAAATTTACAAAATATCTTCATGGTATATGATCTTTACTTAATATCCTAATTATTTTTGGCATAAAAGAAAAATTGATATTTTTGACCCATACAATGTATTGTTGCTATTGCTACAAATATACCCCAGAGACATAAGACTGATTTTGTGCTCCAGTGTCACATATGACTTAATATGTGTACACTGACCACACACACACATAGTTTTAATTATATATATATATATATATATATAATATATATATATATATGCTACATATATATATATTATATATATATTTTTTTTAATGGCTGGTGGTTATGTGTGTAATAAACCTTCTGTGAGATTTCTTTGCAGTGTTTCCGGGACCTGTGTGTTTCTGTCCTTTTTAAGGTAGGTCCTCTGTGAGCACCCATTTGTTGGATTCAGAAACCAGGTGCTCGACTCGCAGTGTTACCTCACTCGTCGATATTATGTCCAGCCGGTATGATAGCCCTAACCGGCTTCATGCTTCCTGGATCATACGGCCAGGACACAGGCTTCTGCGGGAGCCTTCCTGACCATCAGGCCCCCAGCACGGCACTGCAAAAATTTCCTGGACGTCCCGGCTGGGATTACCCTCTTGCGAGGCATCGAGCGGAATATAGGTGCATTTGCGAGAACTTCTTGTGTAATGCTGTCTTCCAGGCCCCCCCAAAAAAAAAAATGCTCCCCTCGCCTTAGAGGTTTGTATTTGAGCTTGCCTCTCCTGTTTGGCCCAGTACCTCCGAGTATCTGTGATTAGATGCCTGGAATGTTAATCCATGCTATGGTAAGTGCACACGCTAAGCTCTGTGCACTTTCTGAAACCCACATAGTGGTAAGTGCGCACGTTGAACACTTTGCCCACTTTCTAAAATCCACAGTAGTGGTAAGTGTGCACGCTGAGCACTTTTTGCGCACTTTCTAAAATCCACATAGTGGATTTAGCCACGCTGAGCACTTTGCGCACTTTCTAAAATCCACAAAGGTTTACTCGTTTTAGCTTGTTCCTTTTTCTGAGTTGGTTAGACCCCGGTACCTTGGGTTCCACTCAACCAGTGTGTCTCTATTTTTGACACACTTGGAAGTATCGCTCTCCTCACCATTGAGGGTTACTATGAGCATGCTGCTTCCTATCGAGAGCCCGGGTTCACTCCTTGGGCTGTTCTCATGGTAATATTAACAGTGCTCCCCTTTAGTTCGGAGTTCTACTCTCACGTGAGAGTTGAGTTCTCTGTTTTCCCAGAGCACCTAGAACCAGTAGCATCAGGTGAACTAGGCCCTTCCAAATCTGCCTCTCTGATGCGCTGAGTTGTTTGGCTAGCTTGCAGTACGCTTACCTCTGATTCTAACGTAGCTGGCTAAAAAGAAAAAAAACAAACAAAAAAAAAAAACCCCCTCTCTCTTTGAGAGCTGGGTCTGTGTTCCCCTCAGCTAGGTAACTTTACCGCTGGCAGTTCCAGTATTGGAACATGCTGTAGGTCCGAGCCTCCCTCTCGTTTTAGAGCTGGGTGTGTTGGAGAGCTGGGTGTTTGCCCTCTCAGCTAGAGATTTACTGCTAGCCATTCCAGCTTTATATCTTAATTGCCGTTGGTGCCTCGCACACATATTGGATTTGGTATGCACCTTCCATCTATACTTCTCTTTTTAGAGTGCCACTAGACCCCCTTAGAACGGTATCCTAAATCCTGTTATGGGAAGTGTGGATGTGAAGGCTTTTGTCACCTTCTACACCACATTGTGGGAAGTTCGCACGCTATTCTTGTTTGTTCTTTTCTAACATCCTTATGTTGATTGCTTCTTGCCCTTTCTTGAGCTGGTTTAAGCCCTGTTCACCTTGGGCACCACTCCACTTAGGTATCCTAGGATACCTACTTTAACAGGGTGTGGCCACTAGAGGTCTGTTGAGACAGTTCCTTTCAGAGCTTATGCAAGAGCAAGCGGTAGCCCCTGTGTGAAAGGCCAAGACTTAGTGTGATACTAGGTTCTTGGTCGTATTCCCTTAAAGGAATCCATTCCTGATTCCAAGCCTTGAGCTCTAACCCAGGCCCAGGAGTTCTGGCCCTAACAGGCAAGTTTTTTGGGGTATGTAGCCTAGGCCTTTGGCCGAAGGGGAATTAAAGTCATGGTCCGCTGTTTGACGTCCCAGGGGCAACTCACCCGAAAAGTAGAGTTGGTACTTATGCCTTCGCCATGGTCTGCCCGCACTCCCCTCAGTATGGCGGCGTGGGTATATCGTTCCCCATAGCAACCCCTAGAGGACGCAGTTCGAAGTTCCCTTGAAAGGGAACGTCTCAGGTTACTTATGTAACCATGGTTCCCTGAGTAGGGAACGAGACACTGTGTCCTCTAGGCTTCCTGCCATGCTTCGGACGCAAGCTTCAGACTTAGAAGTGGATGACATGTTCTCCCGGCGCCTATTTATATTAATAGTCGACACCGGTAGTGAAGTCATGGGCTGTCGCCGGCCAACGTGTTGTTGGTGTTTTTTCAATGTATGCTTCAGACACGGGTCACGACGAGGTGTTCCCCATAGCGACCCCTAAAGGACGCAGTGTCTCGTTCCCTACTCAGGGAACCATGGTTACATAAGTAACCTGAGACGATTTCTGTCAATACTGTCGACTAGACTGCACAGATACTGAACTGAGCTGGACGATGATATCACAGAATCAATGCGAACTGACTTTAACTAGAAAGTGTTTACTATCGTCCTTTTTTTCGACACACTATTTTCCTGTTTAATACTGTAAAGCTGCTTTGACACAATCTGTATTGTATAAAGCACTATATAAATAAAGGTTACTTGACTTTTGTTGTTTTGATTGCTTCTAATGTCCACATTTGTAAGTCGCTTGGGATAAAAGCGTCTGCTAAATGATTAAATGTAAATGTAAAATATGGTAGCATCGCTGCACTACTCACCATGCAGTGTAAGGTGAGCGTCTGTGGGTCAGTTTCTCCTCTCTCTCTGCAGAAGCAGTGGGCAGCAGGGCCACATGATGGCAGTCCATCTACACCTCTCACTCCTCTTATTACGTCCTCTTTTGTCTGTCCCTCGAGAGAGCTGTGGGAGAGGGACAATGCCATTGCTCTCAAGGTTGAAGCTGGGAGAGAAGCAACCTCAGTGTGTCAGGACTGGTTTTAATACAATATAAATCCTGGTGTTGAAAAGGCTTAAGAGTAAAATATATTAACAGCGTCCCTCAGACTGGCACAAACAATGACACTGTGGCCTCTGGCCCCGCTGTCCTCCTTGACTTACTGATGAGAGCTGCAACTTCCTAGATGGAGGAGGACTACATTAATACTTCACATATTCAGTTTTTCACATTCACATTTTATATGATCTTAACTATCATATTATAATTGTAAAAGTTCTGAAAAGCATAAAACTATAGCAATATAAACATGCACACCAGCCACAGCATGTCAGTTGAATTCTATAACCCTGCTTGGCAAACATATTAAGCTGTATTTTGTTTTTATTGTATTTATTTTATTATTGTGCAAAATAACCTAAACTAAAAAAAATAACCTGTTAATGGTCAAATGCACTGAAGTGGTTTGTTGCTTTAATACATTATTGACAACAATTAGTGACTTTAAAAGAATGCTTTTTTAACATTTAACATTTAAAATACATATAGCATATTTATTTTCAAATTCTACATTTTCATTATGTCTGTTACATCAGTTATTTGATTAATATCCTAATCTGTGAGTCAATAAAAAATAAAATATACTTACAGAAAAAATTTGGTAACTTTTCCTGGCATGTCTTGGGGGAAATTACACCACTGTTATAATAATTACTAGGCTTGGAAAATTCTGACACGCTAGCTATGATATCGTTCAGAACGGACTACCGTCTAATTTAGGCATCAAGGTGTGATAATACCAATTGCTATATGTTCAAATCATTTACTTGGAACAGCCAACATCTCCCTGTTATCAACACCCGTTTACATTCATAATGCTCTCCATGATGAATTTCTTTCCTACACAAAATTAATTGTATATAATTATATGCATTTAACTGTTGCTTTGATGGAGACGAACTGTTGTTTTCAAGCTGTTCTGTTCATTGTGGCTTCTGTTCAAATAGAACACGACTTGCTCTCAGCACTCCAAAATGAAAAAACAAAACTCACTCACACTCTCAGGCCATCTAAAATTGTTTGTTTTTTCATCGGAAGAGATTTGGGGAAACTTACCATTCCATCACTTGCTCACCAATGGCTCCTCTGCAGTGAATGGTGCCGTCGAATTAGAGTCCAAACACTGATAAAAACCTCCAGCAATCCACACAAGTCCAGTCCATCCATTAACATCTTGTGTAGCAAAACGCAGTGTTTTTGTAAGAAACAGATCATCAAAAACCTTATCCTCTAATTTCTTATATAATGTTTCTCATCAGCTACATAATTCAGATCGGATCAGCAAAGTGACAAAACAAGTGTTTAGGAAACTTTAATTGAAAAGGCCTATAGCCAGTTTTACCCCAATGTACAAGCTTTTTGTCAGGAGCACATCTTCACAGACTTGCCCTGGTGTTCTGTTGGGTAGAAGCACTTGACTTTTGTCGAGCTCTGACTGCACTAATCTGAAATGTCTATATCTCTTATCTGGACTTAAAGTCTGTGCGGGCAGCAGTCTAACACTTCAGTTTCAAACAGCTGATAAGATCTTGGATCTGAGAGACAGACAGGGGGAAGGTGGGCGGACGCGGTTCTTGAGTCAACTGTATATAAATACACAACAGCGGGGAAGTCTGTGAGGACTGACGGTTGTACCGAGCACCTGTTTGGCTGCCTGGCAGCTTTCTGACACGGTTTCCTCCTTGCAGATCCATCAGGACAGGACCTGCGCTTGTATTTTGAGAATACTGACATGGTGACTGCCACAAAACAAAACAAGAAGCAGTCAATCAAATGATTGTTGGACAGTTCATCAAAAACACAGTCATCTGGCTGTTAGAAAAGCCAGACTGCTCACTTGAAAACATACAAACACAAATGGAGTTCTCCAGACAAATAAATCAAAGTTGGGGTTTTGGGGTTCAATTATTTAAATATATAGCTTTAGAATACACAACCCACATATGAGACTTTAGAGCACAAACCACACTGTCAGACGCAACAAATGCTCCATCTGGAGTCTATAAGCAAAAGAAAGAAAACATGAAAAAAAACAAAAAAACTGGCATGACTACAAAGCAATACAGTAAATACAGACAAAAACAGAGCAATAATCTTTATAAAATCAAATGAGCTGAGTAAATCTTACTTACCTGTTATATAAATAGAACCAAATAAAAATATGATATAAGAGTAGCCAACTTGTATAGAGTTTCATAGTTGTTATAGTTAATTAATAATGATTCAATTTTCTCATTACACATATAGTTGCAATAGTTGCAGTTGTCAATTCTGTTGTTCGAGTTAGCTGAGAAGAGCTGAGAAACAACTCAATATATTTAGTTTGACAATCAACATTTTCTAAGCACTTTCTTTTGCTGACTCACATGCACTTTGCACTTTTGCACAATGCAATTTATAATAATTAAAAATATGTTTTTGTAGACTTTTCAGTCTTGAGTGGTCAAGTGTGCGTTTAGCCACCCTCTTTGCTCTTTGCTGACCTAAAAAAAACACAAATTTTCTGTTTTGTACCTGGTAATCATACAGGCCAGGTAATCTGACGTTTGCACTTCTATAATTTCTTTAGAAAGGAGCATGATGTTCTCCATCTCACCACATCGAGTAATGCATCCTGTTCTCGTCATATTTGGCTGCCTATATGCTCTCATAACCACAAACCAGTTAAATACTCATTTTAAACCGCTTTTCTCACTAATTAACATGCAATAACCCCACACTCGTTCTTTCCTCTCTGCCGGATTCCCCTCATGGACAATTCCCTCCTTTCCTGCTATATTGCATCTGGAATGTTGAGAAATCATCACCACTCACATGACAGAATCATAATAAACCCATCAGGTCTCTGCCTGCTTGAATGTTAAGTGATTGTCAAGACTGAGCTACCGACAAACACACAGTCGCTTTTGTGCCAGTAACATTCTATTTGTTTGTGTATATGATAACGAACCAGAACGATTCCTTCACGTCAGGAGCGAACACTAGAACAAACCCAGGCCATAAACAAAAGACCGTTAAACCACAAAAACAAAACCAAAAACGATCCCAATATACCAAAAACAACCAAACAGTCTAATTATAACAACTCACCAAAACTTTTAAATCAGTTACGCTAGATCATGTACAAGAGACAGCTGAAAACTCATCTATTCCATGAGCACTTAACTGCATCCTACTTAACACAAACTACTAAACACAAACTATATATACTGTATATTTTTTATATTTTATACTATCATAACAAAATTAACAATTCGTCTAACTCTCGCATGCTCTTTAAAACATTTTCCTCCCTCCTTTGTCTTCCTCCTCCCCCTCCTTCATCAACTCTAACAGCTGATGACTTTGCCACGTTCTTCATAAAATTAAAACCGTCAGTGCACAATTTTCCACACCACAATCTGTCAAGCACATCTTAACGACTCGTTCACATCCTTCTCTTCACTCTCTGAGGCAGAAGTCTCCAAACTAATCCTTTCTAATCATCCTATTACTTGTCCGCTTGATCCTATTCCATCATCTCCTTCAAGCCATTTTTCCTGTAGTTGTACCTGCACTCACTCACATCATTAACACATCCCTTCACACTGGTGTTTTTCCCTCAGCATTTAGACAGGCTCGTATAACCCCACTACTTAAGAAACCCACCCTTAACCCATCTCTTTTAGAGCACTACAGACCGGTTTCCCTTCTTCCTTTCATTGCAAAAACACTTGAACGAGCTGTGTTCAACCAAGTCTCTGCCTTTCTCACACAGAACAACCTCCTCTACAGCAAACAGTCTGGTTTCAGAAGTAGACATTTAACCGAGTTAAATGCCTTGCTCTCAGTTGTTGAAGCCCAAAGACTGGCAAGATCCAAATCTTCTATACTTATTTTGCTAAATCTGTCTGCTGCTTTTGACACGGTTAACCACCAGATCCTCCTGTCAACCCTATTGGCAAAGGGCATCTCAGGAACCGCACTCCAGTGGTTTGAGTCTTACCTCTCAGATAGGTCCTTCAAGGTATCTTGGAGAGGTGAGGTGTCCAAGTCACAACATCTAACTACTGGGGTGCCTCAGGGCTCAGTTCTTGGACCACTTCTCTTCTCTGTCTACATGGCATCACTAGGTTCTGTCATTCAGAAACATGGCTTTTCCTATCATTGTTATGCTGATGACACTCAACTCTACTTTTCATTCCATCCTGATGATCCGACGATTGCTGCTCACATCTCAGCTTGTCTAACAGGCACTTCTTGCTGGATGAAGGACCATCACCAACAACTCAACCTTGCCAAGACAGAACTGCTTTTGGGATTCCATCAAACCCATCGTTTCATCACAATTTCACCATCCAGTTAGGCACATCAACCATAACTCCTTCAAAAACAGCCAGAAACCTTGGAGTTATGATTGATGATAAGCTGACTTTCTAAAACCACATTTCTAAAACTGCCCAGTTCTGCAGATTTGCTTTATTCAACATCAAAAATACCAGGCCCTTTCTTTCGGAACATGCTTCAAAACTCCTTGTTCAAGCTCTTGTTCTATCCGGGCTGGACTATTGCAATGCTCTCTTGGCAGGTCTTCCAGCCAGTTCTATCAAACCTTTACAATTAATCCAGAACGCGGCAGCAAGATTAATTTTTAACGAGCCGAAAGAATGCACATCACACCTCTGTTTATCAGTTTGCACTGGCTACCAATAGCTGCTCGCATAAAATTCAAGGCATTAATGTTTGCCTACAAAACCACCACTGGCTCTGCACCCCTTTACTTAAATTCATTACTTCAGAGTTATGTGCCCTTTAGAAGCTTGTGTTCTGCAAGTGAACTTCGCTTTATTGTGCCATCCCAAAGAGGCAAAAAATCACTTTCTCTGACTGACCGCCCACTCTTCCACAGCTGAGTCCTTAGCCATCTTCAAGAATCTGCTAAAAACACATATCTTCCATCTTTATTTGACCCTCTAACTCTAGCACTTTCTATTCTAATTCTATTCTTTATTAAATACAACAACAAAAATTGCCCTTTTTAGACTTGCACCCTATTTATTTACTAACTGATTGTTTTCTTTAAAAAAAAACTAACACTAGCTTTTCTAATCTTTTTGTATTCTGTCTATTTTTTTTCTTTTTATTTATTATAAAATTATAATTCTGACTTTCTGACTTCAGATTAAAAAAAAGCAAAAAAGGCCTCTAACACTAACTTTCTCTACTCTTTTTCTATTCTATCTACTTGTTTTATTTATTTATTTATTTATTCCTGTGTCATGTCACACCCCCGAGCCAGAACTAGCCCGCTGGATGCTCAGCAGATAAGCCCGCCGGCCGCTCCTCAGTCAAGCCAGCTGGCCGTTCCTCAGTCAAACCCGCCGGCCGCTCAGCTCTCAAGCCTGCCAGCCGCGCCAGTTACCTCTAACCAAAGGAGGAGGATGAGGAGAAAAAGACTGTTCACAGCCCTCATCCCAGCCCCAGAGCTCGCTCCAGTGTCCGCTCCAGCCCCAGAGCTCGCTCCGGTGGGCTCCAGCCAAAGGAGGGCTCATGTTCCTGAGTTTAGCCCACGGAGGGCCCTTGTCCCCGAGCTTAGCCCAGTGAGGGCTCCTGTCCCCGATTGTAAACACAAAGCCCAAGTAGAAGCGGCCCCTCTCCCACTAAAACACACATATTTAGAAAACCACACAAGGCCGCATCCAATGTTCCAGTTTACCCAGAGAGGGTTCCGTCCCCGAGTTTAGACCCAAGGAGGCTCCAGTCCCCCAGTCCAGCCCAAGGAGGCCTCCAGTCCCCAAGTCCAGCCCAAGGAGGCTCCAGTCCCCACGTCTCGCCTAGTAAAGCGCACAACACAGTATCCAAAGAAGAAATAGACGACACAACAAACGAAGGTTTCTCTAGAAAGCAAGCCAATATAATAACCTAAACACCACAAAAACATTTTTTGGGGGGATAGTAGGGGCCATCTGGAGTCCGGGCCGAAGTCCGAGGCCATGTCTCCCCGAGCTCACTGTTCCGCGCCATGGCCTCCTGAACTGTCTGCTCCGCCATGGTTTCCTAGTCTGCCTGCTCCGCCATGGTTTCCTAGTCTGCCTGCTCCGCCATTGCCTCCTGAACTGCCTGCTCCGCCATGGCTTCCTAGTCTGCCTGTTCCGCCATGGCCTCCTGAACTGCCTGCTCCGCCATGGCTTCCTAGTCTGCCTGCTCCGCCATGGCACCCTGAACTGTCTGCTCCCTCCGCCGTGGCCTCCTGAACTGTCTGCTCTGCCATGGCTCCTCGAGCTCCCTTTTCCGCCATGGCCTTCTGAACTGTCTGCTCCGCCATGGCCCCCTGAACTGCCTGCTCCACCATGGCTTCCGAGTCTGCCTCCTCCACCATGGTGCCCCTAACTGGCCTTCCTCCGCCATGGCTCCCAACAAACAGCTCCCTGCATACCTGCAACAAACAGAAGACCCCACATGGAGCTCCCTGTGCCGCCATGGCACCCTGGACTGCCTGATCCACCCTGGAGGTATTCCCCGTGTCCCAGTACTGCACCAGTCTCCAGGGTGCCCACCCCCTCTCCCTGGTGGAATGGTTACGGCGCAGGACGCGCCTTCCCGGGAGGGGGGAATAATGTCAGACTCTGTTCCGTGTTTTGTGTTTTGTTCCCCACGTGTTCCATGACCCAGTTTCCCCTAATGTTTAATTATTGTTTCATTAGTTCCAGGTCTCGTCATCCCATTCTCTAGTCATGTGTATTTAAAGTGTTTCCTGTTTTGAGTTCTCTTTCCGGTATTGTTTATGTCAACCTCCTCTGCTACGTGTGTTTTCCTGGCACCCTTGATATTATTAAAGTTTCCTTGTTGATGTACTCCACGTCTCCTCGCTCCCTCACAGTAGCAAACGTGACATATATATATAATTTCAATTTAGCTTTCATTTCTTTTCATTTCAGTTTTAGCATATTAACAATTTTAACAATGATCACCATCAGTCAAGATTATTAGACTACTGCATTGATTATTTTTTGTTAATTACAAAAATTTTGTTTTCAACAACCATTTTAATGTTTTTATTTTAGTTTTTCATTTTGTTTGCATTATTTAAAGCTTGTAAAAATTAAAGATAGGAAAGGAAAAGCTTTTGAGATCAGACATAGGTTTTGTCTGAGCTATGAATAAAATATAAAAATGAAAGAATTCACATTTTCTCATTTTATTTATATTATCTTATTATTTTAGTGGTTACAATAAGTACGTTTTGGGCTAAATTAATTATTTAAGCGTCATATCCTCGCAAGTCGTGAATGATTCTCAACTTGAGAGGACATGAGAGGACTCTGTTTTCGTTATTTTCCCACTTTAGCAAGTTAACAAATATTCATTGTTTTTTTTTATAAACCCGCTAATAAAAATGTGGTGGGCTGAGTCATTTCTGGCTGAATTGCACAGGCGATTTGAAGCGATGGCCTTGAGTGTGGCGTGTGATGCAGTATTCAGTTTAAGCATGTATGCAAGCCTTAAGATTCACCCTCGGCTTGTGACAGCTGAAGTGGATCTTGTGAAATGTGCGATTGCTTCGCCGATTACTCTTGAGAGACTTAAAGATGAAGTAGGCTACAGAAGGACAAATATCCAAAGTTTTTCAGACTACTGCAGTTTGCACTCACGCTGCCCATTGGTTCGGCTACATCAGAAAGTTTCTCAGTTATGAAGGAGATCGGCTGCAAATCTCATTGGCACAGGACATATTCCCTCAGATCTTTCTTTGATCTAGCACACAGAAAACGATTTGACTGAAAAACTATCAGAAGAGAAGAGATAGTGAAAGAAAGACAGTGGTCATCTACGCAATTCGGAAAAAGAGGCAGCTTTTCTGCATTAGGTAGCTAATGGTATAAATATTCGTATAAATATATGAAATGTAGAACATATAAAAAAGTGTTCATGGCTCGTCTGCCAGTGGGTGCCCCCCCAAGCATAAAAGTGAAACTCTGCCTATGGGGACATGTCATGTAATGTCTCCATGACAACTTGCACCAGTCTCTCCCATTTATTTAATAATTGATTTATTGTTATGTATTTATTCTATTACTTTTTTAAACTTAATTTTTATATTTATTATAAATGTATCATTATTAATAATTACTATCTATTCTATAATTTCATTTAAGGACGCTGCGGCAGAGCAAGTACCAAGACTTGTTACTGCCAATACATCCCCAACATGCTGCTGTGAGCATGTAAGACATATTGCTGCTGCAAATATAACATACATGAAATAACCCCATATAGCATACATGAATCACCTCATAGCATATCTATACAGGTGGAGCTGGGGAAGGTGAAGGGTGAAGCAAGCTGCAACTGCTACAGCACTAGTCATATATTTGAATGTTGAGAAGCGAGTTAATTGGCTACCGATACAGGAGAGAACCAATCAGCTGTGCCATGTAATAATGATGCCATTAGGTCAGATTGAGTTAGACCTATCGGACTGCGCCATCTAGAGTTTCATGTAAGAACTCTGCATTTATACAGATGTTCATTAATTTATACAGTAAAATCTACACTTATTTAACTTTTTTTTTAAAGAGAAAAACTGTAAATTGACATTCCCAGAATTATCTGTGTGACAGCTCACTGAATTTATTTATTGTTTTTGCATATGGACAATATCGGCTGATTTACACGATGAATCCCTAAAACCCCGGGGTAGTAACCAATCTGTCTGACTGCCGATACACTTGTCCCAACCTGCTCAGTGAATAAGAGTGAGACAGAGCAATTGAGGAAGAATGAAGAGCAGAAAGAAAGGAAGGAGAATTGTCACGGAGCATGTGTCAGAGAGTATTCAAATGCAATCATTGTAAATTATACCCTCTGCTGGGTTGTTGCGGATTTCTGATGAACACTCAGATTCCACAGCCCACAACAAACAAACAGACCCAAACGCACACACAATCAATCAAAGTGTGAAGAAAATGTCATGTTGTACACCCTGTTCATTCTGCATTGTCTTGCCTTCACAACATGTGTGACTTACAGGCACTTAAAATACATGACAAAAAAATACAGTCAAGACTGAATCATTCTAGATCAATACATCACATACGGGCAAAAAATGTCACAATACACCCACGGCTGAAATCGTCTCAGGATTTTTAAAACAGTCTGTGGGAGGTGGAGGGGGCCTGTGCTAAGAATATAGTGGTGGGTCTGGGTACAGCAATGACCACAGAAACACCTGCAGAAGACTGATGTGATGGAGTAGAGTTTGAACACTGCGGTCTCACTCACCTCTTTATTATCTGAGCAATAAGACACAAGAGGCCAAGCTATACTTTGAATACAGTCACAGCTAAAGAGTGTTGAAATAAATAAATAAAAACCCCTCTGGTGGGGCGAGGGTGGGGTCCATTCCCCCGAGCACTCATAAGCTAATGGTAAAGTATACAACATACAACAAAACACAACACAAAAAATTATAAATACACACAGGGGCACACACACACACAAAAAAAAAAAAAACACACACAACCACACACGTATATAGGGGGTAATAGATATATAGTAGTGTATATAATAAGCCTGTACTGTACCATATTAATATAAATCACCATTAACATATTACACATTTCAAGGATATTAAGTGGAAAGAAAACTGTCGCAGATCAGTATTTTTCATCAGCCTTAAAAATATTGTTTGACATTTTGAAAAATTACAAAAAAAACTATTTCTTAACTGAATACATATTTTTCATATAGCATATAATTGTTTATAAAAAATACATAATACAAATTGAAATATATATTATAATCTAAAATGACAAATGAAATATATATACATGCAAATCAAGGGCATTAAGAGGTGTGAGAGAAAAAAAATGGTATCATAAATAAACATATAAAATGTTTTTATGAGTCAGCAGTAGAGACTTTTATGTTGAAAATGTATTTTTATTTTTAACAACAGCACAGTGGAACACTGCTCGTGTCGTCAACAATGGTTAGTGGCTAGAATGGATGGTTTGCAGAAAACCTACACATAACATAAGGGGGACGAGGTGTTTCTACCTATTAGCTGTGTTTTATATTAACAAAAACCAAAAATAAACCTACCCCCCCCTAAACCTACCCCTTACAATAATGCAAAAACAGAAATTATTGTTGTACAGTGTGAGACCCAGTAGTTTTTTTAATACCAAACCCCTTCGACCTTCTAACCCACAATATGCACTGACAGGAAAAAAAAAAAAAAAAAAAAAGGGGCGGGGAAGAGGGGGGGCTGCGTGTGTCAAGAAAGCAATGTTTGTGAAGATGAAATGTAGTGGTCAAAAAAGGCCACTGGTGCTGTGCAATGACGATGGTCACAGTTGTTACTATACTATGGATTGTAGAACAAGCATTCAGCAACCAGGATGCCAACTATTCTTTTTACAATCCATGATAGGACACAAATACAAATGAAAAGAGAATCTGTCTTCTATTTCCTTCTCTTTCTCTCAGGTAGAGCGATGAGGTGACCCAAGTCAGTCAGCAGACGTGCTGAATAATCAGGCTGTTAGCTTGCTAATATGAGCGAGGGGATTTCTTCTCCATACGGTCCCCAGCGACTCCTCTATCATTACACAATCCCCACAGGAGATCTTCAGCCCTCACTCGCACAACTTGCAATCAAAACGTCCTGTCTTTGCCACTTTAATCCCTGATCTGAGACCAGTGCTTGGAAATTACGCAAAAAAACCAAAAAAAGTGGTGGACCACAGCTGACAAGAAGATTAACTCAGACGGAATGCAGAACTGAACCGAAAAGAAAAGATAATTTCACTACAAATAAAAAAAACACACCCAAACAAGAAAGAAGACCCATTGAGGAAGGTTGTGCGTCGTGTACGATTAATACAACAGGGTGGGATTGATACAGTAATTGCCATGTGAAAAGGCTGGTTCAGAGGTCGAACAACCATGAGAATATAATACACACTAGAGTGCACAAAAAAAATCAATTGGGTCCTTGAAAAGTTGTAGTAGTTTGCTATGTACAGACACAGTCTTTAATGCCCATGTGTGTTGTTTTAGCACTAACTGCCACGAGCAGCTGCGATTGACAGTCTGAACACTTTATGCACCAGCAATATTAAAATTTATTTATTTTAGATGATGAATCTGTATAGCAGAATGCTCGAGCCACACATGGACCTATCCTAAATGCCACAGCTTAATGAGTAAGTGGGCACAGCAGGGGTTTTGGCCAACAGATGATGGGTAAAGTCAATGTTAGTGAGGGGAAACAAGGAAGAATTTATCTCATCCAGATGAGTTGTTAAGCTGTAGTGTCGCCATTGTATAAATAATTAGTGGCTTGATTCAAATCCATTGCCACATCATGAATAATGCATGAGAGGGGTGGGGAAGGGTGGTGCTAGTATAGAAGATCAATTGATTGACAGTGGTACAACAGTGTTGCTGCCGGTTTGACCTCTTGTCGATGGATCATTTATCTTTCTCTCTGCTCATGCTCCTTATCAAAAGCGCCAAAACTGCTAACTCTTTAACCTGAAGCAGCACTGGATGGCTGCAGGCATAAAACACACACTCAGTAAGTCGGTGGATTCTTATGTCACAGTCAACCAGATCAAAGCTGAGGGCATTAACTCTTTTTGAGCCATTCTATCAGTATGATAGAACGGCTCAAAAAGAGTTAATGCCCTCAGCTTTGATTCATATGTAGAATTATAAGTACAACTGACAACTACACCGAAGCGTCACCATTTACTCAGCCTCATTTAGTTCCAAACATGCTTTCTTTTTTGACACAGAGATGTTGATGTGTTTTTATAAGTGTTCACTCAACTCAACAAAGCCCTCAAAGCCATAAGAGAGCAGCTAACAATGACCCGAACAAACAGAGGCTTTGATTGGAATCGAACATGTGAACAGAATCAACACTGCAGTAGCCAGTTCATGCTATCCGCCAAAGCCAATTGGTCTTCCATCTTATTCCCAGATCAACTGTTCCTACTTCACCCCTGCAAACTTTAGTTTGAACTTCTTGGTAACTTGTCACTTAATATGCCCTCTCGAGACACGCTGGATTTAGCATGTGCCATTTTTCAGTATTTGTTTATCACTTCGTTGTTATATCTCTGCTTGAATGGATATCTGTCCGTATCCTGAGGGACAAATGGGGAGACCAGGTGTGGGGAAAAGTCTCTCTCTTGTTTTTGACCTCCTTTATCCATCTCTGTCATTCTTTTCCTTCACTTGGCTTGAGCGTTGTTCATGCTCTGCGGAGTAGCTGTAACCTCTGGTGAAACGCAAGCGACGGGAGGTAAATCATTCCGACTGCATCTGGGCTCAAACTCACCCTGCAGTATTTCAGCATGGGTCTGACCTGAAGACTAATAGCAATGTTTTAAAACCATACAGCCACAGAGCACTTTCCGATTACCTTTGCTGATTGCTCCAGCGCTTCCTACTTCCTGAGCCATGTAACTTCACTGATTTCTCTTTGGATGAATAGAGGCTGTTGTTCACCTGTGTAGACGTATGCTGTAAGTCAAAAATTCAATCAAAACCATGTTAGCGTTCCGCTATCGAACTATAGCAAGGGAATACATTTCTTTGAGATTATATTTCACCGGCATGCAAGGTTTTTCTGTATTTGTATGCTAATACGACATGGCCAAAGCAGATTTGGAATCTGTTGCCGAGAATTCTATGGAAAGATCTGTGGCCGCGTGGATATACAATAATGTTGTATCATTATTCAAATGTCTTTATCTCACAGCAGAGAAATCAGAACCATTTCAATGTGGAACAGAATGAGGCCAGGATATTCTTTCACAGATCGCCACATGGTGATGGCAACGGCGTATCAGAATCAAAATTGCGCTCAGTTGAAAGATGTATGTAACTCTTAAGAGGTGATTTGTGATTTGCAGCAACAAAGTGACCGGAAATCATTAATTTTCAAGAGGCGATTTGAGCTGTTCTGGTGAATGATGCAACATGGTTGAGCAGAGGTTAAGTGTATATGCAAATGAGGACATGGCACCAACCAATGGGAGTGGTTGGACTCCTTATACAGTTGGATACATGTCTATTTAGAATCGAATGATTATTAATGCTGAAATGGCTCTTTGTGTTAGAAAATATGGTTCTTTATTCCCGCTTTTTAAAAATTTTCAATAAAAATAGATGCACCTAATTGAAATGGCTTGCTGTCATTTTCAATAATATATCCCTATTAGAGCCTATGTATTATTATAAGACCTTACAGATAGAGGGGGAGAACCTAACATAAATGAAACATACAAAAACTAATAATAATTAAATATTATTTAAAAGGTTCTTCATAACACCATTAAAGTCCATACACTGTAGCACTTCCAAAACATAGTTCTTTATTATGGAACCTTATAAAAAGTGTTTTGCTATTGTTGCAAGCTGAAGAACCCTAATCTGGTACTGTTTCGAACCAGCAGTGTACTAGAACTAAATAGTACAGCAATCTGGTGTTTTTTTAATTATTAAATCAATACCCAAATTGTGAGTTTGCGGTCGAAATCGACTGTGATAAGAAACTTAAAGGAGTACAACAAAATAATACAAAGACAATGGAGATAAAGCATATCGCTCTATTGCTTTGTCTGGTTGCACACAAAAACAATAATACAGCACAACCAGTGCTGCGTTTCCCAAAAGCATCGTAAGCTTAAGTACATCGTAGAAACCAATGGAGCTATGATCAACTTAGGCTTTCGATGCTTTTGGGAAACGCAGCCCTGTGTAGTCTGATTCACGTATGAATGGGCCTGTTATTTTAAAGACTCAAGACTCTGCATCAATGTAATAATTGGCTTGCTGAAAAGATTCACTGATTCTAACTCACTGACTGGATTTTCAACGTGTAGCTGAAGATGCATATTCAGAAAAAGGTTTTTAAATAAAACAACAATAGCATAGCAAATGTTTATAATGACAAATTAAGATGACAAAAAAATTGTGCAGCAAGACTTCTCCATCGTGCACTGAAAGAATCAGACTACATTGTCTGAATGAACACACTGAGTCTATATCTACTATACTTGACTGAGCACTGCGGACAGATGAACTGATGAACGGGAGATGACTGCAGTGTCCATATCTTCAGCCGCTCAATACTCATTGAGTAAATTACCCAGAGCGCATTTCACAGGTGAACCCGAGATCCAATGTTTGTTAATGGCAGAATAGAAGCTTTCCCGGGTCTCAAGGACAGCAAGGGACGCTTCAGCAGACATTCACTAACATACGCGTTTGCACTCTAACTCGCAGCTGTGAGCACCAAACGAAAAATCAATGAAACAAGTTTTCTGTAATTGAATGTGAGATTCTCCTCTGGCTGAGAAGCTCTAGAGGAAATATGGCTGTAATCAATGTAAGTGCCGTTATACAAAACCATTTAGGTGTCAATTTGAGGCACGAAGCCAACAAGTCCAGCACTGGGCAGGGGAAGGAAAGGTCAGAATCTGACCCCCGTGTGATTGGCGAGCTCGGTCTGAGTCGGATCACTGTCTGTAACTAGATTTGAACCGGTCAGATTGTCAGCTGAGACTGCAGATCTACAGGGAAGAATTCTAGCAAATGTTGATATATTTGCATCCACGGTGCTCCAAATATGACTTCGCCTCCTGAATCAACGTCTATTGCTGGTCCTCCAACAACATGATCAAGGGCATAATTGTAGTTTTAACAACTGTAACAACATTTTAAAATCAGACGCACAGGGCTTGTACAGATTGTTTATATAACATAAATATGCAATTTGATTTCATAACATGATTTTAAATGCTAAATCTTGAGGCTCTCAACATGAAAAAAAAATCAATAATGGTTGTGTAATCTAAAGTTTCTTCAGAACTTTCTATGCATGACACTTGACAGTATGAACAATAAAATGTTAATTTTATTATTTATATATGATATGATATATGATATGAGGACAAGGCAAGACAACATTTCTCCATTTAACTTAGTTTAACTTTGTGTACTAAAATAATTAAAACTCAAACTAAAATAGAAATGATAAATTATATATAAATTATATATAAAAACTATATATACATCTGTAAAACACCAGAATAAATAAAAAAAAATAAAATAAAAAATAACACACGTATTTTTCACCAAAAATACAAAAAGAGAAAGGTTTCACGCTTGATATTTTCTTTTCAGTAGAAATATCTTTAAATGTCCACACATTCTTTTTGTGCCATTCACTGTAATAATAGTACTCTTTTTTTGAGGGAGACATTCAGCCTTCCAGTTGACTACAAGCACTACCAAACAAGATTATATCAAAAATGCGGCAGCTAGTGGGGGGCATAATGTCATCTCGTAATGTTATTTTATTTACAAAGGAAAATAATTTTAATTTTGAGGCAGATGAAAAGATGGGACATTATTACTATTCAGTCACACGCTTATGACCGACGCAAGAAATCATTGGGTATGGACACCTGATAGTGAAATCCAAGAGCATGTCCTGCTTGTGCAGAACATACACTGGACGTCCGGTCGGGACACATTAAGCTTCCTCCTCTGCTGGTGCCTTCATATCTCATTCTGTGGTTTCTGTAGAAGCAGCAGCATTAGTGGAAACAAGAAGGTAATTCTAGGGTGATGAGATTGATCTGTTTGGTGCCAAAGGAATGATTTGTGAAAGGACGCAATCAATGAGACTATTTAGTTCTGTTTTGGTGATTAGATGTGTGTTTGCTTGCGATATCAAAAGTGTGGTGTACATAAATATAGAACGTCAAGCATGAAGGTTACGTAGACCCGAGAATGAGTCAACAGATGAGGAGAGAATACTTAGGGTGAAATCGACAACTCTTCACTTGGTGTGCGTCCTGTTGTTGCTGGTTTCGCACATGGTGTAGACTGTTTGACATGGCTTCTTTGTCCTAATAAGCGGGCTGTGAGATTAGATGTTAGGTGGTCAATGCGAGAAAGTAAATTCAGTGGAGACGCGGGGCCAAACATTAGAATTTCAGTGATTAAAGGAGTCTCTTTCAGTATAAATATACAACGGAAACAAAATTTTGTCATACCAAACAAGGTCGGCTGAAAAATAAAACTCATTTTGGAAGTCTGGATTGGGGAATCTGGGTCCAATCACTAGAGGGAGTAAACTAAATACAATGCGCACAGCAATAGCATCTAAAAACAAGTCGACTCAAATGGTAGAAGAAATTTCGTGGCGACAAGGAACTGGAAATACTCACAGCATGAGCTAGGTCACGGGAAGGTTTGGCAGAACACATAAGATATTCACATCAAGTTTTAGCCATCCAGAGGCTTTTAAAAGTGCTTTCTGTCACTTTTATATGTTCTGTTAAAACAAACCCTGTTTAATCAATCAAATGCTGAAGAGAGCCCAGCCTGGATGGGCCCGCTCACAGCTGTAACAACAATAGACTGCTCAATGCGTGAGAAGATTCTACAGCAGGCCTGATTAAACTTGAGAAAATCAGAAAACATCACCTGTGAGAGTTCAGATTCCCAAGCTTGGTTTTTCAGATTTCATTTTATCATTATTATTTTCGGTGTTTTTTCCATGTGATTGGCTCCTAGAAACACTTTTCTTGCCTATTTTATTCATGGCAAAAAAAAAAAAAGACCTGTGCATCATAAAAAAATAAATCATCCTCTTAACTCTATGTATTTCTAAACAAACGGCATTGCTGTATTGTAACAATTGTGAAGAATGCATGCATATATACGCTCTCAGAAAAAAAGGTACAAAAGCTGTCACTGGGGCAGTGCCTTTTCAAAAGGCACATTTTTGTACCTTTTAGGAACTAATATGTACACTTTAGGTACTAATATTTAGCACTTATGGTAGGCTAATATTACACTTTATAGGTACTATATGTACCGTTTAAGGTGCAACGAGTGGACTGTTTAGGTACAAAGGTGTGCCTTTTGAAAAATCGCCGGCGCCTAGTGACAGCTTTTTTGGTAGGCTCTTTTTTCGGGGGGGGGGGGGGGGGGGGGAGATTGTAAGCAGTAATTGATTAAAAATGTATCCATAATGGTCAATGTGTGATTTAATATAGTATTATGCATCGCTATACTAGAAAAGTTCACGCCTAGAATCAGACTCGTATACCGACACTCAACAAGAATATCACTGGTGTCAAACTCATCGGCAGTGAATCAGAGATAGGATGTCCCTGCAGCATACACAAGCGTTCAATGTTCATTGCAAGGTCACGTATTCACATGACGAGTGCATGTTCAAGATGATCGGCGTAAACATTCGAGAATTCATGTACTTTAGAGATTTTCTTTAAAAACGGAATAAGTTCAGACCAAAAGAAAATGTCTAGAAAAAAAAATAAACAATGGTACTCATCCATAGGCCATCCAAGAGTGATGACTGTGGTTCTTCTTCATCGGAAACATATTTTGGAGAATATGTAGGAAATAAAAAAAAAGTAAAGAAAAAAAAAATTGGATGAAAAAAAATTGCTGTACTTATTTCTCACCTATGGGTTTCCTTGTGCGATACCGATGCTAATGCTAGCTAAATAACCTCTAAATCCCTGTAGCCTGTGCTTTCGTCCAGTGAAAAAGTCATACGTTGTCGAATTCAATATAATAATAATGGGGCACAGCGATCTAAAACAAAGTGGTAAAACAGATCCAACAAATAGGAGTGTAGATAGGCAACAGGGGAATGGTCCTGTTTTTTTTCACCTGGAGGTATGGGCTATATATTATTATGCACCGCTAAATATATTTTGTCGGGGCAGGGTTAGTGCGATGGTTTAAAAGTTAAAACGCCTGCACAATCTCACCTAGCACGAAGAAGTAGACGCAAACTGCTGGCAGATTCAAGTCTTGCGTCATACCACCATTGAATCTGCGCTGGGCCGACGTGTGTTGTAGGCGTGGGCAGCGTATATTGCATGCTCTGAATCCTGTCGGACAGGCGCTAGACAAGAGAGCCGTGGGTGCTGTCGTTGTTAAGCTGGAATGGCTTTCTGGGTGGCGGTGTGTGTCATCTGCGGATCAATGTCTACTCTGGTCACAATATACAAAACTCAATTCAGTATGGGGGGGGGGGCATCTCCTCCGGGCAAGGCCTGATTTCATAGCTGGAGAGAAAGTAAGGCGCATCGATTGGATCGAAATATGACACATTATCAGGTCATCAGAAGACGTCATCACAAAATCTGGGTTCGGGTAAGTGTGTGGGGATAAATGTTCTAGGAAATGAATTGGGTCATGCCTGCCTTGTTCTAGAAGATCTCAGTCTGCTGAATTGTGCTGTTGGTTTACGATTTGCAAAAAATAAAAAAAAAAGTGGAGACCATCAAGTTAAAAATGTAGACGACATGGTTTGTGGAATTCACGCGCGCTGTCGCTATAAAAAAAAGAAAAAACATTAAAAATGAATGCTTTTTCATCATGTGATTTCACAATTAAATACGGCATAGGCAAGATTATACCGAATGCAGTCATAAAGGCTTTGGCTCTATTAGCCCCCTGCTGGTGTTGTTGCACTGCTAGAAAAAGGCTAAACGTTTCCCATTACATGTTCTAACCGAGTGTTTGATACTAATCATTTGTTTAAGGAGCGTTCGAGAATGTGCTTGACGAATGCTTGTAATAAAAACGAGTGTTTGGCCCATTTACAACTGGCATTAACAATCTCGAGTCCGATCACAAAGAGTCAACACTAAATACAGGTGTAAACAGCGTCCAAGACTTTTCACAACACGAGGGTTATTATCATTAACTAAAACTATTTAAAAAAAATTTGCTAGCTGAGAACTAAACGATTAATGAAAAGACAGACTTCTTTCAGTTTCGTTGTCACATTTCAGAATTTGATTTAAGTTTAAAATACTAACTGGACATTAAAGCAGATAAAAATAAAAAAAACTACTGAACAATATGAACTACAACTAAAAAACACAATAACATGACGCTTAAAACGTAACACATGATTTAAGCCCGGCTGTGGGCTCGATAAACGTCCAAGAAATGATCCTTTTGACGCAAACATTTTCTCTCATCACGGCGTTTTGATTTTTAAAATCACAGGCATTTAACTTTGAATGTTGTCAACTTGTACTTTTATGGACCATTTGGAATGTGAAGCACAAAAAAAAAGTGAGGGGCCTGATTGGAGGCAGTGCTGAAGTGGTCGTAAAAAAATGGTCAACACTTGTGGTCTCGTTCAAAATGACCGACGCATTAAGAAATGACACACAAAACAGAAATCGGCAAAAACACAGTAGAATTTTACAATCTACATCATTAAACTGCTGCCCGCTGAATGCCGAAAAAAGGTCAGGCCACAGAGCATTGGATTGGTGAAGACTGCAAAACACACACTTGTACACACACACACACCTATGAACTGGATATAACTGTAGCACAGTAAACATGTAAAATAAAAGCAATAATTCAACTACAATGCAGTAAAAAAAAGTGGACATTACTAAGAAGTGGGGGACATAACAACTTAATAAACATCATCTTCGATTGCAAAACAGTACTACATCCACATCTCACATCCACACAAACACATGCACGCTCATGCAAGATCACACATACACACACACACACAATCACTCAAATAAAAAATTGGGATTTTAAAGGCATTGACTCTATTTTAACGTGAAATACTGCATTAATTGAAAAGTAATATAAAATATAAAAAAAATAAAAATGATTTTCAATGGGAAGAAATTGATCATAATTATTGCATAAATATTCATTAGTACCGTGAAATTCTCTCAAAATACAAAATTAAAATGAAAAAATATTATTGAACAAAAATATGTTACATTGATTTTACTGGGGGGGGGGGGGGGGGGGGGGGGGGGTGGTGGGAGGGGTGGGGAGTTAATTTTTCGGTGTGCATGCGTCTCACAAGTCTACAATTGTGACTCCCAAATGAGGAGGTAAAGCACCAGAGGTAGTAAACAGGCAAAACTATGACAAAATCACATAACATCACAAAAATTATTATGACAAATAATATAAAACAAAAAGTATAAAAAATAATAGCCAATTCAAATTATGCATTAAGCTAGGCATATAAAAATAATAAAATGGATAAATAATACTAAAATAATGCTGAAAATGCATCTGTGCATATGACTGCACTACAAAGTTGGCTAAAAAAATATTTTTTAGGTTGCTAAATGACTACGTTAATTTAGGCTTTACGCGTCATTTAGTCAGATGCTTTTTTCTAAAGGTGACTTAGCATTAGAGAGACGGCATGAAGCAATTTGCACAGAGCCTAACAATATTCATAGTATAACAAGGACCGCAAAGGCTTAGATGCAAATAATACATAAAAAAATTTAAATTAAAAAAAATCAAAAATAAAAATAAAAATGTACGTTTTAATTTTAAAACATTAAAATAAGTTGCATAAAATAAAAATAAATACATAAAATAAATATACATAATACAGTTTTTTCAACCACAACCAGTATCACATTTGTGACCGTGGACCACAAAACCAGTCATTAGGGAGCTGAATAAATACGCTTTCCATTGATGTATGGTTTGTTAGGATAGGACAATATTTGGCTGAGATACAACTATTTGAAAATCTGGAATCTGAGGGTGCAAGAAAATCTAAATACTGAGAAAATCGCCTTTAAACTTGTCCAAATGAAGTTCTTAGCAGTGCATATTACTAATCAAAAATTAAGTTTTTATGTATTTATGGTAGAAATTTACAAAATATCTTCATGGGACATAATCTTTACTTAATATCCTAATGATTTTTGTCATATAAGAAAAATCTATAATTTTGACCCATACAATGTATTTTTGGCTATTGCTACAAATATACCCCAGCGACTTAAGACTGCTTTTGTGCTCCAGGGTCACATTTTTTTTGAGAGTCCCACCAGCTATTACACACAAGATGCCTCATCAGTCTACACTAATGTCCTAATAAAAAAAAAAGTAAAACTGATATTTGTCATTCAACTTTACAACATATCGGCCTTGTTCTCTGTGGTGCTTGAAACTTTAAAGCCTGTGTAGTGCTTCCTGCTGCTCCAGCTGTCGTCACTGGTCCTCTGTGCTGAAGCGGCCTGTCATCTGTACATATGTAGTCCTCAGTTATCTGGACCCCCCCATCTGCCCTCACACTGTGCGGTTCATCACTCGCAGCTATCGAGGAGCCCTGCCCCTGGTCACGATTAATGAGCACAACGCCTCCTGGGTTAACAGAAATTAATAGGCAGACAGAAATTTACATTTCTATTCGAAGGCAAGAAAGGATTGATGTAGCCCATTACTAGGGCTGCTGAGATAGAGAGAGAGAGCGAGATAGAGAGAGATAAAGAAGGAAAGAGAGGAATGTGAACATGCCATAAAAATGTATGAGGTGGATTTATGAGTGATCAGGTGTGAGGTCTTCCGGTCTGGATATATTAAGACAATCAGAAGGTGCTGGTCAGGTGACGACCAGCTGATGTGCCCTTGATGACACTTTTCTCTGAACTCCAGCTCCTTCATTAAGCAGGCTGTTTTGTGCTTAATGAGTGAGTTGCTGTGTTAGCAGATTGATTAACTTTCTCATAGGAAGGTGAGAGAGTGTTGAATATGTCTCATTTCAATAAGAGCTGCGTGTTCATTTGTCTTTATTAGCTTTCATGGTAAACTAGTGAGTGATTCTGACGCGAAAGAAAAAACAAAAGAAAGACCAAGTTTTGCTTCAGGACTTCACATCGGTCATGAAGTAGCAACTCAAGACGGAACCAAAATTATTAATTGTTCAAAAGCAGCGGACAAAAACGTTGTTAAAATTAAACATTATGTATGCATAAATGTATTAAGATTACCATAAACTGCAAAGGCCCAACAGTATGCAAAATGATGAACATAATTTGTTCACAGATGTGCACTAAATAACAAAGTAAACATTTTCAGTTATATGCATGAATATAACTAAACACAGTAAATATATTATTATTAATATATGCACTGTAAATACATTTTATCAATAAGTGATGGCAATATGTTTTCCCATTATTTTATCTCATCAAAATGATTTAACCAATTTGTATAATATATTTTATTATACTAAATTTAAGGAAGTAGCTGAAAGTTGAAGGTGGTGGAAATTTGTTACAGTAAGTAAATACAGTAAATATATCTTGATATATGAAAATGCCACACAGGGACTTAGAGACTTTTTTTAATCTATAGAAATGGCCTGTTGAAAATATTCATTGAAATGAATGCCAGTTTTTCCCTCCTTTTATTATTTGCATTCAAAACAGGTGTGTGTTTGAACCAATCAGAACAGATATGCGACTCATATTAAGGTCACAATTCACTAGTTGAGAATCACTGTAGACTATAATTTAAGAATTTTTTGACATGCTCCAACAGCCAATGAGATGGATTCTTTGAGTTTAAAACATTCATTTTTGCAGAGAGAAAGAGAGTTAGACTGAGAGTTGCGTTTGGAGCGAAGTGCCGGTTCAGCAAGAATTTAATGGAAGATTAATTAATTGGGTCTTTGCTGTTAATTGACATAACTGACATGTGGCTGCCCTCCAAAAATTCATCATAAAAAGGGAAAAATCTTCATCGTGGTATCTAAGCCAGACGCAGCGCCTCTGCAGATATTTCTCTTCCCTTCATCTCAGTTCCCGCTTGCCAATCCAGAACAGACTCCATCTAAAGTCCAAAAGAAAAGTGACTTTCCTCTCGACCTGCCAAGATTTCAGTCCTCGTTTTAGAATTCAGACACATGCTTAATTGTTTTTTATTTAATAGTTAATGTGCTTGGAAACCATGAGCCCAGCTGGATGACTTAATTATATTGCTCCATGTAGCTCTTCCACAACAATTATGGGACGATAATAATTGGGCAAATGTTTAATGCTCCATTTACATATTGGTGTCATTCAGTAGTGAGGAAAAACTTTCAATGCTTGACTAGTCAAATGCCTGTTTAGGTGACTTATCTCCAGGGCCAATAAGCTTGCATGAAAAGGTCTGGTGTTCCGTGGAAAGGAAGCTCATATTTGCAACAACATGAAAAGTGATTAAACGTTGCCGTGTCATTTGAGAGAAAGACCTCCAAGACCATCTAGAAAGAGATCGCCCAATTTCACATGGATCAAGCAAATTAAGTAAATTAACCCTGTACAGCCTGACATATGAAGTACTAGCCAGAAAAATATTTTCCAGTTTTTTCTTTTTATATTGCTGAAGCTAATAACTGACAATAAGAAATGTTGCATATGTTTTTTTTTAGATCACATGTGGATCATTCATCAGGCTTCAATTATAGTTTATCACAAGAAAAACTAAATCCTTTCGCATTTATGATGTTTGAAGCATTTCTGTTTAATTAAATATTTTTGTCGAAAAAAATCTAGGAAATTAGATATTATTATATATATATAATAAATAGATATAAATATTAATATGGCAATTAAAAAAAAGGCTAAGTACAAAAAATCTTAAAAAAAAACTATATATACCTCAAATGCCTGCGAGGCCTAGTCTTTGTTACGCTTTTACAACAATTTTCCTATAAATAAGGTATAAATAAGCAAGATCATACTCATATCACAAAGTAACAATATATAACTTATTCTTGCTGTGACTTTATAAAAATCAGCAAAGATGTCCCAGCAAAAAAAAAACAAAAGATTGCCTCGCGACACAGAGCAGACATTTTAGGAATATAAAAAATCATTTTACTTCCTGAAAAATATAAATTATCCACCAGGGGGCGGAAAAATAAAACTCCCAAAAGGCTTTTCAGGAAAGTATTGATCAGATACCTTAAAAAGCCAATAAATTTGGCTTCATAGTGTTAAGCCAAAAATACATTTTATATTAGAATATAATCCACTGCATATCATGAATCACAAAATATGTTCAAAACAGAATGCATTATGCTGATCTCTCAAACCGAGTCCAGCCCTGTTTCTTCATAAATGAACAATCTTTTAAAACATCTCCCATCAGGCTGAAAGCTTACCGTTTCTACATGCTTCACTAAGTGCTTTACACACTGGGGAATCTTTCTGTTGACTTCAAATCTCTCAGAAATGAACACGTTAAAGTGCAATTCTGGAAAGCAGCTGCAAACCCTCGAGTGGAGTTTTCCCCCTCTTCTTATGCATAGAGTCATCTCTTGTTCTTCAGACGCAGAACAATACCAAGTGCGTAACTTTGGACGACGGGCCTTATCTCTTTCACGTCAGAACTCCATTTCAGCTGAATATTCAGACCAACTCATCACCATTCAACGCAGCGAAATA
The DNA here is from genome assembly GCA_018155175.1 of Sinocyclocheilus anophthalmus. Classification (NCBI taxonomy): domain Eukaryota; kingdom Metazoa; phylum Chordata; class Actinopteri; order Cypriniformes; family Cyprinidae; genus Sinocyclocheilus; species Sinocyclocheilus anophthalmus. The sequence goes on along the minus strand of JADLZN010009572.1, from coordinate 60,090 downwards.
ATGGAAATGCTTAATTGCAAAGATGCCATCGGTTTAATTGAATTACCAGCCAACAAAGCAATAATACAATTCGTAATAGCGCACAAAGGACGACTCTTCAGATAAGGAGTAATTTTGTGTGAGAGGAGGGACATGGACGAGCATGTCAGCTTTACAAAGTCATTCATATACAAGTCTTGCCTCGTCTTCTTTACATTTACAAAGCCTCGGTCAAGATCTCTGGATCGTCATTTATTGAGAGCCAAGCGAGGTGTATCCTATTCCAGCCAAATTAATGTAGCTGTGCTGAGACCTGTTCTGACTGACTGATCCTATATTACAGTATCAGTCGATATAGGTCTGCTTTTCTTCCATGCGGTGTATACTTTATTTAGCCCTCAGAATCTGTCAAAGTATTTTTCTATCCCACAAAAAAAAAAAAAACACCCTCTGCTGTGATGAACTCTATTAATGTGACAAATAATTAGGAATTGTTGTCGTTGCAGTTATTCAAGTGGTTGGATAAAAACCATGTTTTTTAGTTATTGTATTTGCTGACGGGAAACAACGGTCGAGCCTCTTGATAGTGTAATCTAATTCTCTCAATATAATTTTAGACTGATTTAGAATGACTCCTTCTTTAAACCCTCTGGATGTTGCTGTCCCCTTTTACATGGATTACATTAATGAGCATGTCTTTCTCGTTCTGTCACAGTTTGTCATTTGGAGAAAGGCCCCCAGAGCTCTGACACTCTGACTCACTTGCTCTGCATTCGATGTGGAGGGAAACGCTTGTCATTTCAGTGTTGTGGCCTTGTTTGCTGATTGGCTGCAGAGTTCTAGCCAAGAATGCTGATTGGTTGTCTGCCACGTTTGACACTCGTCACAAAAAACGCTCAATATTCTCGGATTTAATTTTTTTTTACAGGGCACTAAATAATTCACAAGTATAATATAGAGAAAATAGAGTCTTGTTTCCTTAGTTTAATATTGAAATTCAGTATTGCAGCACCGGAAATGTTTCTTTTTGAGAAATTGCTTGTGCTTTCTCATTTGTAAGTCACTTTTGGATAAAAGCATCTGCTAAATAAAATCGAATGCCATCTCGCATAGAGAAATAAACATTGTCTTTGAGAATAGTGTACGAATTATACTTACAGTGAAAGTCAATTTTACTTTTGAGGTTCATCTCACACCATCCAAATGGTCTGGTATTGTCTAGATTTATTAGCCAGGCGTCTACGGGGGCCTAAACCGACATAAATGAAATATAAATAATGCAATAATAGGAATGTAAATAAATGACTTAAAACAAGCAAATACAATAAATCACATCACATGTTTTCACATCACATCAGGAGTTCAAGCCTTAATTAGGGTCAGACATCCTCAAACCCTCCATAAGTCACACCCTGATTGAGTCTATGAAACTTTAACAAATTCCACTGAAACTAGAAGTATATGCCAGAATTTGTATGTGTATGGCAACCAAGTTCATCCATACCACGTTTATTACAATCTTTTCTTCGACGTCAGAAGACCACAGCTCGCAACTGCGAAAAATGGCACATCATTTAATTTATCCATCATTACAACACACATTTTTAAATAAAGCATTTATTGTGCATCCATACAAACAGAAACGCCGCTTGACGTAACACTGGAAAGTTTCTTCGGGGACTTTAAGTAAGGCTGATCGACTATTCTGTTCACTTTTGTAATGGCTATGTATGACAAATGTAATTTTGCCCCGTAATTTAAAAGCCTCTTCTGTGTTCAGGTAACAGTAAATTGGAATGTAATCAATACAGTGAAATACGAAGAGCAACAAAAGTGATTCTCCTCGGCCTTTTACTTTTAAATGCATTTTCTCTGAAGATCCTTTCGTACCGAGCGAGTTGGTAAACAGCGAGCATACGTTTTCTTTGTATACTCATCGATTGGAACCTTCTGCCGTTGCTCATTGTCTGAAATTCAACAAGCAGAGTTGTCGTTATCCGGTCTGTGAGAGCTCCCAGGAGGAGCAATCATGAAATTCACCATCGCACTAATATTTGGAACAAGCAGCATTGTTTGTGCGTACCAGTTTGGGAAGTGACTGTAGATACTGTTCCATTTGACCATTGGTGGCTCGAGAAAACCTGTAATGAAGACGCTTGGGCATGCTGTGGGTCTCCATCTCTTTCGTCTGTAATTCTGGACTATGTTCAAGTACCAAAACATGCTTTGAGTTTCAAGGACTCAGGCCTGTGCAGAGTCTGTAAGAACATGTTCCACCAAAGTTCATCCTGTTTTCATCCCTCGCCACAGTATCTCTCTCCCTGAGGAGCGTTTGTTTGTCATGGGATAAGGTTTTAGTAGCTCACTACTAAGCTGCACTACACTGCTTAGCTGAGCTTTAAGAGGGGTTAGAGATCATTAGCATCACGCTGTGGAGTCTGAAGTAATGCAGTACGATATCATTCATCGTCATAAAAGGCTGAAATGCCTATCACCTTTCATGATAGGAGAAACTGCTCTGACTCTTGTGAAAAAGCTCAGAGGAGAAGTGTCTGTTTGTGTGAGATGCTGACTGTTGGGTTGGAATCTCTTCTTGCTTAAAGCTAAGCAATCACAAAGCTTGTGATTTGCGCTGGAGGCTTTTTCTTAACTTTCTGTATCCAGGCATTTTGAGTGCTCAAAAAAAAAGTCAACAAAATAAACATGAAAAACTACTATCAGACCTCCGCTGATCACATGGTCACATTGTGTTGTGAGTCCAAGTCTGTATAATCCAAATAAATCATTTACTTACCCTCATGTTGTTCCAACCCCCATGCGTTGATGGGCAATCAACGCACCCCCCCCCCCCCAATGAAAGGTTTGACTACTTTAGTAATTTCCATGAGTACAAATCTTAATGTTTAAGCATATATGATATTCTAGGGATTTGTGTGCTTTAATTTTATAGCAACAGTTTGGACAGTTTTTCTATTCTAACACGACAATGCCTCTGTGTATAAGGCAAGGTTTAAAAAGAAATGAATGATTGAGTCAGTGTGGAAGAACTTGACTGGTCTGCAGAAAGTCCTGATCCCAGCTGAAAACCTCTGGTGTGACTTTAAATGCAGACCATGAGCCAAAAACTCCAAACACCATACTGTCAACACTAATCTGGACAAAAGTATTGGGACCCCCTCTGACTTTAGAACATTAGGCACTTCCAAAACTGGCAACAAAGATGGAAACATCATTCATGTATTTAAAAATTGTATTTCCATCTCTGTTGCAACAGTTTTGGAAGTGTTTTAAAATGACTGTACCCATATGTACAAGTCAAGGGCTAGGGGGGGGGACTCAAGGCCATTTAAAGTCAAACAGAGGTGTTCATTAAGAGGGCGGTTTGTCTTTCCAGTCTTGTCCAGTAGTGTATGGTGTATGGATCAATTAGTTCAATTCACTACACTGGTCTGAATTGGACTGATCAGGTTCTCACAAAACTGACAAACATCATATGATTCCAGAAGATATGGAATATGTCGCTCAAGTCAAATGGAGCATTTTTTATGATGCTTTTTTTTAATGATGGAGTCCCTTTTTTTTGAGTCCCTTTTGAAGTCTGAAAGCCATTTATTGTAAACTGTAAAAAATAAGTTTCTGCCTTAAAATTTTAAGTACAATCAACTTAGCTGTTTAAGTCATTTCAACTTAAGTTACATTAAACAGGCTTAAAAAAATTAGATGAACCTTTCACAACATAAAATAAAGTTGAAAATTGTTAATGTAAAAACACATTGTAATTTTTACAGTGTAATTGCTTGGAAAAGACCAGTACAATTTTTTTTCAAAACTTTCCAAAATGACATGGATCAACATTACTGTTTACAAATATATAGACCTAACCCAATACCTACCCCTAACCCTACCCATAAGTTATTCCTAAATTCAGAGGGAAATGATAGGTGAATAACAAGGGTGTAGAAGCATCTAACCCTGATTGTAAGCCTAAAACTGACATTTCTTGAAAACGTATGCCTCGATTCTGATTGGTTGATTGGAATGTTGTTCCAGGATCAACAAGGATGTTGATCCAGGAACATGTGAAATCACGTTCACCACATAGCTTGATAAGGGTTGAGCCCCCAAAAGGCTAAAATCCCAGAACTGCCTCTAGTAACACTGCAAGATAACAGCTAAAACACAGATGCTCATTGCCGGACTCTGAGTCAGTGTATTTTTCTGTCCTTTGGCTTTTTTTAATCTTGGAAGGTAGCAAACTGTGGGGAAGTGCTGTACGTGCAGAGCTAGAATTTGTTGTTTTGGAGCAGGCACACTTATCACTTTCCAACTCACGATTTTGTTAGACATGCTATATAAATTTACTTTGTAAGAAAATACTATAAATAAATGAAATTACAAAATGAAATCATTGCAATAAATGAATAGTTTGGTTGAACGTAACATTTGGCTGCAAGGCCTAGAGGTTATGGAAACTGCATTATACTAGATGAGATGAGAGAAATTACCTGGGGTTTTTCTTTTGGGTTACAGAATGGAAGACGTCCCCGAAATACTGTAACGGTGAAGAACAGAATTAGCAGTTCAGATGTACACTGGAGACAGGGCCACCACAAGCTCTGTGCTCTTCATCTGCTTCTGCATTAGATACAGAGCATCACAGATAAACTCTCTTTCTCTCAAACAGTCAGAAGCACACATTCACACACACACTCCAGAACAACGACACGCACTGTGATTAGTACAACCAGGCACGAGAGGAAGCAAAGGAAAACCACTCACCGTCACCTTGGTGATTCTCCAGACGTCACAGGCATTGAGATTGCCTATCAATCACTGATAGTTTTCCCTTCTGCCCCTCTCCACCTCCTCCCCGATCCGCCCATCCGCTCAGGTCCGGTGTATGGCTGGGGCGGGGGGAGACAGCAGAGACAAATAGGTCCGTATTTAGGGAAACAGAATATCAATAAACAGCAAGGGGAAACACATCTACATCTCACCAAGAGAAGAGCCACAGGTCTTAAACAACAGTGCTGAAAAATGAGCCAGCCAGAGACCAAGAGAGCTATTAGTCACATACTTGTCTGTCTGACACACACACACACACACACACACACACACACACACAATGGCACAGTGGTGGATGTTAGCCTAACCAATAAAGGAGGAACATAAAACGCGGCCCTTGTAAAGTCAATTTTCATAAACTACATCAAAATGAGGTGAGAGTGACAAACACGAGGTGGATGGTTAGAAACACATTTGTGTGTGTGAGGAATGAGGGTCGAAGGGCTCACGCTGTGGAACACGGACGTTAAACAGAGATTAACAGTCACGTGTTCTTTAAGCGGCAGCACTGACTGATTTGGTGTAAAAAACGCGGTGAACCTGCATTGCTAATGCGTCGCGTGCTTATGTAACTAGTGTGAAATCCGAGCAGGTAGGCATTATAATGAGCGTCTTCTGTTTACTCACCTGTCAGAGGAGGCAACGCCACAGGGCCATTTGATCTCACGGAGTTTCCAGGGTTGATTTTTTGTTCTATCTATTTCATTACTTTCAAACCCCCTCCCCCATCACAGCATGTTTTCATATTTTGAGTGATGTTTCCGGTAACTGTAGTGTTAAAGGGATGGTTTGCCCAAAAATGAGAACGCTGTCATCATTTACTCGCCCTCATGTCTTTCAAACTCTTTATGATGTTCTTTCTTTTGTGTAAATATTTTTTCTAAAACACGAAACACTCCAAAATTTTGACTGTTTGACTTCCCGGATGTTTGTTTCCATGCTATTACAATGAATGGAGACTAAATTAAAGGACATGATGGGGAAAAAATGAGATGGAGGAAAACTTTCAATTCCCAGAGAAACTTTGCATTCACTTGCAAACATTTTACATTCTCCCAAGAAAAGTTGATTTCTCTTGAAAAAAACATTTGTGTTTTCTGCAATTACAATGAATGGAGATTATTATGAAGCCCCTAAAAGAATTAGAAGAAAAAAAATAGATGGGAGGAAAAATCACTTTTGCATTCACCAGAGAAACTTTGCATTCATTTGCAAAAGTACTGAAATCTATTTTCCCCCCACTTTATATTATTTCCATCACCAGTGCTAACTTGCAAAGGTTTTGCATTCCCCCAAGAAACCTTGCACTCCCGCACAAAAGAGAAACTTTGTGTTCAATTTCAAAACTTTTGCAAGCTGAACGCAAAACTGATGATAAATGGTTTTGCAAGTGAATGCAAAGTTTCTCGTTTTGTGAGTGAAATATGATTTTTCTCCCATCTCCTATAGATCCTCCCATCTCAAAACTATGCGGTTTTTCCACTGGCCTTTCATTAAAGCAATTAGTGAATAATTAAGACCATTTTTCATAAGCTGATTCAATGAAAAGATCTGACTCATTTATTTACCAATCAAGCATCACTGCATCTGTCATGAACTGTCATAAATGTGCCATGGGACAGTCAGCAAGGACTTCACGGATTCGATTTTTCAGCTGGTTCTCACGTTAGCCAAAAACAGTAGTCTTTAGGCTCTATAGTTCTTTTTGTTTGTTTTAATTTGGACATTAAAGGGTTAGTTCACCCCCCACCCCAAAAAAAAATTCTGAAAAAATAACCATTTATTCAACAATTCTTCTCCCCGAGCTAACGTCTTCCACCTCTTCAGAGAGTACCACGACACATGTGTGCCCTTTCCCCAGAACGTAATCAACGTAATCAGCGTTGTTTACGTTCAGCATGCGCGCGCTTTCTCCTGAACGTAAACAACGCTGATTATGTTAATTACGTTCTGGGGAGAGCACGTGCATGCGTCATGGTACTCTCCAAAATGGCAATTGAACTTGAACGAAGCTGTTACGGGTTTGAAACGACATGAGGGTGAGAAATTAATGACAGAATTTTCATTTTTGGGTGAACTACCCCTTTAATATTCATGTTTCTTGTTTAAAGCAAAATGGCAATTAGCAGTGGTCAAACAGTATTTTCAAAACATATTTTAGGCCAATTGTTATATGCAAACCCATAGATGAATGGAATCAAGATTATATTACAAAACGATCCCAGTGGGGGAAAGAAAAAAATAAAATTCTCAATTTTTTCAATATTTTTTCATTAATTTCAAATTCTCTCAGGGTGGTTGGAGAAAAACAGGCATTTACAATTTGGACAACAATAAAATCACCAGCTACTGCCTGTAAATTCTGAAATTACCTCATGTAAAACCAAATAGGGCTTTAGTGTAAAATAAATGTATATTTGGGAGAATTTTTAACTTGGAGGTGGAAAACCTGACTGCAGTGTACTGTACAGACATGTCTGTAGGACTTACCCCTCCGCTCTCTCTTTCTAATATGCTGTCTCAGCTGAATCTAAGAAGTATTTGGAATCTCTGACATTTCATGTGCGGTTATGCTAATGGTTTAGCACAGCCAGCGTGATTGTAAGTCCTTAAGCTCTCAAAGAGATGCCAGTCTTACATTATAGTATCTACAGACATGACTTTCAGCATTTGATGGATTTTACTGACAAGTCGTCCTTCTTACTGACAGCCGTTTAATGAGTTCTCCATGCAATGCAGATGCCACCAATTGAAGGCTAGCCATTAACAAGAAAGCAGATTCTGTGATTTACATGCAGTCCCCCCAAAAAAATGTGTATGGCCAATTAAGCCAGACTTACAGAATGATTTTCACAGCATTAGTTGTGAAATATCAAACCAAGTGGCATTTGTACACAAATTAAAAAAACAATTCTAAGCTATTTCCAGAATATGTTTAACCAAACTGTCTGAAAATAATTTTTTAGTGGCTGTATGAAATCAGTTCTCCTCAAGTTCACACAGGTGTCCTACAAGAATGGCCACAAGTGTACTTCCTTACATTTTCTATGTACTGTACATGATCCACTAATGTTTTACAACCAGAAAGTGTTCAATACCTCTTAATGTTAAATAAAATAACATTAACATAACACTAACAAACCTATTTTCATGAAATATTTTGCTAGTTAAGCATGCTATTAAAGAACACTGCAAATTGATTTGATATTTCGTTATCCATCACATTGACATTCATGCATCTTAACATAGTTTAAGTGCCCACAATGAAGTCTACTGTTGCTTCAAATGTTCGTCAATGAAGAATTAAAAAGTTCAAGGGCACAGTCCCTGTTTTGGAAAATAAAACATCATTGTCAAAGCTTGTTTATGAATATGCAGACGCCTAGTAAACTCATGCAAAGAATAAACAATGATCATCCGGCAGCACTGCTTCTGATCCCTGTGGGACTTTCTTGAGGAATGCATGCCCTTTAAAACGAGGTCAACTGAATGCTGCTTTAGCTGTCTATATTTAATGTATCGTTCGTTAGTAAGTTCTCTAAGGCAACAATGTAACCTTGAAACAAATGCTTTATGAAATGGAAATGTGTGGGAAAAGCGTTGCAAGTGATGTTAAGACATGAGAAGAGCGAAAACTGAAATCCATCAGCTCGAGATAAAGCCTTTGGAAAGATTTCTTATTAACCAAAGCAACAAAAACCGTAGGCAACAACTGAGCGCCATTACTCTGAGCCACAGCACACGGTGCTAGAACAAATGAGTGGTCTGTTGTTTGTCGTTAATATGGAAACTTTGTGAATCATTTGTAAAGTCAAACACCCTCAGAACAGCCTATGTCCTTAGCAGCAGATCAGAGCAACCTTTGCTCCTAATCTATGGAAAATACCACAAAGTGCCTACTTTGGTCAAATATATGCCATTTCTCATCATGGCTGCCACTGCAAACAGGACCTCATCTAGTTCATTTAGTGTCACTTCCTTTGAGATGCTACCTTTTAGAGAAAATTATGAAATATGTGCTTGAACATGGTCCATTATTTTCAAAGATCTCTCCATTTTACACTCCAGTTCCTTCTGTAGAACTCATTAATATTGTAATAAGGTGGTGAATTCAGTTAATACCCTAAACCGTCTCGTTAGAGTTACTTCATTTTAATTATATGAATTTAAATTAACGATCTCAGCTCGGCATTATCTGTAAAGCTTGTCAGAAGTCTGTGTTCCAGATGAACAGGATATCAGACAAATAGTTAATCATCTGCAAAAGCTCATCAACACAAAACTAGCTGCTGCACATTTAGTGTTAGTTCAGCATCGTAACATTACAAAAAAAATTGTTTTGTTCATGAAAGTGATGACGGATCAATCAAGGCCAACAGAAATGTGATGTGCAACACTTTCATTAATACTTTGTTCATTGTTTTAATCTAATGGCACACATGCGTATAAATTTAATTAGAAAAGAACATCTTAGCAATTCATTATTGTGAATATGAGACTTAGATTTTCTTTGTCTTGTGTTGTGAATACACAGAGAGTAACATTTTCTTACTGCAGACATCTGGTGGTGATTTTGATGTTTAAATACCTTGACATGTCCAAAGATGACATGCAAAAGGCATGGGATGTGTTATGAAGAGTGTTGTATTCTCTGGAGACAAGGACATCCCTAAGCAACCACAGTTACAACTCATCTTCAGGGACCTGGCTGAGTGAAGGACAGAGAGACTGTCAACCAAAATAATAAATACAAGTGAATCAAATACATATATTTTAAATATTTGATCATCCAAAGAGCTATACTGAGACACCACAAGCACAAGAAAAACATCTGGAATATAGCCCACAACCTAGGCTCATTAGAAAAATGTGCCACAAATTATGAATACAGGGGCAAATTATCAATTAATAAAGATTTCTTTTCGTGAGGTTACTTTCACAGTACTACGTTGAGACTTCAAAGCACTTTTTTTCAGTGCATAATTTGTAAACTAATGCATTTTGATGTCTGCATCACATAACCAGCTCCATATATATGGTTTTACAGACACAGTAAATTTGCTCGGTAGCGCACCTGTTATAGCATCACAGAAAAGTCCAGAATTATCACCATAGGCGACATCAATGAGTTGGAATATGTGCAGATTTATGAAAACAGATAAAAAAACTAAAATAAAACTAATGTAAAGCACCCTGACGAAGACACTCTGAAATAATTTATTACATAATACTGACAGATTGATGATAAAAACCTGTGCTGGGTAAAATCTGCTCGCTCTCAGTGACATTATCTTTCTCACTATGTCTGATGATTAACTAATTGCTATTTAGTCACCTAATTAGGTTCCTCATCAATCAAATTTCACACTAATTACGTAGAGTAGGTCTACAGCTCTGCTGAAGATATTGGAGCGTTGAAAATTTCACTCTTTTATACCACAATGATAAACATAATCTCAGCGGAATAATTAACCTTTATCTACAATAATCCAAGCTGATTTACATCAACAAAGACAGACAAATGAAACAACTGATTCAACAAGTAAGAGCTTACTAAAGAGGTGACTAAATAAATGGTAAAAAAATTGTTTGTCTCTATGAAGGTTATGAGTCATAAAAGTATTCTTTGCCGAATCCTGTCAAGGCAACCAACGATGTTTAATCAATTATGGTTATCAATTACAGCTAGTGTTATGGTGATACGAAAAGCTTCAATGTACCTAAAACAAGAGAATAATCAAGGAAAGGGTGTTTTCACATATAGTTCATTTTAAAAGAACCAAACCCAATTCACTTAAAGTGAACCAGAAAGGGAATTCACAATCTAGTGGACTCAAAAGAGAACCCAGTTCTTTTTTTGGTCGTCTTCAGCAATGAAGAGATCTCAGACCCTTTCTTGTTCACACCACAACTTTATAAGAACTCAGACCCCAGCTTTCTGTGCAGCAGTGGATTTTGGGTATTCAAGATGGCGTCTTTACATGTTGTCATCACATGGATGTGGCACATTTTGAAGCAAATGACAAACAGAGAAAGAGTCAGACAAAGCAGAACTAAAGGAAAGCATCTGAAAATTGTTGCGCGGTTCTGTTATATCCCCTTTCCTTCATTTTTTTGGCAAACAAAAGAAACACTTTTATGTTTTTATGGGTTGAGGAGAGTTGGCGTTTAATGTAATCATCTTTCCAAATTTCAATTAAGTGCACAACTCTCCTCCTGGGACCACACAACCCCACGACCTGCCATGGTGAAAAGTTTTTTTTCTGTTGTTACAGCAGTGACGTAACATGGCTGCAGGCATGGCAAGCCTCCAGGTACACATGTCAAAACGAAACGCAAAGCGGACTGGGATCTCATTGCTTTCGCATATCACGAAGATATCGAACCACAAACGGACCCACAAACGAACTGTACTCAGACCACCTCCGGAGGTGGTCCGAGTACAGTTCGCTTTTGGGACCTTTTAGGGGGGTCTGAGATCACATGGTTTGTTCACATATACACACTGAACCACTCTGAGAGCGTTTGAAAGGGTTAAACAAACTAGGTGGGAAAACACCCTAAGTAAATGTACTCCGTTAATTTTTTGTTTCCATTACCTTTTTCATTGTGGGTTTGTACTGACACCTAGGGGTGTGGAATAAGCAATTCCACACCCGCAATATGCAATAACAGGCCGTTAACAATGTATTTGCATAAAAGTGCTAGCCTTGATGATCCATGAATGAAAGTGTATGTTTATGTGGGTTACTAATATAAAGAGAAAAGTTTTTGGCTGGTCATGTGATCTAAAAGAGTTCACCCAACATTGTGTCATGAAACAACATTTGACCACATTTACATTCATTGGAAGGAAAGGGGGAAACAGCAGCATTTTTGTTCCAAAGAAGAAAGTCAAGTTATAATTTTTGATGATTAGAGTCTCATTTGATTGTACATGATTTTAAACACTATTCAGTGTTTAGTGCTAAAACTTCATAAGTGGAGAAAACGAGTTCAGCTGTGAACAGACTCAAAACAGGCTCAGGTTTAATGACCAGAAAACCACTGAAATACAAAAACAGCATATATTTGGTATAGGAAACCTTACCACCATTACAGATGCCTTGACGTTCAGGTACAGTATGTGGATTTACGTGTTATACTTTCACTTTAAAACACATTTAACTGTGCTCTTAAACAACACTCGTCCCCAGGATTCGTTTCTTACTCTGTATCCCATATGTGACAACTCCCTGTCTCATGTGATTGGTTGGGCATCCTTCTCACTGGTAGATGAGCGAATAAATCTGCTTCTGCCCCACTCCTTTATGGAGATGGAGTGGCCTTGGTTAGAGTTTGCGGACCATCTTTTATCTTTTACACAGGGTTATTTGTTAAAGACTATGCCCTCTCCTCGCTTCCATCTCTCTGGATGTCTTACAGGACCAGAGGCAGGTTTTCTATTAGACACAGCATGAATTATGAAACGCAGGCAATAGAGAGTGAGTCATAATGCATGTAAGACACTGGTGGGGTCGCTGTAGCTGTTTTATTACATCAAATGTGGCTGAAGGCAACCCTAGTACATTGACAAAAAATATGCCTCACGAAAGAAGAGCATCAGATCACACACCCCATGACCCTAAGTCACACAAACTAGTGGATGTTCTCAGAAAATATCTTTTTACTGAGAATATAATAATTTCCCTGCTCATTCTCTCTAAATTGGCAGTTATGTGATATGAGTTTTCTTGTAAGTTGCTGTGGTATAAAAATGGGATCAAAAATGGGAATTAAAATCAATCCTTAAAAAAATGAGGCATGTGCATTAATTCAATATTTTTTAACTCTATTAAGGAATCCATAAATGGCACCTCACATTACCAGTTAACAGTCATGAATCATGTAGTTTGCCTAGAGGACTGTATTAAATCAATAAGCCACTTGATGCGCCGCCCTTTGACTATCTTAAAATACAACGTAATGCACAACTTCAGCTGGTTTAAACAGTAAACAGTAAAATAAACTACATTATCAATTTAAAAAAAAGCATAATACATGTAATAAATAAATACATACATAAAATATATCGTTTATTAGGAATAGGAATTAACAATCTCATTGTGATGTCACAGTCTTACTGTATCGAGTGTTAAAAATGCAGTGTCTCACATATCTATATTTCCATGTCCAGTTTTTTTATAACCATGCAGAGATCTCAGCTTGACCTCCTTTACTTTGTTTATCTGCTGTTGAATACAGGAGGCAATGCATGGTCCAAAAAAGTGGATCAATATAACTAAAACAGGTACAAACATTGAAGTCATACTACACTATCCTCCAAAGAGGCCATCAAATAAATCCATCAAGCTTATATAAATAGCTTTAAATGTTATTGATCAGGCTCTGTAACTGTCATTGATAAATGAACAAAATAGTAAATAATTTTCAGTTTGGGCAATGAAATGTTGACATTTTAAATGGCTAATTATCCATATCCAATAAATGCATTCATAGGCAAAACCCCTCCATTTAATAGACGTATTCTTACTGATATTTATATCGACCTTGATAGTGTTTGGTATCAGATCAAAAAGAAAATAAGCGCTCTCAACCCATCTCTACAGTGAAATCCCAAGAGACTGCAAGTCAAAGTCCTCGAGTCTGTAGCACAGCCATACAATTTCTCTCCTGGGGACTTGTGCCGCTCTCCATACTGTCAAAGTCCCACTCTCTCTCCGGCGGGGCCCTGCTCTGCATCAGCTGCTAAAAGTGCGGCATCTCCAGAGTACAATTGAGTCTTTTTCTCGAAACTCAAGGAAAGACAATTAACTGCACTTGTAACAATGACGACAAGACCAGTGCAATTCAGACATAAATTGGGCTGCTCATTTTTCACCCACCGCACTTTTATTCCCTGCTCGTACTTTTGTCCACACAGTTACTATGTAATGGACTCAAGATCACCTTCAACATTTCAGAATGATGCCTAATTTTTCTATATTGTATATTAGCTGTGAGGGTCAGTTTTTCAGTTTGTGTCATTGGCAAAGTGACCTATACACCAAAGTGCATTTACACTGCAACTGCAAGGGCACAGCTAATTGAAAATAAGACATCTGCTGATTGGCTGTGCATATTTTATTAAGAAGCCCAGATTGCAGAAAAATGGAGAACAATGAACAGAACTATCCTTAAAAAACATTTTGCTTCAGTACTTTTTACTTTAAAAAGAAAATAAATGTAGAAAATAAATAAATATTAATTTTATTCGATTAAAAATTCTGTTAATTAACTTTTAAATACATTTAGTTATGCAATTGGTTTAAGTCCTAAATGAGTTTTGTAATATTTTCAGCCTGAAAAATAAATTGTGTTTTTTTTGTTGTTGCACTATTGAAGCTACTGATACCTCATTAAAGAGCAGTTGTCCGAATTCCCCATGTCATGTTCTAGAAAGGTCACGGTAACATCACCACAAACACACACCACTGACAGGACTTGAGTGGAAAGAAACAGTGTGAAAGTCAGAGACACAAAGAAAAGTGAACAGCACTGACAGAGAGAATGAAGAATGAGACTTTTGAACTTGGGGTCTTTGGTTTTCTGTGGCTCTCCCTTGTTCTCTCTTTTCTCTCTCTCTGTCTCTCTGGAGTATTGACCTAAAGAGGCGAGCATTTCCATTGGATGGAGAGAGAAGCGCATTACTCACTGCTGTGCATCTTCACGCAAAGAATCATCACTTCACACTCCTGCCTTCCAATTAGCAGCAGAGATATAGGTCAATAGAGAAAAATGAAGAGACAACAAGCAGCTTCTTGGAAGAGAAGAATTTCAGAAAGAATACAAAAGAAATCAGATCTGAATATTGAAAATGCCATATCAGAAATATAAATATATAAATATTAAGAGCTCTTTTTTCACGTTTATATTCTTCCTCTTGTATATAATCACAGGCCATGTGACTCTGTCTGCTGGGTCATTCTATTCATTCCTTCCGAACTCTGTGACGGCCTAAAAATAAACATGCTCGTCTTGTATTTTCTATAAAAGGAACTCTATAAAAAATAGAAATGGGTGAGACGTCAGTACCTGGATGATGATGTCATTAAGGACCTGGCTTTTGTTACTATGTAGAGATATCACAAAAGACACAATAGAAAGTGATGCTGAGGACACAGGAACAAAACTATAAACTGACTACCAATTAAAACAATATTTTTAACAATAAAAACAGCAACACACGAAACACAGTTCTTGACAAACTGCCAGTTTATCATTTAAGTTGGTTCACATTTGCTCAAGTTACATTTCATTAAATTAAATTACATGCCATTTCAACATTGTTCACTTAATTGTGACAATGTGATAAACTACGAAAAATTTCAAAAGAAAAATGTTAGCTAAATATTTTAAAGACAAATAGTACAGAAAAAATAGTATAGTATAAGAATACAAATTAAAAGTCATTTAAAGTACACCAAACTTACATTTACTCTTGTTTAACAGCATTTGATGCATTTATTTATTTTAGATCTATTGTAGTACATCTTGCTTACTTTCTTAATTTCACTAAAGAAAAAGGGTGTTTAACTTAAAAATATGAAAATACAAAAAATTATTGTATTACTGTTATTATGCAGTACTATGATACAGGTGGGTCTATATAATTTGCTGCAGTAGTCTGATTATGACATAATAAACTATCTATCCAAACTAATCACTTTTGGTGCGCATCTATTGCCTATTGTCCTAAACATTACATTAAAGGGCACCTATTATGCAAAATCCACTATTACATGGTGTTTGCACATAAATGTGTGTTGGCAGTGTGTGAACACAACCACCCTACAATGATAAAAATCCACCCACTCCTCATTTTTTAATCCCCTTTAAACCAAGTCAGTCTCACTAGGCCTGGCGTTTTGATTCTCATGCAGTGTGATGTCACATTGCATAGGGCGGGGCCACTGGGTTGACTGACAGCCCAGCATTGCTATAGTTTCTGCCCTCAGCGGTTGTATGCTGTCCTCCATTTTCTCCGTGCTCGAGCAGCTGTAGGGTCAACAATGTCTCACAAGCAATCCCGATGCCTGTCTATAAGAATATGCCGATATTCTGGAGACAGGGCGGGAATATGCAGCTCATTTACATTTAAAGTGATACACTCCAAAACAGCTCTTTTTTTAGACACGCCGCAAATATTACCTTTTCCAGCTGTTATAATAAATGATCTGTTGGGTATTTTGGGCTGAAACTTCACAGACACATTCTGGGAACACCTGAGACTTACATTACATCTTGTAAAGAGGGGCATAATAGGTGCCCTTTAAATCAAGATGAGTAATTGGTCAGAGCACCCCAGAATAGCTGAATGAACAGTTTTTGACTATTGTAGCGACAGTATGCATCAAAATGTAATGCAGTATTCAATAGTTCAAGAAACTCAAGAGTAGTTTATGAGAGTTGAGAGTCCTGGTAGTGTAAATTAAATAGTAATTGACAGTACTCCACACCTTCCCACTTCATGCACTGGTAATACATGAGGGAAACATGAAAATGCAGGAACTAGAGATCCTGCTGGAGTTTTCAGACTTGCACCGTGTGTCGCCTTCAGCCTTGCAAACTGCCTAGATTGAGATGGGATTTACCCAAAGCTCAAGGTAAATGTCCTGCGGTCTAATCTGGGATACTTCTCCCTAGCCAGTGTAAAGTCTGTCCAGGGGGCAAATGGATTCGTACCCGGGGGCCAAAGCCAAGCTCCCGATCCAGACAAATCTCGCACTTACCTCATTATTGTTTGCGGTTGGCTCGCTGGCACCATTAAAACAGAAGGATACAAATCCTGGATCGGGAGAGACGGAGCGAGAGAAAACCCACAGAGACGGGTAGCAATATAACCCTGACAGCAAGGCTGAAATGATAAAGTGCTCACAAAGATAAAGAGATGGAGGGAAGAGAGGAAAAAGTCAGAAAGGAAGACAAGAGAAAGAAAGAAAATGAGAAAGACAGAGAATCTCTTCATTACTGTCACTAGCTGATCAAGGTGGGAGTTGTAACTCAGGCCCATAACTTCCACGCACTGTGACAGCTGTCGCTGGGGAGAGCCCAAAGGCTGTGACTCTGCTCTAAAGACTGGACAGGCATGAAGATGAGAGGATGGATGGAGAGCAGGGTCAGCACGCGTGCTAAAGGAGGCGTATAGTCATGTGGATTATGGCCCCGCTGTATATTAAGAGTCGAGTGATGAGGTCAGGAGCATAAACATATGTCTGAAAGAAGTTCCTGTTCACACACAGTCCACATTAAAATATATAGAGCTATATTTTGCAGCTATTCACACCAAATCCAACACTATTCAAACAGTTTACTAAGTAATTTAGTTTTCTAATTTGTTTTAATTTCGGTTAGTGATTTTGTTACACTTTTCATTACAGTTCTATATGTTAAAGGGTTTGTTCACCCAAAAATGAAAATTATGTCATTAATTACTCACCCTCATGTCGTTCCACACTACGTTCATTTTCGACCACAAATCAATATATTTTTGATCAAATCCGATGGCTCATAAAATTATTGTAGAACTATAGTCACGTCGACTGTTTTAACGACGTCTTTAGTACCTTTATGGATCTTGAGAGTTTGGGTGGCGTTGCTGTCAATGGAGGCCTCTCTGAGCCATCGGATTTGATCAAAAATATCTTAATTTGTGTTCTGAAGACGAAAAAACCTCTTGCGGGTTTGAAACGACATGAGGGTGAGTAATTAATGACAGAATTTTCATTGTGGGGTGAACTAACCCTTTATTTTAGTTATATGCAATAGCCAGTATGAAAAAACAATAAAAAAAAAAAAAAACCTGTTACACTTGTTATTACTTGCACTACTGTCTGTACATCCAGAATACTGAATGATCCATTTGCACACTGGAATATTTTCTATGCACTTTTTTTAAATGTCCATTGCACTTGTGTTTTGTACTGCTTAATGTATCGCTTACATATTCATTTGTAAATTATGTTCATACTTTTCTGCTTATAGTGTACATAAACTTAATACATAATCCATCTGTATAGTATGTTCAAAGTACACCTATCTGTATATCATGCTGATAGTATTTAAAAAATCTGTAAATTATGTCCATAGTACTGCCTTATCTGTATATTTATTGTACATTTGTAACATATTGGAGACACTGTATATCCTGTACTTACTGCTTATTGCACTTCTGGTTAGATGCTAACTGCATTGCGTTGCCTTGTACCTTACAGGTGCATCTCAATAAATTAGAAAAAAAATGTCATGGAAAAGTTCATTTATTTAAGTAATTAAACTCAAATTGTGAAACTTGTGTATTAAATAAATTCAATGCACACAGACTGAAAAATCTTTGGTTCTTTTAATTGTGATTATTTTTGCTCACATTTAACAAAAACCAACCAATTCACTATCTCAACAAATTAGAATACTTCATAAGACCAATAAAAAAAAATCATTTTTAGTGAATTGTTGGCCTTCTGGAAAGTATGTTCATTTACTGTACATGTACTCAATACTTGGTAGGGGCTCTTTTTGCTTTAATTGCTGCCTCAATTCGGAGTGGCATGGAGGTGATCAGTTTGTGAAACTGCTGAGGTGGTATGGAAGCCCAGATATCTTTGACAGTGGCCTTCAGCTCATCATTTTTTGGTCTCTTGTTTCTCATTTTCCTCTTGACAATACCCCATAGATGTTCAGGTCTGGTGAGTTTGCTGGCCAGTAATGCACACCAACACCATGGTCATTTAACAATTTTTTGGTGCTTTTGGCAGTGTGGGCAGGTGCCAAATCCTGCTGGAAAATGAAATCAGCATCTTCAAAAAGCTGGTCAGCAGAAGGAAGCATGAAGTGCTCCAAAATTTCTTGGTAAACGGGTGCAGTGACGTTGGTTTTCAAAAAACACAATGGACCAACACCAGCAGATGACATTGCACCCCAAATCATCACAGACTGTGGAAACTTAACACTGGACTTCAAGCAACTTGGGCTATGAGCTCCTCCACCCTTCCTCCAGACTCTAGGAAATTTCCAAATGAAATACAAAACTTGCTCTCATCTGAAAAGAGGACTGTGGACCACTGGGCAACAGTCCAGTTCATCTTCTCCTTAGCACAGGTAAGACGCATCTGATGTTGTCTGTAGTTCAGGAGTGGCTAAACAAGAGGAATACGACAAATGTAGCAAAATTCCTTGACACGTCTGTGTGTGACGGCTCTTGATGCCTTGACCCCATCCTCAGTCCATTCCTTGTGAAGTTCAAAATCTTGAATGGATTTTGCTTGACAATTCTCATAAGGCTGCGGTTCTCTCGGTTGGTTGTGCATCTTTTTCTTCCACACTTTTCCTTCCACTCAAATTTCTGTTAACATGCTTGGATACAGCACTCTGAACAGCCAGCTTCTTTGTCAATTAATGTTTGTGGCTTACCATCCTTGTGAAGGGTGCCAATGATTGTCTTCTGGACAACTGTCAGATCAGCAGTCTTCACCATGATTGTTTAGCCTAGTGAACCAAACTGAGAGAAATTTTTGAAGGCTCAGGAAACCTTTGCATGTGCTTTGAGTTGATTAGCTGTTGGCATGTCACCATATTCTAATTTGTTGAGATAGTGAATTGGTGGGTTTTTGTTAAATGTGAGCCAAAATCATCACAATTAAAAGAACCAAAGACTTAAACTATTTCAGTCTGTGTGCATTGCATTTATTTAATAGACGAGTTTCACAATTGGGTGAAAATTACTGAAATAAATGAACTTTTCCACGACCTTCTAATTTATTGAGATGCACCTGTACATGTGCCATGACAAGAAAGGTGAATCTAATCTAAATCTAATCTAAACAATAGTTTAGCTTAATTAATTTAGATTAATCAAACTTCAAACTTAACAATATACATACCACTGCCCTTTTAAAGTTTTGGGGTCAGTATGATTTTTTAAATACATTTTTCCTTCCGCGCGGTCATTAAATTGCTCTAAGTCACACAGCCTTTTATAATGTTGCAAAAGATTTCTATTGTAAATAAATGCTGTTCTGTCATCAAATAACCCTAGAAATAATGTTTCAGTTAAAAAAAAAAAAAAAAAGCAGACAACTTTCAAGCTTTTAAGGGGGTCATATGATGTTGGCTAAAAAAAGAACGTATTTTGTGTATTTGGTGTACTGCAAGTCGTTTTTTATGCGGTTTAATTTTTTTTTTAAAAAAAACACATATTTCCACATATGTTCTCCTCTAAGGCACGTCTTCTGTGAAAACATTTTTACAAGCTCATCAGTCTGAAAATTGAGGTGTGCTGTGATTGGCCAGCTAGCCAGTGCGTTGTGATTGAAAAAAGTGACGTGACATGTGGCCAAGTTGGGGACCCATACTCGGACATTAGGCTCTGCATTTACCCCTCCTAAGCGGCAAAACAAACAGCAGTGAAACACACACAACCGGAACACACACCCAGGAGCAGAGCGGTGATTGGCCAGAATACCTCAAGCATGATGACGGAAAGTTACGCCCTTAACTACTGTGATGCAGGTCACGGCGGAGAGACCCCAAAAACATGAAAACCCATTACAAACGAGCTATTTGTTGCATCCAGTGGGGACATACTTACTGAATATAATGACTTGTACTGTCTTTTTACACGTTGCATCGCATCGTACACGTAAACATAAAACCATGTCTGCATTTTGTGATCGGAGAAATGACAAACAAACAAGCGCTACTCTACACTGCACAAAACTTGCGTTTGAATCATCAGTCGCAAATCCTTTTTTAAAATACGAAATAAGTACTGAAAGGCTGTGAGTCAGCATATTGTCAGAATCAGAGACTGTATAGGGTCAGCATACCACCGAAGGGGGAAAACAGGGGACATTAATCATACGGAAAAACCGGGCTTGTAGGCTATTCTCCAGGAACAGTCCTCGTCAGCCGTTAAATTAAAAATGCGTGGCCCAATATGATATTTGGTTTTTTGAGTGTTCGGAACAGTGTTGTAAAATATACTTAAACACTGATTTCTAGTCGTGTCCCCTTTTGGGAAGACCAAACAAAGTAGTTTCGCTTTCACAACGAAGCACACAGCGTCTCCACGAAATGGCAGCGGCAGCAGCAACAACACTACAGCGAGGATAAAAGTTACGCCTTCTATCTTTGCATGAACATTTGGACGGTGTCTTGCAAATCTTCCCACATAGTGATGTAGACATGTGGGGGAGTGTTTAAACGAGGCGTTTTAGGAGGTTGTGGACGAGTTTTAACTTTTATAAAGAATATCTCTTTTTTGAGACTTTAGTCTTTGCAACTTTAGGGATCTTATCTATTCACGAACAGCTTGTAACACGCTAAATAAAACTTGAAATCGCATCATATGACCCCTTTAAGTTTTCAACAGATAATAAGAAATGGTTCTTGAGCAGCAAATCAGCATTTTAGAATGATTTCTGAAGAATAATGTGACACTGAAGACAGGAGTAATGATGGCTGAAAATTCACACTTTCATTTAAAATCTATTTTCACCTTAAATAGAAAAGTATTTTTAAATCATACTACATTCACAATTTTACTGTTTATACGTTCTTTCATCAAAATAAATGCAGCTTTGGTAAGCATAAGAGTCTTTCAAAAACAGTTTTATAAATCTTACCGACACCAAACTTCTGAAAAGTAGAGTATACCAATACATTTTTAGTATTTTAAGTTGCACAATTTTTTTATGAACAAATACACATGAATAAATTATATTATATTTATGAATTAACATTAATCTAGTTTAATATATTCTGTAAACATTTTGTTAATTTTTAGTTCATGATAACTAGACTCGTAAAGTGGTACCAATGATTTCACTGACCTAGAACAGCGGTAGTGCTAGTTTAACATGACCTATAAAAATACCTGCAAATGTAAACACAAGCATTTAAAGAGATAGAGTAATACAAATGCATGAACAATCATAAATCAAAGATGATTTGTGACTGTAAATGCCCCACGAAACCGCACATGGCTGTGTTTACAAATTTCTGGAAGAAAATCAATTTCAGATCACTGATTAAAGGTTGGATAAATGAAAAACAATCATGCTATCAGCGCAATTTTACCACTGGTAATTTTATTTTGTTTCTATTCTGAGTCCAGGATGCCTAGAACAACCGTCATTTTCCTCTATGACTTGTGGTTAATCCAATTGAAGATATTCAAAGCAACCTTGAGTGATTGTGCAGTATGTTGCGTGGAGTGCAGACACCGTATGTGAGCGTATGTGTGCTCTCTCTCTCTCTGCTGAATCTGAGATGTAATTAAGATTGGCATTAGCTTGGCTGGATAGAGGCGTGCCACTGCCAAGAGCAATCACCGCATGGAGAACAGGCCTTCTTTAATTAGGACAAGCCTCTGTGATGTAGCACCTTCCGTGTTTATGTGTGTGTGTGTGTGTGTGTGTGTGTTTGCTCACAGAATAATGGTGCAGTGCTTTCTACGAGGGTCTGTTTGTGTGTAGACTCCTATGCTCATTGCTCACTAAACCTGATCCAAAATGACAAAAGCACCGGGCGGTTTCTTAATTAACACTGTGACCTTTTTGCATGCTTTTATTTAGCCTTGGTGATTAATATACAGACACAGAAAGAGAGGGAGAGCGAGGGATGGATTAAGGTCTGATTTAAAAGAGGAAGAAAATAATTAGGTGTAACTGTGAGAGGGTGAAAAACACGAATCTCATAGCGTTCTGAGAAAAACACGCAACAGCAGGTTCACGCAATTCCTCCCTGTGTACCTTGAGGAAACCAGGCGAAGTTTCAAGCTCATGTCAATTTCCACAGTTCCATTACGGTAATCCAGATAAGAGAGGATATCACAAATATCAATGGAGTTTAAGAGCTTTAATTAGTCTTAGTAATTAGCACTGGTTTATAAGGTCTGTGACATCTGTGATATCAAATTAAGTATAAAAGTGCACTGTTAGTTTAGAAGCAAAAAATATTTTGGTTGATAGAGTCTTAGCTAATACAATAACATTCACATGTCTTTATGTCTGGCTTAAGCGTGCAAAAACTTTTTGAGGCCACTGTAGCTCTTAATAACAGAAGCAATTTAAATGAATGACTTTGTTTAGTTCCTGCACCTTCAACATGTGTGCGTTCAGCTGTCTCCTTTCAGAATTTACACTTTCGGAAACACTCTCCTAGGGAGACGGCTGGAAGCCGCTTGGTATTTTGGCACACATACATAGACACACACAAATGCAAATCTGCCTCCGTATAGACGGCAGCAATTAATCAGTGTACGTTACAGTTAATCTGTTGGTTGCAGTTTCCTGTGTTCACATTCACATATTCCTTTAATTATCATCCCTTTTTCATTATTTGCTTGTAGATAGAAAAAATGGAGATGATGGTTCCTTTGAGACCGTGGGGAAGGGAAAATAGAGAAAGAGAGAAGGGAAAGAAACAGAGAAGAAAGAAGGTGGGAGAGGCGGATGTCGCAGACAGAGTCTATTCCTCCTGGCAGCAGTCAAAACACTTTGTTTACTCCCTGCTGCAGAGAGATGACGGTGCGCACATGCCCCGAGCGCTCTCACTCAGACCTGCTGCACTTAACAGCATTTCTGCTTACTCACAGATTTATTTTTTCCTTTTTTTTTTTTTTAATGATACAAGAACCGTCGTGCCCAAATCACCATGACAAGGAAATACGTCCCCAGGCGCCTCGTGCAGTGTATGATGGAAAAGAACGACTCCCCCACTATCCTGGTTTAGGTTACTAATGGGAAAAAGGTTTGTTGAAAAAGGATCAAAGAGCGCTGTGCCATTTATATAAAATCTGTGTCATGCACAGGGTTATTATAGGTATGTAAAACTATTAAAAACATGTTTGTTAATTAAAATAAAGCTGAAATCAAATAAAATATAAATATTAGAAAACGAAAATGAGAAACTTTGCCTTGATAACTAATTGAAATAAGCTTAAATTAAGAAGAACTAAAATTACTAACTGTAAATTAATAAAAAAACCTAAAACTGAACTAAAATTAAAACGAAAATAAAAAATAAATGAAACCTAAACAGTGATGTTTAAAAAGAACAAAAGATGACTATGCTCCTGCTGAATTTCTGGCCATTACCAACCGCTCTCACCATTTTTGTGTCCATTCCAGTAAACATACTAATATTGTAGATAATTGTCGCACATCAAGTCGCTGTCAATGTGCGGGGTATTGAAATTGCTTTTGAATGAGCGCTCACTGTTAACTTTCTCTTACGATCACGTGTACTCTGTGTAAAGGGAACACATCTTACAAGATGAGATATTTGTCAATGAACTCTGGATTTGTTGAGCATCAAATCCTCCACCATGGTGTTGTTCATCTTTCCTTACTCTGGACCTGTGATCAGTCAAATCTGACACGGCACGTTTTGGATGCAGGGTTGTCAAGCCCGTGTTTTTTCCACAGAATTGGGCTACTTTTAAACTCTTGACGTGGGTTGATTTTTCCCCGTGGGTTAAAGGTGTGAAATATTGCATGAATTACATTTGACTAAAATACTTGTATTGAAACTTTTTGCATTTTTCAAAATGAAAAGTCGTCATTAATTATTCACCCTAATGTAATTCCAAACCAGTAAAACCTTTGATTATCTTGGGAACACAAATTAAGGTATTTTTGATGAAATCTGAGAGCTTTCTGACCCTCCCATAGACAGCAAGGATCCTAACACGATCAAGGTTCAGAAATGTAGCAAGGAGATCGCTAAAATAATCCATGTGACATCAGTGGTTCAACCGTAATTTTACGATAGCGCCATTTTGGAGAGTATCACATAGGTAAACGTAGGAACATTGTACGCGGATAGTTGATTACGTTCGATCAAAGCTCAAAACAACCGCACGTGTATCTACAACGGTGCTGCTGACACAGAACAGCATATGTTGTTTCGTATGCTGATACTCTCCAAAATGGTGCTGCAATAATCGCATGCGCTTAGCATGCGCTTCTCGTCAGTAAAGACGGTTTTCAGTGATTAGTAGTAAATCTCCTCACTGCTTTCAGATGGAGTGCCATTTACTACACAGAGCTGTAGTTCACTGACAATTAGGCAATATCGCGTTCATTATCGCAGGCGATTCAATCTGCGATAATGAACGATATTGCGATATTGCCTAATTTTCCTTAGGCAAGAAAATTAATTTTTCTTTCTTTGTTTTCTTTTCGCACAAAAAGTATTCTCATAGCTTCGTAAAATTATGGTTGAACCACTGATGTCACATGGATTATTTTAACGATTCTCCTGCCTAGTCTTCTGGAACCTTGCGGGGTTAGGATCCTTGCTGTCTATGGGAGGGTCAGAAAGCTCTCAGATTTCATCAAAAATACCTCTATTTGTGTTCCTAAGATGAACGAAGGTCTTACGGGTTTGGAAAGACATGATCGAGGGTGAGTAATTAATGACAGAATTTTCATTTTTGGGTGAACTCTCTCTTTAAATCAGCAGGAGGATCAAACATTTTCACAAGCTTTAAACACAAGCTTTAAAACAAAGCAGCTCTCTGCTGGAATAGTATTGTATTGATTACTATATACATGCAATGTCTATTCAATTACTATTCAGTCACGTTTGAAAGAATACGATTCTGTTGAATTTGCTTTTAAAGAACAAGGTTTGATTCACAGTGCATGGTCTTTCTAAGAAGTTTTTTTAAAGGTGACAGCCCCTGAAATCCAGCAGCGAGTCTGTCATTTAAAGTCTGATTTAGCTTTCACCCTGCAGACATTGCCGACTTCCTGACAACCTGTGGACAGCT
Source organism: Sinocyclocheilus anophthalmus (assembly GCA_018155175.1). Lineage (NCBI taxonomy): Eukaryota > Metazoa > Chordata > Actinopteri > Cypriniformes > Cyprinidae > Sinocyclocheilus > Sinocyclocheilus anophthalmus. Next base: position 34,451 of record JADLZN010009572.1, on the reverse strand, counting down.
GTGTGTGTGAGTGTTCTCCACTTGTGAATCTCCTGGTGAGAGATGTCCTGTAGCATGCGGGTGTGTTCTTCCTTTTTGGTGTTATCAGACAGCGCCGGCGGACAGAAAGCCCAATCTGCTTTCATTAAACAGCCTGGTAAAAGAATACACTCACATGCGCCGTTATCACACCTACAGGATCCCGAACACACTCGCTCGAGTAACTTCACCTGTCTCTGACATGCTTCATCAAACATATTCATCTCTCTTTCTCATTAACGTGACACTGTTCTGTTCTCTCTCATCGTGCAGCGAGGAGGATTCTGGGATATAGGCTATAACAGCGTCTCATTTGCAGGATCACATCAGGTGATGAGTTTGCCTCTGATATTACTTGCTTCTCAAAACCCTCATAATAGCTGAACAGCTAATATTACGGCAGGTTGGTGCTTGCTCATTTCGTAGGAAACATAAAAGGAACATGTGTAAAGGAGATTGAAAGTGAACTTTGGCTAGTACAGAGCGAACAGAGTCTTTATCTTGATCTGTGCACTCTAATAAAACTCTGATTGAACTGTCAACATCCTGTTTACAAAGACATTAGGCCAAACGCTCCTCGCTGTGTCTATTTTCTTCATCTAAATGGGTCTTCAGAAATGAACATTTTCTTTGAATTTTACTCTCTTTGCCTTTTTCTTCCCACAATCCTCCAGTTCCACTGCTGTTTCACGGCAATGGCTGAGTGCTTATCTACAGAGCAAATTGACTACATGTGTATCTTACAGTCAATTCATCAAATTCTCCATTATTTCATGAAAAAGTCCTTGTCAGTTTGTTACACAAGCCAAACAGCTCATCTCCTTGTCTTTCCTTCATGTTGCCATTTATCTAAAGTCATCTCTTCCAACTGTTTACAAAGCATAATATTATGTTTCATGGAGGTAAGGCTTCGAAGTTTGGAATGGCAATAAGCTCATTAGATTTTTCTTTTTGGGTGAACTCTACCTTTAAATAAATATTGAAGGGACAGTTCACCTAAAAATACAATTCTGTTTGGTTGAAGGTATTCTTTAAAATAGAAGGACATACAGGTTTGGAGTGACAAGGGTGAATAAATATAAATGTTCACCCAAAAATTAAAATCTAATCATCTTATTGCAATTCCAAGCCTTTCAAATTTTCTGACCACCATGAAACACAAAAGGAGATGTTTTGGAAAATGTTCACACTGATTTTCCATACAACAAAACACTGATTCAGGGCTGGCAGGCTTCAAAAAAGCCTATTAAAGGCAACATAAAAGTAGTCTGAAGTCATATACATTATATCTCTTCTAAAGCCATGATGCAGACTGAAATTTTGAAATGTTATAAACTGAAAATGTTCCACTTTGTTATAGCTCTTTGATTTCAATTTCACATATTCAAACTTGGAGAATGAAGACACACTGCCATTGGCTCTCGCGGGTCATGTGAGGTTGAGTTTGTATATGCAATTTAAATGTCAAGTTGCTCTTCAAAAAAAAAATGTTTTTTTGTTGTACGAGTTGCGGATGTGATGTACATCTCAGTGTAACTTTATCAATAAAGGATTACAACAAAACTGTCGGTTGTAAAAAAGTAATAAACATGCACTGATGAATCCTTCCCAATAAGATCAGTAACATGCACTCAAAAAATAGTAGACATTTTTATATAACGCTTTCATGTCATATGTATTTGTGGTGCTTTTCTGTTATTTTTTACAAACCCAATTCCAAAAAAGTTGGGACACTGTACAAAGTGTGAGTAAAAAAGGAATGGAATAATTTACAAATCTCATAACTTATATTTTATTCACAATAGAATAGATAACATATCAAATGTTGAAAGTGAGACATTTTGAAATGTCATGCCAAATATTGGCTCATTTTGGATTTCATGAGAGCTACACATTCCAAAAAAGTTGGGACAGGTAGCAATAAGAGGCCGGAAAGGTTAAATGTACATATAATGAACAGCTGGAGGACCAATTTGCAACTTATTAGGTCATTTGTCAACATGATTGGGTATAAAAAGAGCCTCTCATAGTGGCAGTTTCTCTCAGAAGTCAAGATGGGCAGAGGATCACCCATTCCCCCAATGCTGCGGCGAAAAATAGTGAGCAATATCAGAAAGGAGTTTCTCAGACTAAAATTGCGAAGAGTTTGAAGTTATCATTATCTACAGTGCATAATATTATCCAAAGATTCAGAGAATCTGGAACAATCTCTGTGCATAAGGGTCAAGGCCGGAAAGTCATACTGGATGCCCGTGATCTTCGGGCCCTTAGACGGCACTGCATCACATACAGGAATGCTACTGTAATGGAAATCACAACATGGGCTCAGGAATACTTCCAGAAAACATTGTCGGTGAACACAATCCACCGTGCCATTCGCTGTTGCCGGTTAAAACTCTATAGGTCAAAAAAGAAGGCTTATCTAAACATGATCCAGAAGCGCAGCTGTTTTCTCTGTGCCAAGGCTCATTTAAAATGGATTGTGGAAAACTGTTCTGTGGTCAGACGTATCAAAATTTGAAGTTCTTTTTGGAACACTGGGACGCCATGTCATCCGGACTAAAGAGGACAAGGACAACCCAAGTTGTTATCAGCGCTCAGTTCAGAAGCCTGCATCTCTGATGGTATGGGGTTGCATGAGTGCGTGTGGCATGGGCAGCTTCAATGCTGAAAGGTATATCCAAGTTCTAGAACAACATATGCTCCCATCCAGACGTCGTCTCTTTCAGGGAAGACCTTGCATTTTCCAACATGACAATGCCAGACCACATACTGCATAAATTACAACATCATGGCTGCGTAGAAAAAGGATCCAGGTACTGAAATGGCCAGCCCGCAGTCCAGATCTTTCACCCATAGAAAACAGTTGGCGCATCATAAAAAGGAAGATGCGACAAAGAAGGCTTAAGACAGTTGAGCAACTAGAAGCCTGTATTAGACAAGAATGGGACAACATTCCTATTCCTAAACTTGAGCAACTTGTCTCCTCAGTCCCCAGACGTTTGCAGACTGTTATAAAGAGAAGAGGGGATGCCACACAGTGGTAAACATGGCCTTGTCCCAACTTTTTTGAGATGTGTTGATGCCATGAAATTTAAAATCAACTTATTTTTCCCTTAAAATTATACATTTTCTCAGTTTAAACATTTGATATGTCATCTATGTTGTATTCTGAATAAAATATTGAAATTTGAAACTTCCACATCATTGCATTCTGTTTTTATTCACAATTTGTACAGTGTCCCAACTTTTTTGGAATCGGGTTTGTAGTTTGACAGTCCCACTTCACAACTGTTACTTTTTAAATATCCTTTATGAAGAACGAGAGAAATGTAACTGAGTAAATTATTCCTTTAAGAGAGAGACATAAAGAAATGAGTTAGATGAAATTTATATTGAATGTATTTCACTCTGTATTTGCTTGAGGCTCAAGTGACCTTTCCTTATATCACACTGTCATCTCTGACTTTATTACTGTATATCTACTCCACAGTGAAAATATTATAATCATCACCACTGGCTCTGAACTTCAGCTACTTTACAAGCACATACCTGCAACAACAATTTCCTCAGCCTCACCGCTAACTTAAAGTTTCTCCTCTCTATCTTTAGCTCACATTTCTCACTCGGCCAGCTCAAATCACTCTGGGATCAGGAGCCAAAAGAGAAACATTTTTTCTAGTTATTAAACCCCTACAGCACTAGACAAGTCTCCCCGCGTGGATGCAGCTCTGCTCACGTCAGTGTAATGAGCAGCGATGTTCTGGACCATGTTCTACATTGTATGTTTGACCCTGATTACACTGAGCCGGGCCCGTCGGCGGTCAGCCCTTTCCCCAGCATCCTCTACCAGCCACATCAATTTAATGCTGTGTCCTTCCCCTACAATGAAATATAAATGACACACTTGAAAATGCAAAAGGAACCAATTCCACCAGGCTGGACGTGTGTGCTTGCGCCACCGATTTCAGTTTGCTTTTCATCTGAGACCAGATTAGATACTTGACCCAGACGCACCCGACAAGATTAAGTTACTCCTGCTGGACTGTAGGCCCTCAGGTAAAGGTACAGAGAGAGAGAGAAAATGTGCGAACAGATGGAGACCATGTGACAGTGTGTGAAAGAGACAGAGCGTGTGAGCAAGAGAAAAGCATGAAGAGACACAAATGGTGAGTTTGCAAAGGAAAAGAAAATGCACACTGTAAAAGTCAAATCTGCACTTGCATCGTCAGGCAGACTCAAACTATCTTTCTAGCATAATGTATAAAACAAGTATACAAAAATAAAACTTTGTATCTACACTTTGGTTTAGTAGCTATAAAATAAATCACATAAATCACTTATAAATACACTTAAGTACATTTCATTTGAATAATGTTAATTAGTAAATATGAAGTTTCTTTTATTATTAATTAATATTTTTGTTCAGTAAGGAGACACCTGAATGCTACAAAGTGACAGTTAAGGCATTCTAATGTCACAAAAGATTTCTATTCCAAATAAATGCCGTTTTTTTGATTTCTATTCATCAAAGAATTCTGAAAAAAAGTATCAGCATTTTCCACAAATTATTAGGTAGCACAACTATTTTCAAAACTGATAGGAAATATTTCTTGAGCACTGAATCAATGATTTCTGGAGGATCGTGTGCCAATGAGCTCGCTGCTCAGCATTCAAATATATGACTAGTGCTTGCCGTAGCAGTTGCAGCTTGCTTCAGAAACCCTCCTCCTTCCCCAGCTCCACCTGTATAGCAGCAGCGTAGCAGATCTATTTTCAAGCCCACCCAAATACATTAACATTGTCATATTCATTACCATGCTAAAATCTTCAGAGAGTTGTCATGACAGAACTAAGTTTTACAGTATTTAAATAATATAATAATATAACAATGAATAACTTAAAAAATTTTAGAAATTAAATTATAGTGCAAAAACAGGTGTTGAGTGCTGTTACTGTTCTGAGTTGACACAAATTGTTACTGCATTTAAGCCACATCATTAACGGTCTCTCTTCTGACTTGGGAGATGACCAATCACGGTTTTGAATTTAGAGGCGTCCAGAGCCACAGCAGACCACCCATCTAGATCACAGCCCTGCAGAGCAGATGGGATGGTTAAGAACAGCTGGCTCTCAAAGACTCACTCCAGGTTCTGTCTCCCTCTCAACACTTCTGAGCGTCATCTCAGGGACCATCACCTTCCAGTTAGCTCCACTTGAGAGGGCACCATTTTGTGAGTGCCCTTTTCCACTGAGTGAGTGGAGCTTGTTCTCTGTAATTAAATCGGCTCGGGGTTCTGTGTCTGAGTCCATACCGCTCTATTCAGAGTTCTGCCCTGAGGCCCCAACACTCAAATTAACCTTTAACTATTATAATCACCTTGGAGACTTTCTCTTTCTTCCTCTCTCAGTCTGAACTGAGCTATTGAAGCAGCTCATTGCAGTTAACCTGAACACAGTCCCGACAAGTGACATGAGATGGAGGTTTTCCTTCAAGCCTTCATTAAATGACGTAAGATGGTGCAAGAAATGACTTGATAACAGGTTTTCCTCTTGTGCTTTTGCATAAATGTAATTTAGGAATTTTTGTTTAAAAAATGTGTTGTTTATAGCAGAATAGTATATCAAATAGTGACTTTTGCGAATACTATTTCAGGCTTTTTACATAAGTATCTTTCTACTCACATTTCAAGTGCGTGTAGATTACTTGCAATGATTTACAAAATTTACTATTGATTTCTCTGTAAAATTTGTTTACAACATGCATTTTTTGTATTAATATTGTATGATATTTAAGTTATTCGAATACAATAAAATATGCAATACACATACATACAACATTTGTTATTTAATAAATTCAATTTTATTATACATTCATAATGTTAGCATTTTTGTGATTTAAAATAATATATAATAACCTATCTATCCATCCATCCATCTATCTATCTATAAAATAAAAACAAATGGAAATGTAAAATACATAATTCTAATCCAAGTAATTGTTTAGTACTAAAAAATGAGTATATTTTATATTTTTAATTACTTTTTTATTAGATAGATTTTTTTTCTTTTTTACTGAAAGCAAGATTTTAACAAATAATATTGTTATTTTGTGTTTATTATTGTTGATAAATTATTTAAATATTTCATATTTTTAACATTTAATATTTTTTTATATTTCTGCAAGGCCGAAAATGATCAAAAGTGACAGTATTTATATATTCATATTACACTATAATGTTACCAAAGGTTTCTAAATGCGGTTGTTTTTAACTTTCTAAATCAAAGAATCCTGCAAAAAAAAATGAGGATGTTTAGCTGTTTATTTGGTTGCAGAAAAAAATCTATAGAAAAACAATGAAGAACATGAAGGCTTGGGACACGCTCTCATTTTTCACAGTGCTTGAACAAATCTTCTGTACCTCCTTCCTCAGTCTCATCTATAGAAATTGACAAATGGAATAAACAGAGCACCATTGAGAGCTAACGTAATACATCCAAACTCTCAGGGGCTCTGGCAGCGGTCAGCTCATGACGATTCCATACGAAACTTTGACCCCCCCAGCTTTAAGTAACAAGATTGCGAGGAGAGTGAAAGATGAGCCGAAATGACACGCTCACCCTCGAATACAAACAACAGCAGGTGAAAGTCCAGATGCAGCGGAGAAGAGATACCATACAGCACGTAACAACCTGCATGCCATAGAGGTCCCTGCAATCCAGAAGTAAACATTTCTCTGCTGCATATCGCAAGATAGACTGAAATTGATGTCAGGTCTCCTAGCACCGCTGAACCAACCAAGCAGGATGAAATTTTTCATGGTAAGAAGAAATAAACACATCAGCACATTGTCTTTGGTGACCTCCACAGAAGTGGCACAATCATAAGTGCGACGGTATGAATTTTAGAAGCATCTTATTAGACTGAAAAAGTACACTTTGCTGACAGACAGTTGAATGAACTCAATACAATTCAAGGGGAAATAAAAGAGAATTATTCAAAAAGATGAAACAAGTTCATGGTGTGATAATTTAAATCAAATTCAAATGAATGACAAGAAACATCATTTGATAAGATCTTAAGGAAAATTCCATTAAAACATACCTGAAATACAGCGATTTTTAATCTTTTTTATTATTTACGTCATCTTTTTGAAAGTTTCCAAGCAGAGATTAAAATTAATATTTAATCTCAAACATCAAAATAACAATTAAAGTGGAGTGAGTACCTGCCAGAAAATACCAGCATATGCAATAACTAGCAAAGATGCTAAAAATGAACGCTTGTGTTTTTTAATATAAATAATTACATTTGTTTGGTTGCATTCTTAACTGAATATTCAGTATGTCTGTGAAACTTTACATCTGCAAAACTCCCCTATATTGAAAAACTGAGCAGAAGAGGTGACAGTTTAGCTGAGTATTAGCTGTGGATACTTCTACTTCTAATGTTATTTTTAAAGTCCAAGTCTAACTTCTGATGAACATTTTTGCCTAATGATATGGCAAAGTTTATTCCAAAACTCTCGATCTTTCTCGCCATGCTGTCAGCGTTAACCTCAAATAAGTCCCCAGCAAACATCCTTCCCTCGGCTCGCAATGATACATGCCACTGGATCGTCGCACATTAGCCACGGATCAGCTCGCCGGCCCAAGAAAAAGCCAAGCTTCTAACTAGTTTATAAGAACCGTGTAGACGAAGCGCCTATTAATCAAAGATGTGCCCTGTAGTTTGATGTTTCAGACTTGTAATCCACACAGTCTGTCCTAAAGGATCGTAAGACATTAGTTGAAACGAATGTATGAGAAAACAAATTAATATTAAAATAAATAAACATTTGGAAAAAAAGCCTAATGTTGACCACAACATTGGTAAAAAATTCTAGTAATTTTGAAGCTTGGCCTAAAATAACACTGACAGTCATAAACTGTGATTACACCATTTACATCCAGTTTGAAGACTACGGAGTAAAAGAAAATTGCTTGCCTAAAATGAGTTGGATGCACTGATCTATATAACGACCAGATTGCTCATTGCGTTCTAATCTGCCATTAGGGAGTGAAGCCACCGGAAGTGTTCGAGCGCCCATATTGCAATTCCCTACTGACAGAGTGTATCAGTTTTTAGGATAGGTGTATGTAAATTAATTTCACTTCAGATGTTATCTGCAATGTTTATGGTCCTTTCAGAGCAGGATAAGGGATATATTGAAATCGTTTAGGTGGGAGTGTCTGCTTGGCACTTGCCGACACAGGTAACTGTCTGATTCAACACAAAACATATTTCTTCACGTTCGTAATTATGCATGAAATATTAAACATGAACATCTATCTGGTATTAGTATAAGAAATTGATTTGAATACACAATAAATATTACAATACAACATCTGAGCAACGTCTATTTCAAGATAGCAAAATCTATGGATTAAAAGTATCGGAGTAAAGTTTTATGTAATGGGAATGTACAGGGAGACTGCAGATAGAAAAACACTGACTTATTAGGTGATGTTTTCTAATTCAATAGAATGCATGGGAATACCAATATGGCGGCACAGTGGCTTCAATTTTATGACACCGTGAGCTGTTATAGATCAGAGGATGCTGCTTTTTGTGTGTTATGACATCAAGGGTTGAACATCAAGCATCAGGAAAAGCATGCTCCATTTCCATAGAAATACTATAAAAGCTTTTAAAAACCATTACCAAGCTGCAGTGAGAGGTTTTCAATAATTTCTACTGATTTTTTTCTTGTGAAAGTCATACAAAAAAAAAAGTTATTAGGAAAGGTCATCCAGTTTAAAAGCATATAGAGTTTACATTCTGACGATGCAACACCATGCTCTGGTCACTTCAGGTATCTGCTGGAATAGCAGTCGTGCAGGTAGAAACATGATGAAGCTGATAAATCAAGTGCTTATTCTCAGGCGCATCATGCACTGCTTTTTTAAAAGGCACCAGTCACAATCCTGAAAAATAACACATGACCATAGGGGAAAAACCATGCTTTTAAGAGCTGGTTTAGTGTTAGTCTAATGGGGCAGGTTTCATTTAGTGTGAAAAGGGATCCGGGTTCAAATCCTGATTTTCAACAACTGAATTTAACAACTATGATCACCATGCATTTTCGCTTTGTGTAAAAGAGCAGCTTAGAGAACAACATAAAAGTAAGTTGAAATATGTGTTTCAAGTAACAGATTTTTTTGTTGTTGTTGTTTTTATTAGGCTGAACAGTTAAACCCATTCTAGGGAAAATACATGAACCCACTCATTTCATTACCAATAACAGACTTAAAGAAATAGTTCACCCAAAAATAAAAAATAGCTAGAAGGGCCATCTAAGATTTGTTTGTTTCTACATCAGAACATATTGATTCCAATGGATCCTCTGCAGTGAATGGGTGCCGTCAGAATGTGCTGTCAAACAGCTGATTAATACATCACAATAATCCACAAGTAATCTACGCCACTCCAGTCCATCAGTAAAATGTCTTGTGAAGTGAAAAGCTGCGTATTTGTTAGTAACGGATACATCATTACGTTTTTTAACTTCAAACCATTGCTTCTGGCCAAAATACCTCTATAACAAGTCCTCTATAACATTGCTTTCTCCAGTGAAAAAGTCTGAATCAGGAGAGAAATATGCACAGGTCAATCTTTGTTTACAACTGAAAACAGTCCAAAAAAGTTGTATGTTGGTGGATTTTGATTTGAGAGGACAACAGGGGATGGAATCTTTCACTGGAGGAAGCATTATTATCGATTGTGGACTGGTATTTTATATACCGTACCACATATACAAATCACTACTTTAGAAATTTAAATAAATGATTAAAATATAAACAGATAAGTCAAAGTGGTTTTACAAGTTTAAAATGATTGCAATGTAAAGTTGTGACAAAATATTCAAGAATATTGTGCATTAGTTCACTTTAAGTAAACAGAGCAAAGCAAAACACTTTTTTTTTGCACTGGTTTGCAAACCAATTTTTACATATCCTTTAACTCGACATTATGTTTATGAATTGTGTCTTTCAGCAGCAATTTTATTGTCCTTTTGTAGTATTAAGAGAGGTTTTTGAAAGGCTTCTTCAATATCATTTCAAACGTATTACGATTGGTCCATAAGCTTATTAAATCTAATCAAGTAGGGATTTCAGCTGGAATGCACCCAAAACATTCCTTCCCGTTTGCCACTGGGATACAAGAATATCTCTAATACACTGAAGAAGAAAAAAAAGTCTTCTTATAAAAAGGTAAATAAGCCCCTTAAAAAAATCTATATTCATCCATACTTGATTAAGGCAGAAACACTAATCTTTAGATGGAGGCAACGAGCGACCCAGTGTGTTTTTCTCGGTTTAATTGCACTTCTCCACAGAATCGTCGCTGCACTTCTTTCAGATCCCTTTGCGTGTTTATTCATAGCTGCAAAGGTTTGTGGTTCTGTTGTCACCGAAACACAATAACAAAAAAACAGTGCTGTCTGTTTGGCCCTGTGTAAGCGTCTATGAATTACACCAGCATTTATGTGAACATATTAAAGTTTTGTTAGCAACACAGAGCTCAGCTGTTTGGGTTCCACGAACATCTGTGTCTGTGCAGATGTAATGATGGCAGTTAACCTCTTGATCATAGTTCCCATGACAACTGAAGTCCTGGGGTGCATTTCCCAAAAGCATCGTTAGCCAACTATGGTCGCAAGTTCTCTCGTTACCAACATAGCTCAACGATTCTGTGTTTCCCGAAACCGTAGTTTAAACGAATATTCGCAAACAGCGTCGCAAACTTATGTGGTTGGGACTACAGCTCTCGACCTGTGGTTAGAAGCAGTTTCTTGTTAGTAAGACATATGGACTTAAATAAATTATACTTTTGGGCACAATAAGCAAGCTAACATGCAGTACAATCTATATCTTCAATTGAAATATATATACATTTTAATCGCTAAATTTTAGTGCGTCCTCAATAAGCGCTGTTCAAACATCAAATAAAGCAAAATGACAGGGAACAAAACATAGTAAATTAGTCATCAGGTGCCATGTTCAATACAGCAGCATCTCAGAAATCTCGAATCAATTAATCAGCAGAAGTTATTCCTCCACCACATGCGTGTGACGTCATTAACAATGGCCCTAAATTGTCGAACTAATGTGGTTCAAACGACGGATATGCAACCGTGTTCGGGAAACAGTCATGACTGGCTAGTTAGTTTCCACAACAATGCATCGTACTATGGTGGTTAATCAGTGAGTTACGTCGTTGTATGGGAAACGCACCCCTGTTTGTAGCATGCTAATCGGCAGGAGGCACAACAGGCCTCTAAGTGCATGCTCCTTTGATAAGGTGGATGTCTTGTAGGATTGTCCAGGATAATGTACTGCTTTTACTATGTACACTCTTAAAAATAAACGTTAGATGATTACTTAATGGTAATACAATATTTGTGAACACAACTGTGTATGTCAGACCATAAATACCCCAAAACTATGCACGGGGGCTTGCTTTGGTGTTGCCACCCCTCATAGACCCCATGCCACCCCTTTGCCACCCTAAAAATTATTTTCTAGATCCGCCCCTGGTTGGTCAGAACAAACGTGGCAGACTTGTTACTTACTTGTTCTGATGACAATATCCGTTGAAAATTCTTATTTGGGTCATACATTCCAAGATGTAGGCTAGAATCTGTGATTCCTAGCCTACGTGAAGTACAGTATCCACACCAGTGCGGTGACTGACTGCCACACATACTCCTCTAAACATTAGATTCATCCGTGCAGGAGCCGTGACGGTGCACAACCCACGCAAGGAAGATAATTCCGCAAATAACTGCAATTGTTTTCAAACCGAGATAGCGACAAAGAGGCAAAACTTATGGACTGCAGCTTTAAATAACCTTTTTTGCCTTGGAAAGGTTCTATGGATGTTAAAGGGTCTTCATGTAACCATCAATACCAATGAAGAACCTTTATTTTTAAGAGTGTACAGTTAAAGGAATAGTTTCAACCAAAAATGAAAATTTGCTGAAAATGTACTTACCCTCAGGCCATCCAAGTTTTAGATGAGTTTGTTTTTTTGTTTAGAAGAGATTTGGAGAAATGTAGCTTTACATCACTTGCTGGATCCTCTGCAGTGAATGGGTGCCGTCAGAACGAGAGTCCAAACAGCTGATGAAAACATCACAATTAATCCACAAATAATCCACACCACTCCAATCTATTAAACAATGTCTGACGAGACAAACTCATAAAGAATCAAAGTCATCTACATCTTGGATGGCCTGAGGGTGAGTAAATTTCAGCCAATTTTCTACTAATTTCTTACTAATTTCACTTAACCCTGTGGAACGTTTTATTACCCAGAAGTTGCTCTTTCATTGCTAAAAAGACTCTCAAATCCAAGTCTCACACATTTCTCCAAAAATGACTGAGGAGAAATAAATACAGAAAATATTGACACAGAAGGCCACCTAAATTGTTTACTTTTCTATGGGAAGATACAAACAGAAAAACTTCAAACTTGAAAGTTCTAGTTATGAATTTCCATTCGTAAACATACTGTAGCAAGAAGAGTGAAATGCTGGCTCAAAACTGCCCTGAGATTGGCAGTGCAGGCGAAGCATCAGCTAAACACTGGCTCTGATCCATACTTTTAACAGGCGTCCGAGCAGCAGAAACCACTGTGTATCTCTGGCATTAAGGTGACATTCTATATGGAGATTAATGCAGCCTGACAGGAATATTGATCAGCTAGTGCACATTTCACACCAGGGATTTCTGCGCTCCTCGGACAACTGCTACGGGACTTCTATCCCTCTAATCATTCTTTAACCTTCTCTGAGTGCAATCCAAAATGATGCATTGTATTTCCCTCTTTCTCCTTTCTTATTTAACGGAGTCATTTATATGTATACTTTTCAAATCAGGGTTAATTAGGCCAAGGGGCTTTTTCTCTCTTGCTTTCATTGTTCATGTTTACAAGTACATCATTTTCTAATTAAAATTCTAATTTTTTATTTCTAAACCTGTACTTTCCTCTATGGAACACAAAAGAAGATAATAACAACGGGCTCCCAACCACATTGGAGTCCTTTGGCTTTCAAAACCTGGTGAGAAAGAAAAAAAAATATTTGGGTTCCACAGAAGAAAAAGTCATACTGATTTGGAATGGGGTGAACTATCCTTTTAAGATTTATTCTAAAAAAGAAAATTTGAAATCATCTTTTTCCAAAATGCGTGCCACCTGCTACAAATGAAAATTTACTGTGAATATTAATATAGTCATATGCCATATTACAGAATACTGGCTAAATTGTGCTGGTTAACCAGTTTATATGATGAACATTTAACAGATAATCATATGGCCAAATTGTCACCATTACCTGAATATATTTATGCATGCAGGACCATATGAATTCAGAAAGCTCCTCTAAGCATTCATGCTCACTAAATATTACAATATTAAAAAAGAGACCATTCAGTCTACTTACCTAAAATATCTTGCAAGGTTTGGCTGGCTAACATTGTCCAGATAGCCTCTGCTGATAGATGTTAGAATTACACCATTCTGCAGATAAAAAGCATATTTTTTCCATTGAAGGTTGCTCAAAGTTGCAAGAAATCAGAATGATTTTAAAATGTTTTTGCTACTTTTTTTTTTTTACTGTAAAATTTTTAAAAAGAAACCAGTTTTGAACTTCTTTAAAGATTTAAAAAATGTATTACAGTTCCACAAAAAAAATTTCTATCAGTTTTCAACACTGATAATAACAATAAATACTGTTTCTTGAAAATGCAACTTTGCCATCACAAGAATAAATTATTTAAAATATATTAAAATAAAAACCGTCTGTAAATTATAATACTAGTTTACAATATTTCAGTTTTTATTATTTTATTTATTATTTTGATTGAATAAACCTTGGTGAACATAAAAGACTTCTTTCAAAAAAAAAGTGCATGAATCAAAAATATATCATATTGTCATATAACTGGATAAAAAAAAAAAAACTTCTTATAAAGCCAAAATGGCAGAATGCATATTTCACAAGCCAAACAAGTGCCAAGTGGGAGATGAATGAGAACGCTAACACAGCTTTCTCCAAATATTATAGATTAGATCTATTTTGGTGCAGACAGAGTATGTTTCTTAATCTTTGCTCTCACAAAAAAAAAACACAGATAGTAATTTTCTAACCCAATACACCTTGTATGCATTCAACTCCTGCTATGTTACACAGTCACAAACAAGCACCTTGGATCACAGGAGTGGGTGCTTGCTAGCCTGGTGTTTGGAGTTTACGAGGTGTTGTTCAAATTGCTCCCCTCTTGTGGCCGTCTCCTCTCCGTAATGGAGCTTCCTGCAGCGGTGGAGCCCGAGAGATCCCAGACTCCTCTCTCTCAGCCCGACACCCTATCCGTTCCCCTCCTCCCCCTCATCACCCACAGCCAAACTACACCGTGCCACAACACAATAAAACAAGATGAAAGCCCTGCATGGAAAGTCAATACGAATCTTTCAATAGCTGCTCTCTCTCCGGGGACTGAGAAGGAATGGGATCATAAATATAACCCTCTCTTTCGCTCGCTCTCTTTAGGAAGATCCTTGGAGGGTATTGATCAGACTGTGGCTCTAAAAGGCTTTAATTGGCCATCTCTTATTAGTAAAAGTAAAAGGTAAGGGTGAGAGAGAGAGACAGAGAGAGAGAGACTCGCCGCCTCGCTCCACACACATCCTCATCTTACTGCGAGAGTCTGTCTGTTCTCCAGCGAACATGTTAATTCAATGTAAAATGTTTTATTTTTATGCTATTATTTCCCCCGCAGCCTCAATCGTCACGTGGTAGACAGAAAACAAGAGAAAAACTATGCGTGTGGCCTCATTTCCACACAGAAACACCCTCAACATGAAAGACCTCAGCACAGAACGCCCTCCGGCTCCTCTGATGAGTTTGAGACTTGTCGCTCGTGCAGATTATATCTGTATTCCTGTCATCTGTACTTGCAGATGCAAAACTGCTACACTGCAAATATAAGACTTATATTAATGTGCAGCTTCAATTAAAAAAATGTCTGCATGTTCTCTTAAATAAAAATGCTTGCTACGATGTTCCAAATTGTACAAGCCTGACATTGCAATATACTGATGTGCTTGTGATCCTTGCAAGAAAGAAAGAAAGAAAGAAAGAAAGAAGAAAAAAAGAAAGAAAGAAAGAAAGTCATTACAAGAGACGGACAATTGTTGGTTTTCACATTTTGTAACAAGAATCTGTGTTTTCTGGGCTATCAGTTGTTAACTAAAAATGTTTTTTGTACATTTTCAGTTACTGAAATAAAGCTGAAATAATAAAAAAAAAAAACAAAAAAAACAATGAAATGTAGAAACTAACTAAGAAAACTTAAATATTAATACTGTTGCTTTGCCAACTAACTGAAAAATATTAATACTGAAGTATTAAAAATCTAAACTGAGAAAAAAATCCACCTATTCACCTTTGAAAAATATACGTAGCAGCATCTATGAAACTCATTAATCAACTGTCTGAAGTCATTTCAAATCTCATTCAATTTCTATTTCTCATTTTTCAATTTAACTGCTAATCGACTGTAGTTGAATCTTAAACAAAAAAAACTATAAATCTATAAAAAAAAAAAAAACATTAGATTAATAATTTATGTAGTCACACACACGTTTGTTTCTGTGGATTGTGGGGACTTTCCATAGACTTCTATTACTGTTATACTGACCAAACAATATTTTTTATCCCTACCCTAAACCCTTACAGAAAACCTGTTTGCATTTACACTTTCAGATAAACATAATGTACAATTAAAATTGTTTCCGTCATGGGGAATGCAGACTGGTCCCCACAGTGTCAAACATTTCAGGTTTTACTATCCTTGTATGTATCAATGTAGCATAACAAGTACAAGCCCACACACACACACACCACACACACAGACACACATGTTTGAACCGGCTCCCATCGTTGATAGAAAGGGCATCATGATGGACCTGCAAATCCTTGTGATATACAGTGGGTATGGAAAGTATTCAGATCCCCTTAAATTTTCACTCTTTGTTATATTGCATCCATTTTCTAAAATCATTTAAGTTAATTTTTTTTTTTTTTTACCCCATATTGACAGAAAAACACAGATTTGTTTACATTTTTGCAGATTTATTAATAAAGAAAAACTTAAATATCACATGGTCTTAAGTATTCATACCCTTTGCTCAGTATTTAGTAGAAGCACCCTTTTGATCTAATACCGCCATGAGTCTTTTTGGGAAAGATGCAAAAGTTTTTCACACCTGGATTTGGGGAGCCTCTGCCATTCCTCCTTGCAGATCCTCTCCAGTTCGGTCAGGTTGGATGTAAACGTTGGTGGACAGCCATTTTTAGTCTCTCCAGAGATGCTCAATTGGGTTAAGTCAGGGCTCTGGCTGGGCCCATTCAAGAACGGTCACAGAGTTGTTGTGAAGCCACTCCTTCATTATTTTAACTGTGTGCTTAGGGTCATTGTCTTGTTGGAAGGTAACCTTCGGCCCAGTCTGAGGTCCTGAGCACTCTGGAGAAGGTTTTCGTCCAGGATATCTCTGTGCTTGGCCGCATTCATCTTTCCTTCGATGGCAACCAGTCGTCCTGTCCCTGCAGCTGAAAACACCCCCACTGCATGATGCTGCCACCACCATGCTTCACTGTTGTATTGGACAGGTGATGAGCAGTGCCCTTTTTTTCTCCACACATACCGCTTAGAATTAGGCCAAAAAGTTCTATCTTGGTCTCATAGACCAGGGAATCTTATTTATCACCATCTTGGAGTCCTTCATGTGTTTTTTATTTTTTTTAAAGCACCGTCCCATGCGGGCTTTCATGTGTCTTGCACTGAGGAGAGGCTTCCGTCGGGCCACTCTGCCATAAAGCCCCGACTGGTGGAGGGCTGCAGTGTTGGTTGACTTTCTACAACTTTCTCCCCATCTCCCGACTGCATCTCTGGAGCTCATCCACAGTGATCTTTGGGTTCTTCTTTCCTCTCTCACCAAGGCCTCTTCTCCCCCCGATATCCTCAGTTTGGCCGGCGTCCAGCTCTAGGAAGTGTTCTGGTCGCCCAAACGTCTTCCTTTAAGGATTATGGAGGCCACTACTGTGCCTTAGGAACCTTAATAATTTTTTTTTGTAACTTGGCCAGATCTTGCCTTTCCAACATTCTGTCCTCTGAGCTCTTCTCTTGACTCATGATTCTCATTTGCTCTGACATTCACTGTGAGCTGTAAGGTCTTATATAGACAGTTGTGTGGCTTTCCTAATCAAGTCAAATCAGTATAATCAAACACAACTGGACTCAAATGAAGGTGTAGAACCATTTCAAGGATGATCAGAAGAAATGGACAGCACCTTAGTTAAATATATGAGTGTCACAGCAAAGGGTCTGAATACTTAGGACCATGTTATATTTCAGTTTTTCTTTTTTAATAAATGTCAACAATTCTGTGTTTTTTTTTGTCAATATGGGGTGCTGTGTTTACATTAATGATGAAAAAAAATTAACTTAAATGATTTTAGCAAATGGCTGCAATATAACAAGAGTGAAAATTTAAGGGGGTCTGAATACTTTCCATACCCACTGTATATATGTGTGTGTGTGTGTGTGTGTGTGTGTGTGCCACGTTTTAATCTTATTTTTACAGTGTAAAGCCTAAATAAAAACAAAGTTTAAAAAGCTAATAAAATAAAGCTAATAAAACTATTAAACTATAAAAAAAGCTAATTCAAAATATTAGTAAATATTATAATAGTAGCCTATATTATTAGCACTAAAATAAAACTGTTTGACAAACCTGATACAAATAAACTTTTTTAATCACTGGTCTGTAAACATGCATTAGATATTTGAACATAGATCTTTGAAAAACAAATCTTGAGACCCCAGCATTCTTTCCATTGTGTTGCACTACTGCAGCACTTGACCCCATAATACATGCCGATGCCATGTCTGATTGCCACTGATACCGAGTGTGGGAATATTTACTACCATACGTAAAAGGGTAATTTTCAGCATTGCCTACAGAAGGGGTGTCCAAACTTGGGTCCTGGAGTGGCGGTGTCCTGCAGAGTTTAGCTCCAACCCTAATCAAACACACCTGAAGCAGCTAATCAAGCTCTTATAGACACACAAGAAACTTCCAGGCAGGTGTGTTGAGGCAAGCTGGAGCTAAACTCTGCAGGACACCGGCCCTCCAGGACCGAGTTTGGGCACCCCTGGCCTACAGCCATCGAAAAAAATACTTTCACCGGTATTTAGGCTTGGTGTTGGATTCAGGTGTAGCACTGGTATACTACAAAACCATTATTTGCCACATTGCCAGGGTGTTGCAGTGCAGTTGCTAAAGTGTTTTGTGTGGATTGTAGAACACAAAGTGCTGCTGGAATGATGTAAGTTTGTTGGTGAACCTGTACGTTGGCATCACACCCTGCTGACAAAAAGCAATGACTTCTCTTTTTGAGTGTCTATTTACACTAAGTGCAAGTAGCCCGCCTTGTTGGCAGAGGCTATTTACATTAGCTCCACCCACAAATGTGTGATAGGGAGGGTCAACAATATAAAAGACAGTTGACATTCATCAGCGACAGTGGTGTATATGGTAAAGCGCGAACTGTTGTCTTTTATCGACCCGGGTTCGTATCCGCCTTTTACCAAACTTTTTTTTCTAACTTTTCAAATCTCATATCACATCGGAAAGGCATTTATTTTCAATAAAAATTAAGGAAATAATCAAAAAGTTTAAAATAAAGTATCGGGTAGGTGTAACTACGCCCCTTAGTGTAAATAGGCGCTGCCTTTTTAAATTGGCTTTTAGATTATTGCAGAAAATAAGAAATATGACCAACATAAGTTTCTAATTCTTACATGCTTTGGATGTTAATATAATCTTCAAAAATTAACCCAGATTTGATTAATTTTAAAGCCTAAATACAACTACTGTAAAAAGTTAAAGTAAGGCTATAAACAACTACTGTACACCCTGGTCGCATGGCTTCAGCGCCACCACCACTTAACTTCTTAATCTTTGTTTAAATGTTGTAAAGCTAGAATAGTTAGGGGAGTGAGTATAAACACAAAAGTAAAACTGCTGTAAAAATGAACTGAGTAGATAACTTTCCTGTTCTATGTATTGATGTTTAACCTCTGTAGTCCTGTTTTGCCACTTAGTACTGATGTATTTTATGTTGTAGAATAAAAAACTAAAATAACTTGAGCTTGTGCCAACTACTTATAAGCATTTCACCAAATCTCATTGACATAAAATGCTAATCGTTTCTGGGTTTTAGAACTCATTCCACACTCTATTGCTACGTGGTTGCTGGAAGGTTATTCAGTGGTCAAAGTCACACTCATAAGTCTCTGAGATATGGCTCTGGTCTCCCCTGCAGTTTGCGTTATTTGAGCTATCATCTATGTCTTTAGCATGTTTAGTAATTGTCCAAAGTTGTACTGGAGCTTGCCATTATAGCTTCCCATGTCAGCGTTTTACTAGCACTAAAATTAAATTACATACAGGTTCAACTGCTGGAAATATTCTGGGTTAAATACAACTCATTTTAATGCATTTCAAGTACACATTTCATCAGGACAAGTGTTCCCAGTGACGGGTATTTCTAGCACCAGGTTAGCTACAGAAACATTGGAAAGAAAAACCTAAGCACACATGGAAAAAAACTTAAAAACTTAAAATCATTTCTTGAATATAGATTAGAGTATTTTATGCAGTTTCACCATCAGCAACAACAACACAATTTTTTTTTAAATATTGTGCTTGTTAAATTCCTAATTGTCATGCAGAGAGATATAAAAATCAGGACACTCTGCAATTAAAATCAGAAATGAGAACCGGGCGGGTGAAATTAGACCGCAAGCACAAAGTTGCCAAACACAGGCCAGCTATCTTATGAGAGAAAGAAAGAGCTATGTATTTCAAAAGCATAATCACAGCAGTATTCAAGGGACAATTATAAGAAATGCAATTTAGAGATACGAGCCTCCCGGCCGCTGACTATGTTAAAAGCTTTGAAGTACAGGTGAAGTGCAGTTACAATTACCATCCTCCTCTGTCTTTCCCTTTATTTGTATCTATCTATCCCTGTGCCTCTCTTCTAGCCACAACAACGCAGTCGGAATGTGTACTTGTTCCCCGAAACGAGCCTTGCGAATCAGTCAAACATTCTTCTTCCACCGCTGCAGGCTGCAGAACAAAGTGGTGCACACCATTCCAAATTGCTGTGGCTTGTTGTAGCCCCTGTGGTCATGTTGTCACAGCTTCTCATTCTGTAGAATAAGGACGACTGATAAGTCACACTGGCATGGTCTGCCCCTTTAGGCCAAGCAGAATGTTCAATAATGCAATTTACAATGCCCAATAGTTGTTTCTCTCAAAAGGATTGTGCATTTAGCAGTGCATTTGCTATAAAAAATTAAAGTGCAAGGCGAGGTGTGTCATTTTTGAACCATTAACAGCACCAAAGACAATTTCAAAAACAGGTTTCATAAACACACCTTGTCTACCACTGTTTGGGCAAACAGATGGTCCTGGTTTAGCCAATACTGTTGTTTCAAACCAAAATGACGGGAAACCAAGGAGTGTTAAATCAACACATATCATACATGACCACCTCCTGAGGTGACAGAAATTGAAGGTGCCTGTGAACAAATATAATGGATTTACGGGCCCAAAAAAAACAAAACACATTTAAGGTTAAGATTTAATACCATTTCACAAACTTTGATTTGCAATCAGGTTAATGAATGCTAAATGACAAAATGTGCATCAATTTGAAGATTCTCGTTTAATTTGATTTATTAGGCTACATTTACTCAAAACTCATCTAAATGTAAAAGAAACTAGAAACATAATTTTCAGAAAATTAGAGAGTGTTTAGTCTGTTTTTATTTATTTATTTATTTTCAGTTGGCTCATGTTGTTCAATATTTCCCCCCTTTCCCCCCCATTTTAGAATATATATATTCTAAAACGGGGGAATATATACTAAAAAAATTTGCCTATGATATCTATAATATATATATCTATATATATATAGATATATATTAATATCTTTTTTTATTCCTCTTTTAGGATTTACATGTCAATAAAATAAAATAAAAAATACTGTGAAAAATAAATGTGGGGAAGCTCACATAGAATGTAGAAAACTATTTTTAATTTAGGACATTTGATTATACATGCATAAAAATTACTTAAAATAATTTTACTTAAACATATATGATAAAAAATGGCAAACTAATGCATTTGCAATATACACAGATGTCATGTTGTTTAGTCACCCAAATGACTTGACATTAATTTACACAACTTAGGTTTAAGTTGTAGATTTTAAAACAACTGGAACAACAGGAAATGTGCATCAGTGTTTCAAATGAATAACGCTGAGTCTATAAACACAAAGATTACACAGACATTAAAGCATTCATTATGTGAAGGATGAATGTCACCTAATGGTCTCTTTGAAGTGTATGGTGTTTGTTCTAATACCACAAAGATCGTTTGTTTATTAACTTTAAATGATCCATTCCGGCACGAATGATGTCTTCAAATGCCCACAGAGCGTCTTTCAAAGCAGCTCTCTCTCTGCCCTATTTAACATGAGAACATTTATCCATGCAAGCCTGAGCCAGAGATGGCAAAGCCTTTGACTGATAATATCTGGCACCTTCTCTTCAAATCCAATCTGACAGACAAATTATACTTCAGTGGCTTCTCCACTGCCCAAACCATCCAAAGCCAGCACTCGCAACCTCTGTGGTTTGACAATAACTCTCTATTTATCGGCTAAATGATTTCGCCATTGACAAAACACATTACTCCGATTAAATGCACGCTCCGCTCCTCAAATAGACTTTTGCCTTACTGTCAATCAAAGGCAGCCATTGTGCGTTGACAACCTCAACAGGTCATTATGCACCCTACCCGACGACCACAAAGCCACTAAATCAGAACCATCCAACTGAGAAAAACCTTTTCCCTCTACAGTGATATACGAGTGTTAACATTTTAATATTGTGGCACAGTACAGCAGAAACAGATTTAATGCAGTGGCAAACATGATATAAGTGTGGGGCCTTTTAAAATGACACCTTACAAGTCCCTCAGCTGTCTGTAAATATTGATCAGTGGTTCCTGTTTAACTGAACAGTCTTATTGCTGTTGGGAGGTTTGGAATGTTTGACATGAATGAAGCCGGGGGAAACAGAAAGACTATACATGTGAATGTAAGTGAAATATGGATTTATTGGAGGCTTCAGCACAACACAGACTAAAGACTAAACTACTGCTGTCACTAAATGTCACCATTAAATGCTTATCAGCTTTTAATGCATTTTACATCATGCTTATCTAGACTAGAGTCTTTCATTTCATTCTAATTTAAAGGAAAGGTTTTTTTCCCCCACCTACACTACCAGTTAAAAGTTCGGAAATAATAAAAAAAATTTCATGTTTTTTAACAAAGACTCTTATGCTCACCAAGGACGCATTGAGCAAAATGATAGTGAATATTGATAAAATGAAAAGAACTGTTTCTTTTTGAATAAAATTTTTCTAAATATATTTATTTCCTGTGATTCAAAGCCTGATTTTTAACCGACGTATGTCATTTACAGTGCCCATGATCCCTCCGACTATTTGAACCATTGGTGTTGATAGAGTCCTAATAATTTTTTTGCCTTTTAATAATAATTGTTTTTTCCCATCCTCCCGCTAAAGGCCCGTTCAAACCAAAACGATAACTAACCGATAACTAATATTCGCATCCCCACCATCGCACAATATCGCCTGTTTTTTCCTAAGCGCACACTCCTACTGCTTTAAATTCTCCAGCTCGTTACAGCATGTTTGATTCTGATTGGCTGTCAATTTTTTATCGTTCATTAGCTGGAAAAAAAAATCGTTTTGAAAGTGATTGCAAAGATATCGTTTCTCTGTTCCTTTATCATTATAGCTGTGGTGTGGACTCTGTTATTCTTTAATATTGAGAACGATTTTTTAGAACTATATCTTTATCGGTATCTTTATAGTTATCGTTCTTGGTGTGAACGGGCCTTAACTCTTGGAATTAAATAGGCTGCCGCTGTGCATTTAAGATTGCGGCATAAACACCCTCTTGACGTGTAAAATGAGATATTGTGGTTTGTTGCACTTTCTCAAGAGCTGCAGGTTTGCTGTTGAGTCAAATGTCATTTTAACTGCCCCATACTTCAACAACAGCCTGGAGATTACATAGTGTCAGGTTCACAAAACAACCTGCGCTGAAATGTACCACAAAATCGGTCAAAATCAAAGCCTTTCGGTGCAGTGAGAAAGGGTCTAACTTTCTGTATTTCTGCACTGTTCTTTACACTAAAGTCTTTCACATCTGAAAATTGCATATTTGCACCAAAGAAATGAACGAGGTGTCCACTTTTGTGTTGCATTTTGTGTCCATTTAACTTCCAGACTGCATATTGTATACTACAATCTACGATCCATATTACTGTCTGACCATATGTTAAAATATCAAAATCTCCAAAATGCAATATACAGCTCTGTATATGAACTTTTGGTTCTAATTTTCAACAAATTTGAAATGTTCACATTTTAGAAATAAGTGCAGAGCAGCAGGTGCTGTTTTATTATGGATGCACAAACAGTATAGCATGGTGCTAGCAACTGGTCAAGGGTTTGATTCCCAGGGATTGCATGAACTGATAAAAACATATACTCAGAATGCAGTGTAAGGCCGCTTTGGATAAAAGTGTCTGCCAATAGCATAAATCTAAATGTAAAATAGGGGGAAATAAGCATGCACAATCATAGCAGATATATGTCCATTATCAACCCATAACAATAAATTAAAATCTTTAATGTTGGGAAATAACTGATATGGTACTGATATGTATCGTGCATCCCTAGTTTTCATAGAACAATGAACTCTTTTACATCAAATTAGCACGTAAAATTGGATTCCTCAAAATAGGATTATGACCCCTTTAAATTGTATTTCTAAAGACATCAGGACTATAACAGAAGGCTGTAATGTGCTAACAGAATGATGATGACAACACAAGATCAATAAAAATAAAATAACTGTTTTCAAAAAAAAAAAAAGTGTCTCTCATATTGAAACTCCCTTCACACTAGCTCCAATTCCTGAAGAGTTGTTGTGTCTGTACCTGCAGGTTTACAGTGGAACATTTATTCTTATTACTTTCACAGAAGCCTGATCGAATTGCGTCGTAATCAGAAAACTGCCAGCACATCTATCAACGCAGGTACAAATAAAATGTGCTGTTCTGTAAGGTCGCTGAAAAAAAATTAACCAAATAAATGATTGTCCCAGGTTTGGTCGTGGCTATTTGTTTTTTGCGGATGATGAAAGCGAAGGCATATTTGGGGAGACAGAGAGGGATGTTGGGTAGGAGAGGGCCACGGCTTGTTCAGGTGCCCAGGGGACGAGGGCAATTTCTCATTAGAGGCTAAGACCCCAAGACCCATTCCTTCTCGTCGATGAGAGCTGAGTGAGATGAAGAGAAGGACAGAAAGCTGCTTAATGCCACTCTGTGGTGGCAAACAGCCAGAAGACCTAAGATGGGTATGACATACAACCACTGGCTTCTTATTGATTGTTCTGTTAGTGATGAAATGTCTAAACATTTTTAAATAGAGAGGATTTCAACAGTGCCACATTCTCCAAGCGCTGCAGAAACCCTCTTTAGGTTTAATGAGTACAGTAAAGGATTGTAAAATGAACCAAAATAGGCCTAAATGTAAAACGTTCTCCGAAGCCACAAAAATACTGGAAAGATCACAGATTTTCTCTCTGTAAAACATCTAGGTAACACACTGATTAAATCAATGCATTATAAAGTCACGCATTCATAACACAAAAAGGCCTAGTCACACCAAGAACAACAACCATAAAGATTACTGTAACAATAACTTGGATGCCAATGGATGCTAATATATTATAAGCACACACTGCTGTTTTATTGCCTGTCGCTTTTAAAAGCTGGATGGATTGGCTGTCAGTGCTTTTGTAGTTTATTATTAGCTGCTGCAGAGCCGATCCTCCCTATACGCAAAGTACGCAAGCTGCGTAGGGCCCCCGAAACACCAGGGGGCCCCCTTGCTCTCAAAGATGATGTAATTTTAGTTTCGTTTTTTAATTTGGCCAGCGGTTATGAAAGCATGAATGATCATTTCTTTTAATGCGGTGCGTTGTTGCCCTTTCTACGTAAAAATCAGACAAATCATGTCATGTGAATGTTGTGTCTTGCTCAAGACTAAAAAAACTAGTTGAAAGCTTACCGAGCCGCGGAAGAGACACTGTTCCTCAAGAGACTTTCCGCAGCGCGATTCCGAGAAAGAGGGAGTGAAGCACGGACAAATGCTTTTCGTTCATTCATTTTCATAACCACATCCTACCCCACTCCACCCCCCCCGCCTCGCCGGAGCCAACGGTAATTGCTTAGGTACCCCGAAAGTCAGGATCGGCACTGGCTGGCATATATTGTTACTTGATTGTAGTAATACCATACACTATCATCCTTTCTTATGCAAATTATACATTTAAGTAATATAATACTTAAACATGCCCAATGTCATTTTTGTTTTTTTGCCCCCATTTTAAAATTTTCAAAAGACTGTAGGTATCAAACCAATCATACAATCTAAATTTGGTCAAAACATGGTTTGACACATGAACCATTCCCACGAGGCACAAGACAACATGATTTTCATAAACAGATCCTGGCCCCAGCCTGACACTAGCAGCTTTGATAAGCTCACAGCATTTAAACAAACGAACACTTATGTACATTCCAATGAGTTTCAATTTGGGCAAGGTATCACGAATATGGTCAAAACCGGATGTATAGCGTGACCGTCACCTGGGAAACATGGTGATATTGATACAAGCTCTTCGTTGACTTTTCCCCCCCACTCTGAGCAGAGACAGACGGAAATTCCTATGATCCGAGGAGACCTCTCACCTCTGGTCTTCATCCATTCACATACATGTCCTTATGTTCACAGAATGGCACGGAAACTGCGTTTCCATGCACCTAAATGATACTAAAAGGACTCAAGCAACTAATCATTGCTATATATATATATAACTCCATATTATGTATGTAACCTACATGTGACTTATCATGTCTTAATCATTTATTGTGTATGTATTTTTTAATAACTATTGAATAGCTTAAGTGTTCATATTCATGTTTAGTATGTGTGTTTGAATTTTCTTGCTTGAAACGTTTCTTCCAATTGATTCTTTGTCAAATGTATCATATTCTAGTTATAGAATTCATGTCCAAACTATACTGTGCAAAGAGCGGGAAAAAACGCGGACCATGTGAATGATGAAATAACAGTTGATTTATGAATGGGGAGGAGAAATATACAACACCCTGAGCAAAGACGACATCTAATTGGTCAAAACCCCATTTGTGGTGTGTTAAACAGCCTGGTTTAAATACAAAAATAAACTTTGCTTTTTGTGTCTAGCTTTTTGCTTTTTGTGTCTAGCTTTTAGCCATGCGGCTTTTAGCTTTTCACTTCTAGTCATGCTTCTTTAGTTTTGAGCATGCTCTGGCTTGCACGCCATCTCCTCCAAAACCATGAGTAGAAACGCCACCTGGTCTCGTCAAACTTTGCTTCTATTTCTTTACTTTAGTTTATTTTATTTTCCGTTGAGAGTTTCATGTGTTCCGAGTTAAGTTTTGCCCAATGCCTTGTCTCCGAAAGAGTGCCGTATAAACTTCAACTGCAGACCACAGCTCCGCGTCGCCAGCCAACGCCAACCACTGGCTTCCCAAGACTGAATTTCCAGCCAATCAGCAACCTCGGGAAACACCCTTTTTTGCAAGGACGACAACAAAGGGAACCCCTGACACAGGAACGCAAGTACCTCCAGATCCTAGCTGAACTGGTGCATTTAATATAAATTTTAACCTCATTGAGGAACTCAATGCGAGGGTTACTTAAATGATTGATGGTTGTTCAGATCTATGCAATTGCACATATTGCTGTAAACTTGGGATTTCACATTTTCATTCTCTTAAACTAATTATTTCCTCACTTTCTCTCTTTCTGCAATTTGTGTGTGAATGCGTGTGTTAGATTATTTTATATGTCTTAGATTTATCCAATAAACTTATTTATATTGAAAAGAGAAGTATCTCGTGTTTTGTGCTCAAGAGTTAATGTCTTAAACTGCCGATCTTATTACTGTGCTAATAAATAGTGTTTTCACTATACTTTGGACATTAATATCCATTGCAGAATTTATGTCATACGGCTCGTTCACTGAATTGCTTGCCGTCTCAGTGATCAGCCGTAAAACAGTGATTCTGTCCTAATTCCCTTACATATTATTGGTGGAGTTCCCTTTAAAATCTTAAATGATTCCCTTTGAGCTAAATTGACCTGTTTCCCTTACAAGGCCTTAACATTTTTTTTTTTTTTTTTGCACAGTTAATTTTTTATTTCAAACTATTAAAAATGCAAAAGGAAAAAACACATAATAAATATACAAATAAGTACCAATAAACAAAAAACAAAAACAAATCAACATTTTTTAACATATATTCAACCTGTTCTCGGGAAAAAAAAGGGTAGGTAGAAGCCCTAGGCTTATTAAATCCTACTCTCAGTAATTACCAATACCAAATCACAATTAGCCATAATAAATAAGACATACAATTTTGAATAATACATAAATACTACTCCAAATTACGTCCTACCTTATCTATCTATTAAGATAAAGACAAACAGAAACAAAATCAAGCAGCATTAACAACAAAATTAATTTACTTGAGAAGCAACATTGCATAAGATATTAAGATGTGTTTTCTGCGAATGCATAATACGAGAGTACTAGCAAGATTTTTGACGTGCTTTTGGTTTGTTTATAATGCAAACGAAAGCCTGCCAGAGTAAGTCGAATAATTGCTTCTCATTGCTCCTCGCATAAATTCAGCTAATGTCAGGGCCGTGTAAACATTTTTACTGGAAACCAAGTCAAAAATGTGGCAAACGCTCAATACCGTGTGTTACATCATGCATTAGATAAAGCTTAGGCTGGTTTACCACGGGCAAATTAGTTATGTAAATTTTTAACTCCTCAGTAATAAAATCCTGAAATAAATGAGCTGGACGTTATTCTGCGGATCTCTAATGGAGCTCCGTTCTAAAAAAAAATTTCCTCGACAGGAAGGAAACTGGACCAAAAAGGCTCTAATACTGTATGTCCATTATGGTAAAACTGCACCAGAGAGCATTTGTGTAGTTAACATCTCTCCACTTTAAAAAAGGCAACAAAAACACAATATTACCTTACTGTAAAACATGCCCCAGATGCTGTTGTGTTGCTGCACATAAAGTCCACATCTAGTCAGTGAGCAATGAAGATGAAGGGCCACAGTGGCTCTCTCTTCCGCTCTACAGATGAAACCCCTTCTCATCTGTATTCACTACACACAATCCATTCACTTCTCCATCCACTATGAACACAGAAATCATCCTCTCTCTTTCACAGATTGAGGAAAAACCAAATGTGAAGTGCAGTGTGGCGTAAGCGGCGACACGGCATTTAAAGATGCCTGACGCAAGTCTGCGGCACAGATAAAGCTCTAGTGGAAGAACTGGATGTTTCCTTTACAACAGCAATGCTCTGAGAGGTCTCTGCAATCCTTTATTTTTATACTAAACGTACAGCGATTCATACTTTGCACGTGCATGCTTGTGCAAACGTGATCAGGTCTGTTTGTGTTGGCGTCTCTGTGCGCAGTCATGCAGATGAGCAGTTTTGTGTGCGAGTTGGCTTGGGTTTGTCGGTTCTGAAAGAGTAAAGGTGAGCTACAGAGGTCACTGCTCACAGATGTTTGAGCAGGTGTCTGGTCTGAGATTATTTTACTGGATCTGTTCCAGTAAACCCCCCAGCAGAGTTGCCGTTCATTACCCAGAACCCCCTGCAACAGCCAGGCTCACAGACTGCTATTAATAACACATCTTTGGGAAATGCGTGACTTTAACACTATTTTCCCTAATCTTTTAGAGAATACTATTAATTAGACTCCACCATACATAAGAAAAGAAACAATTAATTCTGAAAAAAGAGTTTATTTTTGTATTTTAGTACGGTTTAGTAGGTTCAATTAGTAAACATGAATTAAGGCACTACTGTAGTTATCATTAACTAACAATGAACCATACCATACAGCATACAGTATAGTATTCATTATTATATAGCTTAAAAAACAATCAGTTCATCCCAAAACAAAATTTGCTGAAAATTACCCATCCTCAGAGCATTCAAGATGTAGATAAGCTTGTTCCGTCTTTGGTACAGATGTGGAGAAATTTAGCTTGCTCAGCAATGGATGCTCTGCCTTGAATGGGTGCCGTCAGAATGAGAGTTTGAACAGCTGATAAAAACATCACAATATCCACAAGTAATCCACCCACCTGCGCCCCAAAGGACCACTTAAACCAGCAAAGGACCAGCATAAACCAGCAAAGGAACATCTTAAACCAGAAAAGCAACCAGCATAAACCAGAAAAGGACCAGCATAAACCAGCAAAGGACCAGCTTAAACCATCAAAGACCACTGCAAAGTGTGAAAATATAATTGAGTCTATTTAGGCTACATAAATGCTAGCTATAATTAGCCCTAGCAAGACAAAGCGTTGGCCATTAAATACCAACTTTACCTGAAGTAAACTTAAACTGTCAAAATACAGCCAGGTGTTAAAATATTATTTAATTGTGTGTATTTAGGATACATAAAATGCTAGCTATGAAATTAGCCTTAGCAAGATAAGAGAGTCGGCTGTTACATGCCAGCTTGTTAGCTTTCTGTTACATTTAGGTCTCTTTAAAACTGTCAAAGCGCTATGAAAGTGCAAAACTGTATATTTAAGTTACATGACATGCTAGCTATGAAATTAGCCTTAGCAGAAAAATTACAAATTCTACAATTCTCCTTTGATGTTTGTACATTCACCTTTGGACACAGTTAGCAGACATATTACCGTATTGGCCCGAATATAAGATGACTCTGATTATAAGACGACCCCCCTTTTTTTTTAGATGTACTTTTTGGAAAAAGGCTTTTTAAAAACCAATCTTGTTTTTTCTCAGTAAAACACAATTTGTCTTCAATTATTTTCATATCGCATATTTTTCCTATTTTAAGTTTTGTTTTGAAAGTATGGTAAAAACTGGTAAAATGTACCAACAATCACATTAAAAAATATACACTTTTTGATATAATACCATAAAAAAAAAAACAGGTAGCCCATCTAATAGTAGCCTACCAAAATCGTATTAACAGTAGAAGCTAAATCTTACTGTAGTCTTCAAATCTGGGTACTGTCTTACTTTTAAAATCACAAAGGGAGTTTGGTCCCAGCAGGCTAACGTGACAGTCACGACTCACGTAGCTGTAAGGTTTTCTTTTTCTTTTGTTTGGGATTTTACTCGCGATCTTTACAACACGCATTACATTACGTACCCCAAATATGTATCTGCATTAGATTATTGAATATGAAACCAACTGCAACCAACTGTTTGAAAAAAACAAACAATTGGAAACTTTCTGGCTTTCAGATGTTCGTGGAAAATATCCATAGTTAATCGGATGAACTAGAGCAGCTAGTTACTCTGCACCGGTTTGTACAAAAGGGGAACTGACTTCATATCCTAATGCATCCAAATCACCTTAAGACCAACAGGTTTAAAAAGTAAAATGGCAACAAAAAGTAGTTAATTCAAGGTCTAGCATAATGTGTTTGCAGATGACACATACATTTGATATTTTGTTATACAATGAAATGACATTCAGACATTTTAAGTGTGGTTTAGTGTCTAAATACTTTTTAGGGTCACTGAAATAAGTCATTCAATTTCAGTACATTGTGCTGGTATGAAGCAGTCTAGAATAAAAAGACTGTTCTGATTTCCTTTGATGCAGCTTGATCCTGGCTTTATCTCTAATCCTCCAAACTAACATCAATCTTCAACAAACCGCTGAGTCAGAATATCGTTATATTAAGAAACGATCTAAAAGGAGCCGTAAATTAAAAGGAGTCACATATAGTGGCATAAAACTAGTTCTCGTTCCACTGATAATCAAAGGTATTTTCTCTCTGAAAAGCAATGGAGCTGCTTTTCTTTCCAAAACTCTCTGAACCGATGGCCTGATATTTACAATTAGTGTAGGGTCACTGAGTGGCATTTAAGGCCTCGAAAATTCAGCCAGAACCATTCAGCTGATTAAAAGTGTGGAAGTGTGGCAAAAGCCTGATGATGCATGCATTCCCTTAGGTCTCTAAAGGCATTCAGAAAACTTTCAAACAGAAGAGCGAACTGTGAAGTGTAACTAATATGCGTTTGCACCTTCCTAACACAGTAACAAAGGGTTATGGCTAAAATCCCAAATTTTGTTCTGTAATAGATCTTAAACTGGATTCCTTCAGATTTAATATTCTGTGGAATTAATATTCAGATTTCACTAAATGAGCAAAATTATTGTCTAAACTGTACAGGCATTGCTACTGTATGTTGCTCTTGAGCTTTACTTTATATTTGACTAAAATCTGATGGCCTCAAAAATGCTTCATTTATAACCGTTCTATAGCATGCTCCAGCATGTTTAAGCTTGTTTGGGTATTCACAATTCCAAGGTGCTAAAGAATTAGGAGTACTAGGATGCCACTTACACTCATTACACACTTAAATATAAATAACTATTTGCATTCTACTAACATTACATGTAAACAACTGCCTGCAGTTGTAAGTTGCAAGGAATAAAATACAGTAAATGCATTTTTAACTATCATGACACACCCTATTTTTTTTTAATAAAAGGGTATTTGTATAGCTAACTAATAGTGCATGCTCTTGTGATGAGGTCTCTATTTGCCTTTTATGATTGAGACGCCCCTGAGATAATGATGCACAAAATGTGCATGTGAACCGCACCAGGTGAGAGAAAATCATGCTTGTTAAAGCATCGCCCGAGGCACAGAGTCCTGTCCTCCTATGTGCCGCAGAACACTAGACAAAAACTTCAGGAATCAACCATCAGAAAAAGTATAAGCAGCATTGTGTGTTAATTCTGTAGAGATAGTTAGTGGTTCGTTGTTTATATGGTTAGGAATTTTGCTCGAATTTCATGTCAGTGCATCCTGCCATATGCATCCTTGTCTGGTCTCCTTTGGGAATAGTTCTTTTCCCACAATATCTCGCCAGACGTTTTCTGATAGAATATACCTAGAAATGATTATCCATTTAAAAAATATTGATGAATTGTTTCATGTTAAAGCATTTGGATCAATTCAATTCTGTTATTCGGCTGTCTAAGCGAATGACTGTTGTTATAATAGAAGCGCACGCGCGTCTGAGAGCGTCAGAGGCGTCGCGCAGCAGTGCGCGGTGAGAGGAGGAAAAGATGCCATAAACATGAAGGCCACTTACTTGTCGAGGACAAAATACAAGTCGAAAGCACCTTGACAAGACCTCTTCTCGTCTTCAAAATAACGCTCGCCTTCTCCAGTATGAAGACTGGGCATCAAAATCACTAAAATACCCACAACAAGACTCGTGTGAATCAGTGAACGTGCCATTTCATCAGTTTATTCTCTCCAAAAGCACTGGGATAAAATTGCATTTCATATTATTCCTGCAGAAAAGAAAAGCAACTCTTTTCCATGCAATTTATTCCTCAAAAAAGATATTTGAATGTCTTGTCACAGTGTTATATCCCGCTGTCATCTGAGTCCGCTTCCAAAACACTAAAAGCTCCTCCTCAAGGAGAAATGTTTGGAGGAGCGACCACAGACCGGACGGCGAGCAGGCAGCCAACAGCTACTGAAACTTCCTCTTTCCGAGAGAGGGAGAATTTTGGCTTCAACGAAATTCCGTAAATTCTATTTGATATTCTGTTATTCAAATCTTAAGCATTATAAATAACGAGTAAAGTGAAACATTTTTGAAGATATACTTTTTTCTGAAATAAAATAGCCTAATCAAATAATCACTAAAACACTCTTAAAAATTAGAAATTTTATAAATTAAATATTTTTTCTTTAAAAGTCAACCCAAGTGGCTACATAAAAGTTTACATATTTGGAGAATCGTCACAAAATCTAACAGTTGAATTGTGATTCGACATTTTCTACTTATAATGTCTTTGGGTTATATGATTCGTTTTAAATGTGCATACAGAATGAGCATACAGTCTGTTGTGCTACTCATCACAATCTAACGGTCTCTGACTTCTGTCATTGATTACCCTCGCTTCTAATTAACACGCATGCAAAGCTGGCGAAGCACCAATCAAATTGCCACCTGGGGGGGTTTGGGGAGAAATGAGGCGCATCAGCTCCGCGTCCTCGGCGTGGATAAGTGCGTGACTGCGCAGCACGAGAGACAGTCAAGAGACTGTCAGGATCAGGAGACGGTCGTGATCGCGTGCTCTCTGTGGATAATTGCACATCGCGTCTCTTTGGACTGTGCACCTGCTACGGAACATCCTCAAACCAAACCTGCCATACGTGAGTAGCAATTTTACTGCATATAGGCTAATTTTGTGAGATATTCCATTTTATACAAAATGCCTGCTAGCTGACTATACGGATTTAAACGCTATTTACAGTCTAAAGAACATCAAACCAAACGTAAAAGAAAAGAAAAACTGAACAGTTCTGATTTACCAATCTATTTTGCATACATAGACCGATTTATTTATTTTTCAGTAGTCGAACTAATTGCATGCATGGCAATATATTTCCTATGTCCCTGTGTTTTAGAAAAAAACTGATAATAAAAGCATTAGATGATTAAAAATCCAGGTTGCTCCATTAATCCAATTTAAGCATGGAAACATGTACTTGTCTTATTCTTTTGAACTTTTCATCATTTAAATTCATATTTCCAGGAATAAAACATGGAGCAAAGTATTATTCCTCGCTCCTTGTGGACTAATGACAGCAAATTTCTCCACCACCATGTCACGGGCTTCTTCACCAGTGTAGAAGTTACACAGGATATACCAGCTGGAACATCATTTGGACCTTGTGTTCTTCATAATACCTTTTATGACACTATAGCCTTCATTGCATTGAAGTCCTTTGACAAATGGAATAAATCATATGTGTTTCGGGTGAGTAAGATTTTAGATTTAGACTGCATTTTTATTTTTGACTGCAGAATTTGACTAGATTTACAAAAATTGTCTTGTGCTGTAAATGAAACATGCATAATCCAGACATGTCCTTTGTAATACACTATACACTGCAAAAGATCAATTGTTAACTATTTTACTGTAAAAATTTAATTTCCTCTAATATCAAAATATCTCCCACTATCAACAGGTAG